>QNUK01000692.1:157500-318157 GCA_013621035.1 Clarias magur | reverse complement strand
CGCTAAGGACACGGCAAACGCTTTCTCTCAGCATGAGACGCATAAAAGTGAAAGGAATGATCATTTCCAAAATTTTCAGGCATTATGACAGATTTTGATTAACTACTTTTTTCTTGGTCTTTTTCACATTTTGAGCATAAAAAGTGCATATTAATACGTTTTGTGTGTTTTACATGTTCATGCCTTATTTGTGTGAGAAAACCGCTTTCCTGAGGTCGGACAGCGCTAAGAACACGGCAAACGCTGTATATCAGCATGAAAAGCATAAAAGTGAAAGGGATGATCATTTCCAACACTTTCATGGATTCTGGCATGAATGGTGCATGTCTACTTTTTTGTTAGTCTTTTTCACATTTTCAGCTTTGAAAGTGCATATGAACTCATTTTGTGTTTTTTACATGACCATGCCTTAGTTATGTGAGAAAACCGCTTTCCTGAGGTCGGACAGCGCTAAGAACACGGCAAACGCTTTATCTCATCAGGCGAACCATAAAAGTGAAACGGATGATCATTTCCAATACTTTCATGGATTCTGGCATGAATGTTGCATGTCTACTTTGTTGTTACTTTTTCACATTTTTTAGCTTTGAAAGTGCATATGAACTCATTTTGTGTGTTTTACATGTCCATGCCTTAGTAGTGTGAGAAAACCGCTTTCCTGAGCTCGTACAGCGCTAAGAACACGGCAAACGCTTTATTCATCAGGCGAAGCATAAAAGTGCAAGGAATCATCATTTCCAACACTTTCATGCATTCGGGCATAAATGTTGAATAACTTTTTTTTATTGGTCTTATTCACATTTTGAGCATAAAAAGTGTGTATTAATACGTTTTGTGTGTTTTTCATATCCATGTCGTAGTTGATTGAAAAAAGCACTTTCCTGAGCTCGTACAGCGCTAAGATCATGGCTAACGCTTTCTCTCATCATGAGACGCATAAAAGTGAAAGGAATGATCATTCCTAACACAGTCATGCATTCTGACATTCATGCTGAGTACATACACACACACAGACACCTAGACACACAGACACACAGACACACCCACACACACACACACACACACAGACACACACACACACACACACACACACACACACACACACACACACACACACACACACACACACACACACACACACACACACACACACACACACACACACCCACACACACACACAGTCATTCAGATAAGCCATTGAGGTGCACTAGGAGGCCTGGCAGATTTCCACTGGTTCAGAATACGGCGCCTAGCTATTAAAGAAGTAAATGCCAAAATGTCCAGTTATTTGGAACTGAACTGAGACCAGACCCGTGGAACCCCAAAATTTGCAATAGCAGGGCAAACATCAATATCAACCCTGAGCACCTTGGACATCACTGTAAAGTAGTTAACCCAGTAATTTTGCAGTTTAGAACAAGTGAAAAACATGTGACTTAAAGTACACTGAGATGATTGACATCTGTCACATCTGTCCTCTACAGCAGAATATATTACAGATAGGCGGGCCTTAGAAAAATGAACTGTGTATTACTTTAAATTTTATAAGGCTCAGACGAGCACATATTGTACTAAACGTATTCTGTCCAAAGCAGCGGCCCACCATTCCTCTTTAAACTCCTCTCCAAGCTCCCCCTCCCAGGCTCTTCTAATTTCATCAATAACACTCCCATCTAAAGATAATAACTGACCATAAATTCTTGACATTTGTGACTTATGGTGAGGGTTTAACTTGAAAAATTCTTCCTATTCTTGCATAGGAGGTAAAGAGGGGTAGCCAGGAAACAGAGTGCCAGCACAATGTCTAACCTGTAAAAACCAAAACAGATGGGAATCAGGCAGCCCCAGTTCTGAAGACAACTGTAGATAATTGCAAAAGGTACCTTCTTTATATAGGTCTTGAAAGCATCTAATGCCTTTTCCGTACCATTGCTTAAAAACAGGGTCAGTAATAGATGGTGGAAACATGTCCTGTAACGGCATTAATGATGAGGCAGAGATAAATTTGAAATGTCGCCTGAATTGACCCCAGATCCGAAGGGTGGATAAGGATACTATGTGTTAAGGAAGTAACTTTACAAGATAGGGGTGAAGTAAGCAATGCCAATAATGAGGTAGATAGACATGAACTTGCCTCCAATCTGCACCACAGTGCGCTGGATGGATTGAGCCAAAATGTTAATTTATGAACATTTGCTGACCAGTAGTAAAACATAAAATTGGGAAGAGCTAGCCCACCACTAAGCCGACATCTCTGAAGTACTGATTTACGAATTCTGGGCACTTTACCACCCCACATAAAGTGGGTAACAATCTGGTCGATAGATTTAAAGAAGCGCTTAGGAAGAAATAACGGAATGCCTCAAAGCAATCGACAATGGTTCAATGGCCAATGCAAACAACAGCGGGGAAAGTGGACACCCCTGCCTTGTTCCCCGTCTCAGATTAAAATAGCTGGATCTTACGTTATTGGTGTGTATGCTAGCCTGGGGAGAAGCATATAAAAGAGATATATCCAAGAGATAAATTCATTCCTAAACCCACATTTTTGAAGCACAGCAAAAAGATATTTCCACTCCACTCGGTCAGATGCTTTCTCAGCATCAAATGTAATCACAACCTCAGGTGTTACAGCAGAATGTTTGCAGTGCATTACATTTAAAAGAGTGCGAACATTAAAATATAACTGTCTCCCCCTAATGAAACCTCTTTGTTCCTCAGATATGATCTTTGGAACTATGGTTTCCAGGCGAAAAGCCAACACTTTGGCCAAGATCTTGGCATCTACATTCTGTCTGTAGGAGCTACACGACTTGGGATCTTTATCCTTCTTTAAGAGCAGAATTATGGATGCTTGTGTTAGTGTCTCTGGGAGGAAACCCTTCTCTAAGGATTCCACATACACATTTAAAAGTAAAGGGACCAATTTACTTTGAAATTTCTTGAAAAACTCAACTGGAAAACCATCAGGCCCAGGTTCTTTATTACACTGCATCATTTTAATTGCTTGTTTAATTTCTTCCACATCCAAAGGAGCATCAAGATCTGCAGCAGCAGCCGTATCTATTGGGATGACATTTAAATCCCTTAAAAATGAAATCGAATCGTGGGAGTCTGATGGAGATTCAGATGAATATAAGGTAGAATAATATGATTTAAATACAGCATTGATACCTTCCGGATCAGATATCAAATTACCCGATGAGTCCTGGATCTGTGGAATCAAGCGACTACCTGCCTGTCGTCTTAACTGATGTGCCATGAGCCGACTAGCTTTATCACCGTATTCATGATAAGAACTACGAGTATGCAACAGGAGCCATTCAGCATCAGTTGTTAAAATGATATCAAGTTCAGTCTGCAGATCCAGATGCTGTTTAAACTGGACTTGAGCAGGGAAACTAGCCAATTGTTGGTGAAGGTGGAGAATAGCAGAAGTAAGCTCATGTAACTCTTGCAGTGCGACATCTATTTAAATTTTCAGAAAAAGAAATAATCTGGCCTCGGAGGTATGCCTTAAGTGTCTCTACACAGTGAGGAATAAGAAACTGTGCCGTCCTGGTTTGTTAGCATAAAGTCATCAATTGATGTTGCAATAAAATCTATAAATTTTTCATCAGACAATAGCAGAGAATTAAACCTCGACGATGAAGAATATGGATGTTGTACAGACAACTGCATATCAACGCTGAGAGGAGCATGATCAGAAATAACAATAGCGTGGTATGAAACTGATGTTACTTTAGAAAGTAATAAGCTATCTATAAAAGAATAATCAATGCGGGAATATGACTGATGCACTTGTGAGAAAGCGGAAAATGTCTTAGCTTGAGGATTATAGAATCTCCAAGGGTCAACACATCCACTGCTAGACATAAACTCTGCAACTGACGTTGACATGGATGACACAGCCCTTACCTGAGAGCTAGAGCGGTCCATAACCGGATCCATTACACAGTTGAGCTCCCCAGCGAATATTAATGAGTGGCTATTCAGTGCGGGCAGAATCCCAAATAATCTATTCATGAAGGCAGGATCATCAAAGTTCCGTGCATAGACATTAACAAGAAGTACAGGTTTCCGTAACAGCAAGGCGACAACGATCAAGTATCTTCCATTTTTGTCAGCTATTACCTTATCACAAATAAATGGAACCCGCTTGTTAATTAGTATTGCAACCCCTTTAGCTCTGGAATTGAAATTTGAGTGAAAAACTTCGCTGACCCAGGGGCATTTCAGTTTAATCTGATCCTGACTTCTTAAGTGTGTCTCCTGCAAAAATACTATATCAGCACTTAGCCTCTTCAAATGAGAAAAGATCTTTGACCTTTTAATTGGATTTCCCATGCCTTTAACATTCCATGTTAAAAATCTAATTGTCGAATAGGCTGGTTTGGACAAAAAAACAGAAAAATTTGCCATCTACTCCACTAATCCACTGAAATCAAAGACATATTTCTGCGAAATCTGCGAAGCAAAACCAAAGACACAAAAAACAAGCAAACAAAAAACAAGCAAAAAACCAAACACCCACCCCCCGCAAACAATCCCACCCATAAGCACGACCAATATTCACATCACTAGTTGATGTGAAACTATGTGCAGACTCCAGTTGGAGCCAACCCATACTCCTCACTCTCACAATTAGAAACCAAAGAAAAAAAGATGGAACCCTGCAGATCCCACTAATTACTAATAACAGAAATGCACAATATCTCAATCATTGCAACATTAAGCCCATTTTACTCCAACTTAGCCACCAACACCATACATACACATATACTTCAATCAAGAAACTCTGACAAAGACTACGACCAGACTCTTCATAATATCTTCTGGAAAACCCTGGAAAACCCTTTAAACAGAGTCTGGACCATAATAACTTAATAATAACTTGTAACTTAATAATCATAATCATAATCATAATCATAATAATCCTACAGCACAGTAGTATCGAGAAACTACTTCACCCCACTCACATGCTCAGATACTCATGAAACATTTGGTTCTGTTCGTTGAGATAATAAACTACTGACATATTCTTTAGCCAAGTCTGGTGAGTTAAACTGTTTCTCCACCTCATCATAAGTAAGACGCAGCTTTGCTGGATGAAGAAATCCAAATTTCACCCCCGGAATCTTCCGCAGCTGCTGACGGATATCATTGAAGGCAGATCGAGCACGAACAGTTTTTACAGTGAGATCCGGAAAGATGCTAATTTTCATATGATCAAATTTAAACTGCCTCACTTCCTGCGCACGCTGCAGATCCGCAGTACAGTCTGAGTGGTAATGCAACCTCACCACAACCGCTCGTGGACGAGATCTGGCTTCCAGGTCACTTATCTTCCAATTTAGCCACAGTGGCCATGAGAAAGTCCACCTTGTCCTCCAGCACGGTGATGTCGTCAGAACATGTAGAGAGTGACTGTTCCATATCCTTCACTGTACTTTTCAGTGCAAACATGCCAACTAAACTTTATTACAGATACTCGGTAATATAAAAAACTGTGCTTTAATATCGATTTTTAGTGGAATTCTACTCCATTTTTGAAAAACTCAACTCAACCCCATCTAACGCCTAACCGGACGTATTTTTGGGGAACTCCTGTTGGGAAACACTGTTCTGGGTGAGGCTCGTGGTATTGGGGGCTTCCTCCGGAAGCATGGGTAGTCAACTTGGCTGCAGGGAGCAGATTGATCCAAGTTTTTGGCCCTTCCTCTTTGAGAATACCTACTTTAAGTCCACCTGTTTGAGAAAGACTGGGGAAGGAGGTTGTGGATGTTTTAGATAGCGTAGGTGCTATGACTCTATCTGCTCGACAAAATGCCACGTGTATCCCAAGCATTTCCACAAATGTACTGCTGCCTATTATAGAACGCTCACCACTTAGCACATCATACAGCTCATCTGTCGTCTCTGTGTGTTTTTAATTTCTGTGCCATAAGGGTGATTCCAAGCAAAGTTTGCAACAGAAAGAAGCGATAAACTGAGTCGGGCAGTTACAGGAATTCAAACACATATTGAACACACACACACACACACGCACACACAACACGCACACACACACACACACACACACACACACTACAATCTATAAATACTATACACAAACATACTACACACTTACATCCTAGACTTACACATACACACAACCATTACACATGCTTTCTAGACACATGTAAACACAGACGCTCAATACAAAAATATACTCACCTCCCAATCACACATATCACACACACAGTACACATCATAAATAAACACAACAAATCAGAACCACAGACAAACAAACATGTCTCAAACACATCCTACGCATGTCTACGCACATGTCTACACACATTCTAGAATCCTACAAAAACAATGACCTGCTCAAGCATTTCAGTTGCCATGAAACCCATTTGACATTGAGTGACAGCTAACAAGAAAGACACATCCAGCCATTAAGCTTATGTCACATTTGTTTAAGAGGTCGTAAATTTTCCTCCACCTGTTCCCTGCTCTCGCTACAAAGCACAGTGTCATCTGCAAACGTTATGACCTGTCTCTGTTTAATCTCATCTGTCATCTTGTCCATTACCAGAGCAAACAAAAGGTGGGTTAGAGCCGATCTTTGATGCAGATCCACCTCCACCTTGAACTCTTCTGTCACACCTACAGCACAGGACCAACAGCCTTTGTACTCTTCATCCTCTGAAATGCCCGCCTCACCTTACTGTTACTAATATTTGCTACTTCCTGCTCCACAACACTGTCATCAGGACCAACAGCCTTTGCACTCTTCATCCTCTGTAATGCCCGCCTCACCTCACTCTTATTAATATTTCTTTTTTGCTACACACATACTATACATATTACACTCACACATGTTGCAACCTCAAACATACATACATCATTGATTTGGCAAATGTTTTACGTCGGATGCCCTCTCCAGACTATATCCAGACTTGGGACTGGCACAAGAAGACACTGGATTGCGCCCCCGGGGTTGCATTGCTTGTAATTAGATTTATTCTTATTATTTGAAAAAGCCGCATGGTAAACTTCTTGGCCTTCATCTTCAGAGAGCTCCTCGGTGGACAACCAGACCGGGGAATACTATCTGTCTGCCTTGGACGCATAAGTGTTCCTCGACTGACCATGCATGCGGCACAGTACTGGCATGAGCAAGTGGTGTTTATGTTAATTAACTGGGGACTGAGCGGCGTTAAGCAACCGAAATTGCCCGAAGGCCCGACGTACCGATGTACATTCTTGACACCAACCTTTAGCAGCAGGTTCTTGGTGAAACTTCTAGACCCACTGTTCTAGGTGAGGCTCTGGGTCTTGAGGGCTTGCTCTGGGAACGTGGGTAGACAGTAGCCAAACTGGCTACAAGGAGCAAACTGATCACGCAATCCTAGGTTCCTTGTGGGAGGAGGATGAGATAGCTCAGACCCTATGATTCTATCTGCTTGACAAGATGGCACAAGTAACCCACCCATTTCCACAAACGTACTGAGACCTACTATGGAACGCTCACCACCTAGCATATCATACAGCCATTTGGCCTTCTCTGAACACACCAGACAAAAATGTCTCCGAACACACACACAGGACACATACATCTTAAAATAAAAAACACCACATATACACAAAAACACACACACATACATTGCACAGACATGAACTCCACAAATTACACTGTAATTGCCTAAAGACACTCACACAATACACAAACTTTACACATCCTATGCACACCCTATGCCTCCTAGACAAATGAAGACCAGGCCCTAGCACCTGCGCCATTACAGTCGTCACTGGGTTGAGCAAGCTTGAGGTGGGGTTTATCTTCATCGACCAGAGAATGAATGGTGGTAAGCAACCAAAATGAATGCTAGTTGTATCTTATATGGCCCGATGTACTTCTTGGCATTCACATTCAGCAGGAAGTTCTTGGGGGAACTTTCAGACCCAATGTCGTGGGTGAGGCTCTGGGCCTTGGGCTCTTGCTCTGGCCAAATTGGGGCCTACAGGGAGTAGATTGATCATCCTAGGTTCTTTGTGGGGCTGAGGGTGTAAGTTTTTAGCCCTACCGTTTTGAGAATACCTGAGAATTAATCCACATGTTTGTGAAACACTGGGAAAGGTGGTTGTGGGTGGTTCAAATAGCTCAGGCCCTATGACCCTAACTGCTTAACAAAGTGTCATGAGTAAAGAATTAATTTCAACAAATGTACTGCGGCCTACTACGGAATGCTCACCATTCTGCATCCGATGATGTCGCTGTCTCCAAGAACATCATCTCACGACCAACTAGAAACTTTACTGGATTTACTTGTGCACTTGTGAAGACCCTAGACTTCACCATCAGAACAGCAAGGGCCAAGCTTTCCCAGGCCATAGAGAGTCGAAGTGTGCGCAGGCCCAGAGAATGCTCATTCAGTCATGTGGCAGAGCATACAAACCATCACACCAAAAGGACATCACCAAGAGAAACTCACCGTCACTCGCCTGGGACGGCTCCATTCCATTCCTCGAATTGCAGAGGCTAACGGTCTCTGCAGGTAGGCGATCTGGTGTAGGCAGCATAACAACCTGTTTCTGAACGTTGCTAAAATAACAAACATGGTTGTTGACTTCAGGAGAAGACAGAGCGGCCACTCTCTGATGAATATCAACTGCTCCTGTGTGGAGATCGTCAACAGCACCAAATTCCTGGTTGGCCATCTGGACGAGAACCTTACTCAGTCCCTCAATACCAGCTCCTTGTACACGAGGACACTGATCAACAACAATCTTCAAATGGTTCACACCAACCTGCAATTGCTCTTTTGCACAATATCCATTACTTGTTATATCTGTATATATCTCGTTATATCTTTGCTACTACTTCAAAGGAATGTGTCCTGATGAGAAATGAGTCCTCAACTCATTACGTCATCAGCACAAAGTAATGAAATGTTTCATGTTGTCACGTTGTGATTTTGGTACTCTTGTTTGCACATTTGCACGAGTAATGTGTTTCATTTTATTCATAAATTTTATTATACATCATTTTATTCTATAAACTATAAACAAAAACTGTTTTCTGTATTTATATATTTTTCCTCTTTTCTTCTTTCATATTTAGTTTCACATTTTCCTATTCATACTCTATTAAATTATTAGTATAGTCATATTCTTTGTTTGAATACTCTTTTTTTTTCTTTTTTATGCTTGGTTCATGCACGGTTGTCAAAGCATTTCTCTGAATATCAATTTGTGTATGATTGTGTATTTGACAAATAAAATTTGAAATTAAATTGAAACAAATATTCACATTTATTAACATGATCATGAATTTAGCAACTTCGACATTTATTTAACATTGCTTCCTTTTTAACTGTATGTAAAAAACATAAGGGTGTGAATCAGCTTTCACATGAAGTGAAAATGAAATTTGTGAATATTGGAAAAGTGAAAGAAATAAATTCCAAAACATTCATGACTTCTATATATATACATGTTGAATAAGAACTTTTTTGTTATTCTTTTTCACCTTTGAGTAAGAAAACAGAATATATGACCATGCATTAGTTGAAAGAGAGAGAGAGACAATCGCTTTCCTGGGCAAGGACAGCGCTAAGAACATGGTAAACGCTTAAGGTCAGCATGAGAAGCATGAACGTGTGAAAGGATGATAATTTTACACTTTCATGGATTCTGGCATGAATGTTGCATGTCTACTTTTTTTGTTAGTCTTTTTCACATTTTCGGCTTTGAAAGTGCATATTAATACGTTTGGTGTGTTTGACATGTCCATGCCTTAATTGTGTGAGAAAACCGCTTTCCTGAGCTCGTACACCGCTAAGGACACGGCAAACGCTTTCTCTCAGCATGAGACGCATAAAAATGAAAGGAATGATAATTTCCAACATTTTCAGGCATTATGACATAGATTTTGATTAACTACTTTTTTCTTGGTCTTTTTCACATTTTGAGCATAAAAAGTGCATATTAATACGTTTTGTGTGTTTTACATGTCCATGCATTAGTAGTGTGAGAAAACCGCTTTCCTGAGCTCGTACAGAGCAAAGAACACGGCAAACGCTTTACCTCATCATCAGAGGCATAAAAGTGAAAGGAATAATCATTTCCAACACTTTCATGCATTCGGGCATAAATGTAGAATAACATCTTTTTTGGTAGTCTTTTTCACATTTTGAGCATAAAAAGTGCATATTAATACGTTTTGTGTGTTTTACATGTCCATGCATTAGTAGTGTGAGAAAACCGCTTTCCTGAGCTCGTACAGCGTTAAGAACACGGCAAACGCTTTATCTCATCAGGCGAACCATAAAACTGAAACTGATGATAATTTCCAATACTTTCATGGATTCTGGCATGAATGTTGCATGTCTACTTTGTTGTTAATCTTTTTCACATTCTTTAGCTTTGAAAGTGCATATGAACTCATTTTGTGTGTTTTACATGCCCATGCCTTAGTTATGTGAGAAAACCGCTTTCCTGAGGTCGGACAGCGCTAAGAACACGGCAAACGCTTTATCTCATCAGGCGAAGCATAAAAGTGAAAGGGATGATCATTTCCAACATTTTCATGGATTCTGGCATGAATGTTGCATGTCTACTTTTTTGTTAGTCTTTTTCACATTTTCAGCTTTGAAAGTGCATATGAACTCATTTTGTGTGTTTTACATGTCCATGCCTTAATTGTGTGAGAAAACCGCTTTCCTGAGCTCGTACAGCGCTAAGGACACGGCAAACGCTTTCTCTCAGCATGAGACGCATAAAAGTGAAAGGAATGATCATTTCCAAAATTTTCAGGCATTATGACAGATTTTGAATAACTACTTTTTTCTTGGTCTTTTTCACATTTTGAGCATAAAAAGTGCATATTAATACGTTTTGTGTGTTTTACATGTTCATGCCTTATTTGTGTGAGAAAACCGCTTTCCTGAGCTCGTACAGCGCTAAGGACACGGTAAACGCTTTATCTCATCATGGGAAGCATAAAAGTGAAAGGGATGATCATTTCCAACATTTTCATGGATTCTGCCATGAATGTTGCATATCTACTTTTTTGTTAGTCTTTTTCACATTTTCAGCTTTGAAAGTGCATATGAACTCATTTTGTGTGTTTTACATGTCCATGCTTTAATTGTGTGAGAAAACCGCTTTCCTGAGCTCGTACACCGCTAAGGACACGGCAAACGCTTTCTCTCAGCATGAGACGCATAAAAGTGAAAGGAATGATCATTTCCAACATTTTCAGGCATTATGACATAGATTTTGATTAACTACTTTTTTTCTTGGTCTTTTTCACATTTTGAGCATAAAAAGTGCATATTAATACGTTTTGTGTGTTTTACATGTTCATGCCTTATTTGTGTGAGAAAACCGCTTTCCTGAGCTCGTACAGCGCTAAGGACACGCTAAACGCTTTATCTCATCAGGGGAAGCATAAAAGTGAAAGGGATGATCATTTCCAACATTTTCATGGATTCTGCCATGAATGTTGCATATCTACTTTGTTGTTAATCTTTTTCACATTCTTTAGCTTTGAAAGTGCATATGAACTCATTTTGTGTGTTTTACATGCCCATGCCTTAGTTATGTGAGAAAACCGCTTTCCTGAGGTCGGACAGCGCTAAGAACACGGCAAACGCTGTATATCAGCATGAAAAGCATAAAAGTGAAAGGGATGATCATTTCCAACACTTTCATGGATTCTGGCATGAATGGTGCATGTCTACTTTTTTGTTAGTCTTTTTCACATTTTCAGCTTTGAAAGTGCATATGAACTCATTTTGTGTTTTTTACATGACCATGCCTTAGTTATGTGAGAAAACCGCTTTCCTGAGCTCGTACAGCCCTAAGAACACGGCAAACGCTTTATCTCATCAGGCGAACCATAAAAGTGAAACGGATGATCATTTCCAATAATTTAATGGATTCTGGCATGAATGTTGCATGTCTACTTTGTTGTTACTTTTTCACATTTTTTAGCTTTGAAAGTGCATATGAACTAATTTTGTGTGTTTTACATGTCCATGCCTTAGTAGTGTGAGAAAACCGCTTTCCTGAGCTCGTACAGCGCTAAGAACACGGCAAACGCTTTATTCATCAGGCGAAGCATAAAAGTGCAAGGAATCATCATTTCCAACACTTTCATGCATTCGGGCATAAATGTTGAATAACTTTTTTTTTTATTGGTCTTATTCACATTTTGAGCATAAAAAGTGTGTATTAATACGTTTTGTGTGTTTTTCATATCCATGTCGTAGTTGATTGAAAAAAGCGCTTTCCTGAGCTCGTACAGCGCTAAGATCATGGCTAACGCTTTCTCTCATCATGAGACGCATGATCATTCCTAACACAGTCATGCATTCTGACATTCATGCTGAGTACATACACACACACAGACACCTAGACACACAGACACACAGACACACCCACACACACACACACACACACACACACACACACACACACACACACACACACACACACACACACACACACACACACACACACACACACACACACACACACACACACACACACACACACACACACACACACACACACACACAGTCATTCAGATAAGCCATTGAGGTGCACTAGGAGGCCTGGCAGATTTCCAGTGGTTCAGAATACGGCGCCTAGCTATTAAAAAGGTAAATGCCAAAATGTCCAGTTATTTGGAACTGAACTGAGACCAGACCCGTGGAACCCCAAAATTTGCAATAGCAGGGCAAACATCAATATCAACCCTGAGCACCTTGGACATCACTGTAAAGTAGTTAACCCAGTAATTTTGCAGTTTAGAACAAGTGAAAAACATGTGACTTAAAGTACACTGAGATGATTGACATCTGTCACATCTGTCCTCTACAGCAGAATATATTGCAGATAGGCGGGCCTTAGAAAAATGAACTGTGTATTACTTTAAATTTTATAAGGCTCAGACGAGCACATATTGTACTAAACGTATTCTGTCCAAAGCAGCGGCCCACCATTCCTCTTTAAACTCCTCTCCAAGCTCCCCCTCCCAGGCTCTTCTAATTTCATCAATAACACTCCCATCTAAAGATAATAACTGACCATAAATTCTTGACATTTGTGACTTATGGTGAGGGTTTAACTTGAAAAATTCTTCCTATTCTTGCATAGGAGGTAAAGAGGGGTAGCCAGGAAACAGAGTGCCAGCACAATGTCTAACCTGTAAAAACCAAAACAGATGGGAATCAGGCAGCCCCAGTTCTGAAGACAACTGTAGATAATTGCAAAAGGTACCTTCTTTATATAGGTCTTGAAAGCATCTAATGCCTTTTCCGTACCATTGCTTAAAAACAGGGTCAGTAATAGATGGTTGAAACATGTCCTGTAACGGCATTAATGATGAGGCAGAGATAAATTTGAAATGTCGCCTGAATTGACCCCAGATCCGAAGGGTGGATAAGGATACTATGTGTTAAGGAAGTAACTTTACAAGATAGGGGTGAAGTAAGCAATGCCAATAATGAGGTAGATAGACATGAACTTGCCTCCAATCTGCACCACAGTGCGCTGGGTGGATTGAGCCAAAATGTTAATTTATGAACATTTGCTGACCAGTAGTAAAACATAAAATTGGGAAGAGCTAGCCCACCACTAAGCCGACATCTCTGAAGTACTGATTTACGAATTCTGGGCACTTTACCCCCCCACATAAAGTGGGTAACAATCTGGTCGATAGATTTAAAGAAGCGCTTAGGAAGAAATAACGGAATGCCTCAAAGCAATCGACAATGGTTCAATGGCCAATGCAAACAACAGCGGGGAAAGTGGACACCCCTGCCTTGTTCCCCGTCTCAGATTAAAATAGCTGGATCTTATGTTATTGGTGTGTATGCTAGCCTGGGGAGAAGCATATAAAAGAGATATATCCAAGAGATAAATTCATTCCTAAACCCACATTTTTGAAGCACAGCAAAAAGATATTTCCACTCCACTCGGTCAGATGCTTTCTCAGCATCAAATGTAATCACAACCTCAGGTGTTACAGCAGAATGTTTGCAGTGCATTACATTTAAAAGAGTGCGAACATTAAAATATAACTGTCTCCCCCTAATGAAACCTCTTTGTTCCTCAGATATGATCTTTGGAACTATGGTTTCCAGGCGAAAAGCCAACACTTTGGCCAAGATCTTGGCATCTACATTCTGTCTGTAGGAGCTACACGACTTGGGATCTTTATCCTTCTTTAAGAGCAGAATTATGGATGCTTGTGTTAGTGTCTCTGGGAGGAAACCCTTCTCTAAGGATTCCACATACACATTTAAAAGTAAAGGGACCAATTTACTTTGAAATTTCTTGAAAAACTCAACTGGAAAACCATCAGGCCCAGGTTCTTTATTACACTGCATCATTTTAATTGCTTGTTTAATTTCTTCCACATCCAAAGGAGCATCAAGATCTGCAGCAGCAGCCGTATCTATTGGGATGACATTTAAATCCCTTAAAAATGAAATCAAATCGTGGGAGTCTGATGGAGATTCAGATGAATATAAGGTAGAATAATATGATTTAAATACAGCATTGATACCTTCCGGATCAGATATCAAATTACCCGATGAGTCCTGGATCTGTGGAATCAAGCGACTACCTGCCTGTCGTCTTAACTGATGTGCCATGAGCCGACTAGCTTTATCACCGTATTCATGATAAGAACTACGAGTATGCAACAGGAGCCATTCAGCATCAGTTGTTAAAATGATATCAAGTTCAGTCTGCAGATCCAGATGCTGTTTAAACTGGACTTGAGCAGGGAAGTGTCGTGGAAATTAATTGAAGACTCAGGCTTTGATTTCAGAAGGTTACAACTTTATTGGTTGATCAACAAAGTCGGGAGGTCTGCAGAACGCACCCCGACTCCTGACGGCTTCTTGCTTAAATACTGATCCCAAACAAAGGAGGCCAGTTTTCCCGCGCTGATTTTACATACAACATCTGGGTTTCATTAAATGTCCCAGTTCTAGGTGCCTCAATGTATAGATCAGATTTCTTACACAGGCACATTCCAAGAGGCCTATATGCTTGGCTTCTCACACAAGCCTCCCATTATTTCAAGCTGAGGTATCTTTTATTCCATAAAAGTAGGGTATATCACATAAAATAAGATAAAAATTTCTTCTACACCTCCCCCCTCTGGTACTTATAAGTCCCACATTAACCGTTCTATCTAGAGTGCAAATCCATGAGTTAGTCTCACTTACACTACCTGGTGATTAAATTAAATCACTGGACTCTTATCAATGACCAGCCGATGCATTTGCACTCTAGTGGAGTGTCAGCCAAACCTCTCCTTCCACACTTGACTAGGGAGGAGTAAAAGACTTGACCTCCATGACCTTGTACTTTTCATAACATAACAACATAACATTACAGGAAAATGAAATTAATACAGGGATTTTTAGGTTAATACTAACTGGGTAGAGCATATAATCTAACCTAGAACATGCATAACATAATACAAGTTTAAATGTGGATATAATTCCAGACGGCCTTCTGGTAACATAAGTCTCTTCAACCCAGATACTTTGCGCATCGTAGAGGGTCACCTTTTGGGGAGAGGCCAGGCCAGTGCTTTCACCCAAGGCATGGCTCATCATTAATCATCTTCTTCGTCCTCATCCGAGGTGCAAGAACCCTCTTCTGATTCTTGTGAATCACATTCAGAGCTGTAAATGTCTTTATCATTGATTGAGGGAGGTCTTTCATCTTGCCATTTTAATACCTCCATTTGTTGAACAGTGGCTTTAAGGACCAAAGATTTTAATACAGGCAGTACACAACAGAATAACAATCCTCCTATTGCTACAGCAAAACTCAAAAACATACCAAATTTAGCAAACCATGCTCCCCACGCTCCCAGTTTCAGGTCTAACCAGTCCCATATTTTATTATCTCTCCCAGCATTTTCAGTTACTTCACGTCTCAGATTCTTTAGTTGATTCATGGCCTCAGTAAACGTCCCATCCGGTGCTGTATTATTAGGAATATAGGTACAACATTGATCACCGAACAGGATGCACACACCACCTTTTTCAGCCAACAACCAATTTAATGCTAACCGGTTTTGCCAAGTCATCTTGCTTGTTGCATGCACCTGTTCTCCTAAGGCAGCTAATGCATTATCTGTATAATTGATGAATCTTTGTTGATTATAGTAAATATAATTAATCCATTCCGCATTTTTATTAGGTGTTATCCATATGAAAAGAGACTCAAATCCTGATTTTACCTCATCTCTTGCTTTGAATTCATCAGGTATACCTCTGGGTTGTCCTATTGAATCAATGTGCTCGTTAGGATCCGTCTGGTAACCCCTTTTTACTCTATGATTAGTGTTTGGGTTACCCCCCGCTAGTTGTTCTATGTCCCAATTTATTATTGACATTTCCTGAATCATCCGTACTCTAGCACAGATCCCATTCCAGCTCTTTGGTAATGTGGCTCTCAACTGTGTTCCCCCACAGAGCCAGAAGAAATCTGCTACGGGTATTGTCTGGTCATCATAACGGAACTTTAGTGGAAACAGCAATGTTTGGTTCATGCAGCTATGCGTTATAGTGATATTCTCTCGCAAAGTTACGGTTGCATGAAGTATAGTTTTCTTATGAACGTCAGTTCGCTGAAAAGAGTCAGTGTCTAGGTGCCACATCATTATACAATTACCTTGAAATTCCCCCATGCTGTAATTTCCTGTAGTCTTGTTGAAGCATTCATACTCAAGTGTGTAATCTATCTCATACTCAGATGGCAATTCTATCTTTTTAGCTTCTATTCTTACGTCTAACTGCTGGCACCATTCCCCCCATTCGGGCGTATGGTAGTTATTAAAGTAATCTGGACTACTCAAGATTGCTAAACATTCTGCTGGACACAGTGGTCTTCTAAAAACATGCAAGTGACAAAACTGCTGAGTAAATTTTGCACAGTGTCTAAAGTCATACTGATTGGGTACTACTACGAATTTACTTAATGGTGATGGGGTGCAAATCAAACAACTAGTTAATTTGTTTTCCTGAGCTGTGTAGGCAGCCCACTTATACCACTCATTACCGTGTGCTATGCTTAAGAGTTTATCATTGGTTTTCCTACCACCAATTTTATTTTTAGGCACTCTGTGTTCAACATTTAACTTCTGTAAAGTCGATTCTTGGGAAGTCTGGTTGGAGCTGAGTAGAGGTGAGCTGACTACAGCTTGATTTAATACCTGGAATATAGTGATCATTAGGTATGTTATCCACTTTATTTTCTCCATCTTTCACACAGATTGCAAGACCTTGTATGTTATCACTGCTAGGCGGTGGATCCTCTTCGTCTGCACCTCCTCCCTTACTTACTTTAGGGACTCTCGTGCAATGGTTTAAATGATACCACGTGGTTTTGCCTTCCACTTGGACCGCTGTTGGAGTGGCTGCTACAACTTTGTAGGGCCCTTCTCTCCTGGGTTCATGCCACTTCCTTCTGAACACGCGTAGATAGACTTGGTCTCCTGGAGCGATGGGACACGGAGCGTCTTTTTCCTCCTCCTTCTCCTTGCTTTTTTCCTGCACATAGATTGCTTTATGTATTGCAGTTAGTTTCTTCATATACGATCTGAGTTCCATTTGTAATTGTTCTAGTGGTGGGCCCTTATATGGGTCTCTACAGAAGGGGACAGGCATGGGTCGACCCGTAAGCATTTCATGCGGGGTTAAGTGTGTATTTCTGTTAGTTTGCATGCGATAGCTCATTAGTGCAAGGGGTAAAGCATCAACCCAGTTAAGTTTTGTACTAGCACAGATTTTGTTAAGCTTGGTCTTGAGAGTACCATTTATTCTTTCTACCATCCCCTGGGACTGCGGATGATATACACACCCAAATCTTTGCTTTATTCTCAACTGCTGCAGTACCTGTTTTACAGTTTTCTGAATGAACGCTGATCCATTATCTGAACTGATCTCTGATGGAATTCCAAATCTAGGTATTACTTCTCTTGTAAGAAATTTTATAACCGTTCCTGCCCCTTCATCCGCAGATGGCATTGCTTCTACCCACCGACTGAACCGGTCAATCACTACCAGCATGTACCTTTTGCCACGAGCATACTTTATCATGTCAACATAATCCATCACTAGGTGCTTAAATGGTCCCTCAGGCACCGGTATATGGCCAATAGGTGTCGCTGTTCCCTTTCTGACATTATGCTTGGCACATATCTCACATGAAGCTAGAAACTCATCAACCATAGCATGCAGATACGGAGACCAATACCCTTGGGTTTTAATTCTCCTTACAATCTCTCCTCTGGCACAATGATCGAATCCATGAGCATCTGAAACCAAAATATTCAACAATGCTGTGGGGGCAATGATTAAACCTTCATGCGAACGCCACACACCCTGTGCATCCTTCTGAGCTCCCCTCTGGAGCCACATCGAGTGCTCATAAGGACCTGCTTGATGTTGAATCCGAATAATATCCTCCAACTGAGGCTGCGGTTCTATGAGGATTACTGGTCCCATCACTGCTACTTGACATTTTGATGCTTGCTTCGCTTCTAAGTCTGCTATGTTGTTACCCTTAGTGACATAGTCATTACCTTTCTTGTGAGCCTGACATTTAATGACAGCCAATCGTTTTGGTAGCATCATAGCAGACATTAATTTGTTTATCTGTTCAGCATGCTGGATGGGTGTTCCATCACTCTTTTTAAACCCTCTCTGCTTCCATACTGCTCCAAACAGATGACACACACCATGTGAATAGGCTGAATCGGTAAAAATATTTGCCACTAGACCTTCGGCCAGCTGACATGCGGCCGTGAGGGCTTTCAACTCAGCTAACTGAGCCGAACACGGTTGTGCACAGTGCTGAGATAGGACAGATTCGAAGTCTTCTCCATTTTTCTTTATCACTGAATACCCAGTATGACTCCCCACATGGTCTCTGAAACTAGATCCATCAACAAAGTAAGTAACTTCTGCTTCAGATATCGGTTTAGACTCAAGATCAGGTCGTAACCTAGTAAATGCCAAAGAGTTTGCCACACAATCATGAGACACACCTTCATACGCCAAGGGAAGTAATTCAGCTGGATTAACCGTGTCACATCTTTTGATCGTAATGTCAGGATATGTGAGCAGTGAAGAATATGCTAGAAGGCGAGCTTGAGTTAGAACAAATTTCCCTTGTTCTATCAATTCCACAACCTTATGATGTGTATAAATGGTTACTGGGTAACCCATAGTCAATGTGGAAGCTTTGTCATACGCATAATGTACTGCTGCAAGCCCCTGCTGATAGCATGGTGAATAACCTTGTGCTACATTATCTAGCTTAGTTCTGTAGTAAGCTAGGGGCTGTTTTTTCCTACCACTGCAGGTTTCCTGCATCAATACAGCTGAGGCATATCCATCAGCTCGATTAGCCACATACAAATGGAATGGTTTGGTATAATCAGGTATACCTAAGGTAGGCGCTGTTTGCATCTCTTTTTTGAGCGACTCAAATGCTAACAGTGCATCCGTGCTCCATTTTAACACAGCATTTAGATTTTGTAGTCCTTCTTCTCTCATTATGTCCCTCAGTGGAGCTGTTTTCACTGCATACTCCTCAATCCAGTCAGCACTGAAGCCTGTTAAGCCTAAAAAGGTCATCAGCTGCTTAACTGTTTGTGGCAAGGGTGCTTTACTTATGCCCTCTAACTGGGTAGGCGCTATGGCTATTGTACCATGTGAAATTAACCTCCCTAAATACTCAACTTGAGGCTTACAGTATTGCAGTTTATTTTTAGACACTTTATGACCTCCTTGAGCCAGCTTACTGAGTACCCTGATGGAATCTCTATGGCATGCCTCTAACGATGATGAGCATATCAAAGCGTCATCCATGTACTGTAACAGAATTCCTTCTATCACTAAATCTGCTAAATCAGCTTTTAAAACTTGATTAAATATATGTGGCGAATGACGAAACCCCTGCGGCAATCTCCGATAAGAATATTGTTTACCGGCATACGTAAATGCAAACAAGTATCTACTTTCCTCAGCGACTGGTACACTGAAGAAGGCGGAACAAAGATCAATCACCGTGAAGTATTTGGCTTCGGGAGGGACATTGGTTAGCAGTGTGTGTGGATTTGGAACATCTGCTGGATAATCCTCTGTTATACTATTAATTGCCCGTAAATCATGCACGAGACGCCATTTATTTTTTCCTGGTTTAATTACAGGGAAAATCGGAGTATTACAGCAACTAGTTGTTTCTTCTAACACGGCCGCTTTTACAAGGCCTTCAATAGTGGCTTTTATACCAGCTTCTGCCTCAGGTCGCAAAGGATATTGTCTTATCCTGGGCAGTTTAACATTTGGTTTGAGTTGTACTCGAATTGGGCTGGCTGATTTAATTAGGCCCACGTCCGTATCATGCCGAGACCATAATTCAGCCGGGACCTGCTTCTCCATTTCCCTATAGAGCTTACCTTCAACATCCTCAACTACTGCAGTTGCTGACACCATGTGTGTCTGTGGCTTGTGGCTAACAACAACTTCCTGAGGAACACCAATCAAGCTATTACCACACAATACTTTGATATAATCTTTATCGGCAGAATGAAAAATTAACGGATTTAGTGTTAACTCCCACTGGACCTCTTTAGCTCTCTTCATCATCGGTCCTAAGTCCTTCGACCTGTGATCTCTTCCAACATACAATGTTACATGAGGAACAGAATCAGTTACATTGAACCACCTTTTCACAAAATCACACTCATCTATGCTGAGGGCTGCTCCTTGCCGACCTATGACGATGTACTGTGTAATTAACTCAACCTTGTGCCCTTTTGTCTCTTCCTGCCATGTTTGTTCTAAACCAGCATTTTTAGTTGGATCATACACCATTGTACAGTGAAAGTCTGAAGTAGGTAATTGTGCTTCAGGAATCTGTGCTTGAATGAACTTTCCCCACTTATGAATTACTGTACTTACATCCCTTTCTAGCTGTCCTATCCAAAACACATTTGCTTGCGGCTCAGTCATTACCATTTGATTTTTTACACCATTCATGTCAACATACACCCCTTCAGGGGAACACCATATTTGCAATCCTAATTTACACAATGCATCTCTGCCCAACAAATTAACCGGGGTCTGACTTGAAACTAGTACAGGTATAGTCACACTTTTATTGCTAGTTTGTAGACGGACTGGTGCGGTCATAGGAATCAATTGTTTTTGTCCCGAGAATCCTACTGTCTTGGCAAATTTCCCAGACAAGGGGAGATGTGAGGCATGACTTAAATTTAAGCATGTATAAACCGCTCCTGTATCAACTAACATGGGTGTATTTTTACCGCCTACCTCAATGTATAGCATGGGTTCTTGTTCAGCATTAGTTGTTAAAATAGGTAACTGATTCTCCCCCGTAGGATTCTCTGGGCACCCCTAATATCCGAGCTTTGGACCCCCCCATGGGTTTACTGGGCCTTGAACTTGATCTCGAGGAGGCTGCTGCCACCCCCCCCATCATACCCCTCGGGGGCTGGGGCCATGGATGTGTGGGGCACCTTGATCGGTTATGTCCAGCCAGCCCACACCCCCAGCATACGCCGGGTGGAAAGTTAGCATACGTCTCTTTTGGTCCCCTCTGGCGCTGATTAGTTCTCCACTCTTTCTGCCTCTGGGGGTAAACATTGATGACTGGTGCAGACATCTGGTGTGAGTTAGGGGGTAGGGCTGCTGGTGCTGTCAGCGCTGTGATTGCGGTTGGCTGGATCATGGGTGAAGGATTGCCTGGGGCCCCCCCAGACACTTGCTCTGCTGTAATCAGAGTAGCTTGAACCTTTTTCTTGTTTTTCTTAGTCAGTTCTTCAAGCTGTAACTGAGCTAGTTTCCGTTGTAGCTCTTTCTCTTGAGCTTTCAACTTCTGCTCATTTTTCCTGTATTGCTCAACAGCATGTGAGACGTGATCGCAGAACTCTTTGTGTGATTTTGAGGTTAAACCGACCACATCTTCCAGTTTGCTTTTTACAGGCTGAGGCATGGCATTTACTATATTTTGTCTAAACAGCGTAGACAACAAGGCATCCCCTTCAGGGTCACTTTCTGTCTCTTGCTTCCACTTCTTTAACTGTCTTTGTATGTACAGAGTTGGGTTCTCTGTTTCGTCCAGCTGGTCACCCCGTAATGCCTTTGGGTCAACTCTAGTTGGATACTCTGCACGTAAGGCCTGCCACATGGCGGGGCGGAAGGCATCAAAGACAGTTCCATCCATATGGTATGTATCTACAGCCTCACTCATGTTGGACGCCTGGAGAACTTCCTCCATCTTCCCTCCACCCAAAATCTTTGCCAAAAGAGCTTTCATATCTCCAACCGACAACAGCTTGCCTGAGGTCTCCTCTTCTAAGACCTTAATCCATTTCCCTGCACCCTCGTGAATGCTAGGGAGGCGGTTGACCAGTCCCTCGAGATCCTGCGTTGCCCATGGTACATATTGTCCCCGTGCACCTTTAATCAAAATTGGGAATTGTGGAGCTAAATTCCTAAGTCTCCCAGTGTTCCTTCCCTGTTTCCAACTGCCTATATTGAATGACAACTCCTCCTCATCCCCATCCTCTCTACTGTACAATGGCCTATGTCCCGTCCTCAATGTTCCATCTATCTGACCTGTTGACTGTCCTGGTGCTTCAGCGCTCCTGTCTATCCTTTCTCCACTTACATGCACCCCCTCCTTTCCCTCTGTCTTCTCTTCCTTCCCATACAACTTTCTCACTCTCTGTAGATCTGCTCTTACTTCCTTATAACAATCTAACGGTGTACTTTCTTCTCTCTCCAACCACTTTTCATGTCTTTTCCTTGACTTCACACCCGGTTCTCTATAATCTGCATCCAAATCTACATGACCTTCCATCTGCATTTCTCCTGAAACTTCAACCATTCCCTTAAGCATTGGGAATTGACCTTCTGTCCGCACATATGGGGGAGGTGTAACTAACGCTTCCCCTCTGGTATCCTGTGGCTCACTGTCTGCCTTCTTGGACTTTTTCTTCACTTGCTTTTTCTTTCTTGCCAACTCTTCTCCTTCTTTCTTAAACAGAGCTAGGACCTCTCTCTCCTGCTGCCTTTTCGACTCTCTCTGGACACGTTTTTTCTCTCTAGCCGCCGTCTTGTAATTCTTTACCAAAGTTTCCATTTCTCTACACAAAGCCAAATCAAATGTCCCCTCCTTTGGCCATTTTGTAATCATATCTTTAGTTCTCTTTTGCCATTTACTTGAGATCTTAGTTATGAGATCTCCACACAATGGATGCTTTAACACCAATAGCTCCACCGGAGAGGCTGCCATTATGCTTTATGGCCTCTGCTACCAAAAACAAAATATTCCTGTATTACTTTATGTTTATGCACTTATTTAGCAACTAATTTTACTCGCAGCTACGTACAATATTATATAATCACAAAACTTAGCAATTATAGCCACTCTTCAATATGCAATGTTCCACCACTTCTTTGTTAGTACTTGTCACAAAGCACAGTATTTTTATACACAGCGAATATTATCTTGCAACAATCGATGAATGCCACAGTATTAATATGGGGTTCATACACATTCACCACATACATTCACCACGCCACACTATTTCTTTTATTTATACGTTCATACTATGTCCCTTATTTCCTGGAAATTAGGGCTAATTCACGCATACTTTGTCCCCGGTCCTAATCAGGGTTCATTCAAGCATACTTGTCCCTTTTATTTTATTTATCTACCTATTGATCTATTTTCTTAGAAGGGCTCATACACACTTGTCCCTTTATGTCAACTTAATCTATTACTTTATCTAGTCCTATAAGGGCTCATTCACACACACGTCTCCGGTCTCGCAGCACCCGACCCCCCCCTCTGGTGGATTGCACCCGCAACTCCCTAGGGGTTTCAGGCCAGCCCTCTGGACACGGAGCTTATGGTATCACTCAGCCAGATTCTCTCTCTCACTTCCACTCAGACACACATAGAGCTCTCATTCACTCAGACAATATCAGACAGTATTGGACAGTACAACATCAATTAAACACAAACAATGCAATTGCTTACAACTTAATGGCACCCAAGCAGTGCTCCTCATAAAAAGATATGAATTTGCTGCTATAACCACATACAATCCATTAATCAGCAGCATACAAAACAATTGACGTACAACTGTACGTTCCTCATAAGAAATTAATATCCATAAAAAAGCCACAAGCTCATACTATACGGTTTAGGTGGCTACACAATTCTTTTGACATACCTAAGTACGTTCCTCATAAAAAGGGGATATAGTGATATTAACTACTGTGGATCCTCACACAAGCAGTATTACTAATTAGGCGCAATTCCTTATTAACCTACTCCACTGCCATCCGTCTAGGCCCTCTTGACAATGAGTACAAATTAATACAGCGTCTATCTACCGGTATGCATTGCTATCTATCAAAGCCCTCTTAGCAACACAGACAGACCTTCAAATGCGCTACCTCATACCCGTCTGTTATTACTGCCATCTATCAAAGCCCTCTTGACAGCAAAACAGACCAATGCAATGCTTATTTTATCAGTTACTATTCAAATACTACCATTCAACGGTTAGTAAGCTGATGCATGCATTTTCCTTCTGAAAACAAAGCCCATTCAAAAATTACTTAAGTTGGAGAGGTCTTTATCAAGCGTCCTTACCACCAGGGGTTATCCCAGCAAACAACACAAACTAAGTATATAAGCAAAAGTTGCTTACCTTTTTAGGTGGCCACCTGTTTGTGCTGCCTGCCAAGGATGCCCACGGTGATCAGCCACGCCTTTGCCCCTTTGCCAACCCTGCTCGCAGCGCCAAAATGTCGTGGAAATTAATTGAAGACTCAGGCTTTGATTTCAGAAGGTTACAACTTTATTGGTTGATCAACAAAGTCGGGAGGTCTGCAGAACGCACCCCGACTCCTGACGGCTTCTTGCTTAAATACTGATCCCAAACAAAGGAGGCCAGTTTTCCCGCGCTGATTTTACATACAACATCTGGGTTTCATTAAATGTCCCAGTTCTAGGTGCCTCAATGTATAGATCAGATTTCTTACACAGGCACATTCCAAGAGGCCTATATGCTTGGCTTCTCACGCAAGCCTCCCATTATTTCAAGCTGAGGTATCTTTTATTCCATAAAAGTAGGGTATATCACATAAAATAAGATAAAAATTTCTTCTACACCATGTGTGTGTGTAAAACATATTTTATTTTGTGTTTGTATGCGTGTGTGTACAGCGCGCGTGTACTGTTTATTATAACACACGTGTATAAAGCAAAAGCAAGTCTCATTAGAGAGGTTAAAGATCCATTTTCTCTCTCTGTATCAGCCTGCACTTTGTGTCTGTGTGCACACGCTCGTCATTGGACACCGTGCCCCTTCACACACACACACACACACAGAAACACACACACACACACACACACACACACACACACACACACACACACACACACAGACTCCTCCTCCTTTCGCCTTTACACACACGCACACTCTCTGCTCTACACAGAAACACTGCTCTGCCGCAATTCTTTTCAAAGGTAAAATGCAGGTTAATTTGTTTCATTTTTACTTTACAGCAGTGACTCTGTTAGTGTGTCACTCAATTGAGTGTCGTTAGAGAGATTTCCTGTTCAACTTTCAGATAAAACAGTGTTTCCATTCCAACAGAGTGGAGGAAGGTACCTATGTAAGACGAGAAGATGGAGAGGGGAAGGGCTCCTTACTTTAGCTTCACACATACACACACACATACACAAAGCCTGCACGCACAAACAGAAACTGAATCTGTCAGGATTTATTTTAACTTTTTTTAAGGTAAAGTGAAGGTTAATTTGTTTTATTTCTACTTTATATTGTGTATTAATAATTTTTATGTATAAATGTTTTTGGGCGTGGAATGAATAATTTGTGTTTACATTATTTCTTATGGGAAAATTCTATTTGGTTTTGAAATACAAGCCCGATTCTGGAACAAATTATGTTCACAATCCAAGGATCCAATGTATAATGATAATTAGGGACTTCTAGATCTCATTGAGCTGAACAATTGTCACTATGCATGGACTGGGATCAACTCAACAGGAGGGCAGATATTTTGGGTCATTTGCAAAATACACATTTATGACATCAGCACTAATAAATACACTAATAAAATAAAAACACTACACATCCTACACACACATCCTACATACACATATTATACACACACTATACAAACACTCATAATACACACAGACTACATGTCCTAAACACACACTACACATAATTTTCACACACAATTGTTCTTGAGCTGAACATGGGTCATGGGTCATGTCAACTCAACAAAAGGTGAGATATGCTCATGAATGATTAGTTCTTTTTGAACGAGTCTTTAACGTGACTCAGAAGAACGAGTAGGCTCAAAGAATGATTTGTTCATTGTTTTGAGCGTGCATGCGTAAATCATCGCAAAACCTCCGTAGGTTATGTACAGGAAACAGAATTGAACGGTTCTCAAAGACTTCTAGTCCGAGTCGTTAGTTCTTTTGTCATGTGACTCTCATAGACGCTATGTAGTGCAGTACACAGGAAACAGAATTGAGCGATTGGAGGTCGATTCAAGATGGCGGCATGACTAGGTGTATTTACATGGCTGCGTAAAATAAACTTCGGGTATATCTTACTATGTTAATATAGGAAATAAGTCACACTTGTCTTATGTGTTACTGAGATTTTAGCATACATTTTTGTAGTTTACTGCCAGGTCTGCGGTTTATTTATCCCCAAAATTATGGATCTGGAAGTCAGAAAGATAGCGGAAAAAAGAGATCTTGACGACACACAATCCTACACTTGCCGAAGCAAAAAGGGAGGGGAATGTGACTCCTTTCCTAACGCACTGTTCAAAACACACCAGTCAAAGAAGCTTGCAATGGGAGATGGAATTAGACAACTTGACCTTAAGTCAGGTACAAAACAGCATCATTCAAATAATCAAACAGTATTCCGTTGAAATAATAATAATGGTGAAAGAAAATTTGGTTTTGAAATACGGGCCAGATTCTGGAACAAATTATGTTCGTAATCCAAGGTTCCAATGTACTGTATAATGATAATTAGGGACTTCTCATTGAGCTGAACAGTTGTCACTATGCATGGCCTGGGATCAACTCAACAGGAGGGCAGATATTTTGGGTCATTTTGCAAAATACACATTTATGACATCAGCACTAATAAATACACACACTACACATCCTACACACACATCCTACATACACACATTATACACACACACTATACAAACACACATACTACACACAGACTACACGTCCATGGGTGACCTGATGAAGGGTTTGAGCTGAGAGGTGTGGAATACCGGATGGGTTCGTAGCGCCGCAGGCAGCTGGAGCCGGTAGGTAACAGGGTTGATCTGGAGGGTAACACGGTAAGGGCCGATGAATCTGGGTGAAAGTTTACGGGATTCGGTGTGGAGGAGTAGATTTTCCGTTGATAGCCAAACCTTGTCACCTACATTGTACAATCGACCCGGAGAGTGTCGACGGCGATGTTGAGTTAGCCCGATGGATAGCTGCTCTTGCTTGGTTCCATAACCGCCGACACTTCCGGACCAACTGTTGGACCGATGGTACGTCAACCTCTGGTTCTTGGTGGTCGAACAGCGAAGGTTGGAAACCGTGGCATACCTCAAACGGACTCAACTTGGTGGTGGACGAAACGTGGAGGTTATGAGAGAGTTCAGCCCAGAGGAGATAGCGGGCCCAGGAGCGCTGACGATCGGTGATAAAGCATCTCAGGTAGTGCTCCAGCTGTTGGTTGGTCCGTTCCGTCTGACCATTAGTTTTAGGGTGGTATCCGGATGGGAGACTACAGGTGGAAGTTGTAGTGCTCAAAAAAAAGAGCCCACCACGCCTGTCTTTGATTGAGCTGTTTGAGATTCCGGATGGTGATCAAGTTTTGATGATCGGTCCAGATGATGGCCCCCTGGAGCCAGTGTCACCATTCCTCCAGGGCCCACTTTATGGCCAGCAGCTCGCAGTCCCCTACCCCGTATCACTGCTGAGTGGGGTCAAACTTCCTGGAGAAGGTTTACAGGGGTGTAGCTTCTGGTCTGGACCTCGTTGAGAGAGAACGTCTGCACCTCCACAACAAATGGTTTGCTTGCATCTGGATGGAGGAGAATTGGTGCGGTGGTGAAGCGATGACACAATTCTTGGAAGGCGGAGATAGCGGCAGATTTGAGAATGAAGGGGTGAGATGATGGCCGTGTCAGGGCGGTTAAAGGTGCTGCAACCGTACTGTAGTCCCGGATAAAGCGACGGTAGAAATTTGCAAACCCGAGAAACCGTTGAAGTTGCTTGAGGGTCTTGGGTAGGGGCCAATGATGCACAACTTCCAGGTTCTGCGGGTCCATGGCCACACCCTGGGGCAAGATGACAAAACCCAGGAATGTGGTGGAGCGCTCGTGAAAAGCGCACTTCTCCAACTTACAATACAGTTGATGGGCGAGCAATCTCTTGAGGACCGCCCTGACGTGTTGGACATGTTCGTCGACGGTACGGGAGTAGATGAGAATATCGTCTAGATAGACGAAAACCCACAGACCTAACATATCACGGAGGACGTCGTTAATAAACTGCTGAAAGGCTGCAGGGGCGTTGCAGAGTCCGAAAGGTATGACTAGGCTTTCATAATGTCCTGTTGGAGTGATGAAGGCCGTCTTCCACTCATCGCCCTCTCTGATGCGCACCAAGTTGTAGGCGCTCCGTAGGTCCAACTTCGTGAAAATGGTGGCGCCAGAGAGGGCATCCAGGGCAGAGTTGGTAAGAGGCAATGGGTGACAATTTTTATGGTAATATTGTTGAGCCCCTGATAATCGACACATGGACGGAAGTCGCCGCCTCTCTTCTTCAGGAAGGTGAGTGGCTCGCCTCCTGCAGAACACCTCAGCCAAGTCCGGATAGAAAATATATTAAGAACAATCTATTTTCCTTGCTCAATAATGTTCTGGTCTGCTAGGTGAGAAAATATTAACTGGAAAAAAGTATGGTCAATATCAAATAAGTTTTTTATTGATCATAAAATTAATTATTAAAAGTATCCTATACAATTTTACGCAGAATCTACCCTCTGAGCTGCTACAATGTTTCAATCTAAATCTTATGTGGATTTTGTTGCATTGCCAAATAATCTGTCACTCATCTTTTTTTTGACTGTGTATACTCACAAATATTTTGGCTGAACGTTTCTAATTTAGTTTCTAGCTTGCTTGGAACACGTATAAAAAATTATATGTATGATGTTGTTTTTTTCTTTGTAGAACTCCAGAAGTACTATTTGTTTTATTATACAACTTATTATTTTACTTGGGAAGTATCACATTCATCTGAAAAAGTGGGCTAAAGCTAAGCCAAACTTTAATCATTTTATAAAAGAGATTAAACAATATGGGATCACATTAGGAAATGTTAAGAATAAAAAAGTAAGAGAGACTTTTGAAACGTTAAATTGTTGTAGACTTAACTCCTGGCCTAAAAAAATCTTTTGTTTGGTTTCTTTTGTTGTTATACAGTATTCTTATCTGTTCCTTCTTTTTACCTTTCTCATCTGAAACTACTTGAAATGCTTTTTGTTAATCTGTAAATGTTGTGAGTGATTTATGTTTGTACACTTTTGTATATTTGGCATAATAATAATAAAAAAGAATTGAGCGATTCTTTCTTAATGAACCTTCTAGCCGAGTTGTTCGGTCTTCTGTCACGTGACTTCCATAGAAGCTATACAGTGCAGTACACAGGAAACAGAATTGGGCGATTCTTTCTCAATGATTCTTCTAGTCAAAATCATTCGTTCTTCTGTCACGTGACTCCCATAGACGCTTTGCAGTGCAATAGATTCAAAAGAATGAATGACTCAGACTAGAAGATATGAGAGATGACCTGCTCATTCTGTTTATAATAATACAGGTGAAACTCGAAAAATTTGAATATCGTGCAAAAGTTCATTTATTTTAGTAATGCAGCTTAAAAGGTGAAACTAATGAAACTATGAAGTAGACTCAATACATGCAAAGCAAGATAGTTCAAGCTGTGATTTGTCATAATTGAGATGATTATGGGGCGTACAGCTGCTTGGACCTTCTTGCTTTGCATGTAATGAGTCTATATTATATATTAGTTTCACCATTTAAGTTGCATTACTGAAATAAATGAACCTCGAGATTTTTCTTTCCTAATTTGTCCAATTTCCTCCCCGCTGCTTAGGGGCTTTAAGCATCAAGGTTACTACTACTACCAGCTGGAGGGTCAAGATCATCATGTGTTTCCAACCACATGACGCTTTCATTTGTAACGACATCTTTTGAACTGCTTGCTCATATTGAAATGTAAAATTTTATTTATTTTATTAATATGTTTGTGTGCCTTCACTTCCCTCCTTTGAAGTTGTTATAGTTAGTCTGCCGGAGTCCCTGCTTCAATCACTTCCTGCAATTATACATTCACTCCTTATACATGTTGACTGTGACCATACCTAACTGCCATCTCCTTATTTTCTGTTCTCTCCTTCTGACTTCTTTTCTCTCCCTCTCTCCTTTCCTCTGTCTCTCCACTGAAGCATACATGTTCATTTCCTGAGTTGCCAGTGATCCAGACCCCTCTGCCCTGGAGCCGTCTAACCTGGCCCTGGAGTCCTGGGCAGTTTGGTTGAGATCTCGTTTATGATGCCCTGTGGTCTGCCTACGCGCTTTGGTGGCTGGGATGGTTTTCATGAATCATTCCATCCATTGATGTCGGACTGTGACTTCAGTTGTTCGATAGGCTCAGGACTGGAATTCTACAGTCTACCTGAGCCTCCAGGAACAAACTGGACTCCTTTTAATTTTAATTTTAACACATCTCCTGTTACACTGAACTTCCAGTACACATTATTATGCTGATCAATCCCTGCTATCCGTTATCACCCAGATGAGGATGGGTTCCCTGTTGAGTCTGGTTCCTCTCAAGGTTTTTTCCTATTACCATCTCAGGGAGTTTTTCCTTGCCACCGTCGCCCTCGGCTTGCTCATCAGGGACAATCTTAATCATTTTGATTCATACACATTGCATAAAAACTTACTTCTTTTTATTGTGTAAAGCTGCTTTGCGACAATGTCAATTGTTAAAAGCGCTATATAAATAAAATTGAATTGAATTGAATTTATGATCAAAGAACAAAATGAACGAAAAGATTTTTTCATTTTGATGATCAAGATTCAAAGGACCAAGTCATTAAAATTATTCAAACTTCCCATTACTAGTTGTTAGCCAAATAAACTCCCTGTTCAGTAATCGGAAAGTGAATCACAGATAAAAAAAAAATTAAGTTTAGTCTTTAAATTAATTCAGTGTGTTAAAATTTACTTATACCACTTCAGCGTTGTCATTTCAGCAGTAAAGACAATAATTTCAAGAGTAAAAAATATTAAGTTTAGCTTTTATAATTAATATCTATTGGTTTAGGTATTTGTTTACATTGAGTTAGTTGCTTATAAAATCTGGCACATGTTCATAACATCGCTTTTACTTTACATTTTGATTTTTGATAACATTAATGGTGCAGGTTAAACTTCAGGCAAATACTGAAGGACTGGCAAAGGTTTATTAAATTCTGAGCAGCCAAGTTTGCTGATGCTATGGCTAGACAGCCATACAAACATGTTTTTCTGAGACTGGTTTCTGGTCATCCAATGTATGAAACGTAAATATATAATTAAAAGAGCAAGTTCTACAATGATTGACCTCAGTGAGACTCCAAACGAGTCACTTGATTCCGGCAACTCGTTTGTTATCGGTCATGTGACTCTCAGGGATCCGACACATGCCTCGAAACGAGGCTTAATTTGGACACGCCCGTAGTGCGCGACACGAGCTCCGGTGTATCGTCAGCAGTGAGCCTCAGCAACAGTATGAACCGCTTCTTCTCTCCTCCCCTGCACGCACAGAGGCACCAGTTCGTCATTAAGTTTGTTGAAATGTCCAGACCTCGATCGGTAACCAGCTCCACTGCTCCTGACACTAACACTCCGCTAACACTAGCTGGCTGTATAAACTGTGTGTGTGTGTGTGTAGGTGCTGGATTTAGGATGCTCTGAATGTTCCCTGCTGAAAAAACTCCGGTTTCATCGGCACAGTGTGGAATTACTGGCAGGAGTGGACATTGACAGCGCCACCATCCGACAAAACATGTTGAGTTTTACATCATTATAATCTGATCTTGTGCAGTTCTTATAGTTGAAAACTTTTAACTTAAGATATCATATACACACATGCGCGCACACACAGAGAGTGTAAGATGAAGCAGGATGCTAGGATGTTTTAGATTTTACTGCTGTTAGTGTAAGGATCTTCAGTAGGTTCGCCAGGTGTCTGCTGTAAGTGCTTAACTGACGTCACAATATGGCAGACATCACAGATGAGAAATAAATGTTTTTTTTCTTCTTCTCCAAATTAGTCAAACTCCCAGTCAGACTCCAGCACTTTCAAAGTCATTAAATTAAAATTTACTTAGATTTAACTTGATCTCTTGTTGTTTAGATCGTTGTGAAGATTAGTACAACTGATATAAATCATATCGATTCCATCAAGGATTACTTTATCTTAATTTTTTTTAACCTGTTTTTCTAACTGAAATGGAAATGGTTTATCACGAATGTTCATTCAAAGGTAGCAAATGTGTGAAGACTCCATGAGCATTCACTTTATTGAAACACATACCCAGGCTCATTTCTGTAGTTTTACAACCATGTGGCAGCATCATGACACCTAAAACCCTGCAATTATACATCAATAGCTTCAGTTAATGTTCACATCAAACATCAGAATGAGGGTAAAGTCTGATATCATGTCACGGTTGTTGGAGGGCGTTTTTTTCTCACTGTGGTCAGAATCTGCTGATCTCCAGGGATTTTCACTCTTCTCTCTCTCCAGAGTATACACAGAATGGTGAAAAAAACAAAAGTGGATGAGCTACAACAGTAGAAGCCCACAGGTTCATCAGATTGAATTTCTTTCAGCTTGAGTGAGGGCCCGTTGTATCTTGTCATTGATGTGCGCTCTGAGATGACTTTCTGCAATTGTAAAGACTATACAAGTTACTTTAAACTTCCTATCAGCTCCTCTGATATCTCTAATTATCAACCCTTTGCTCACAAGATATGTGTGGGTTTAAACACCATTCTGTGTAAACTCTAGTGTCTGTTGTGTGTGAAAATCACCGAAGTTTAGCAGTTTCGGAAACATTCAGTTCTGTTCCCCATTCTGATGTTTGGCATTAACTGAAGCTCTTAACCTCAGTCTGCAGGACTGTATGCAATGTACTGCTGCCAAATGATTAAATAAGTGCATGAATGTGCAGATGTTCCTATTAAAATGGAAAGTGAGCATTTACTTATTGTTTTGGGTATTTAATTAATAACTGTTTATTTACAGCCCTTCAGTCGTGTGAGCTAATTTTTACTCATTTAACCATTTCTTCTTCTGCAGTTAGCTTTTAATAAAGTGAAAGCCCATGTTTAAAAAAAAAATACTACACCCTACTACTACAGCAGGTGAAGGTGTTTGTGTGTGTCTGTGCATGTGTATTAGGTACACACTGGCTCCCCTAATGACTGAATACTTGCAGCCAAATTCCAGGCCACTTACAATCATACTTTATCAAGGCTCCATCACAGAAGCAGAACCGTGCACCAAGGGCTATGATCTGATCACCTGCATTGAAGTGTGAGTGTGTTCAGATTTACTCCATGTGCTTAAATTACTGACTGTAAGTTATTAACTGTGTTATTTTGACTGTGAGTCAAATGGCATTTAATTTAATTATAGATTTCCTCAGTGTATTTTTTTTTTGTCTTAAAGCATGGAGCATCTTCACCTTTGGGAAGTGGAGAGGTTTTCAGAGATTTTGTTTGAATACATGGAACCACGTGCTGTGATAATAAGCATGCCAAATGCAGAATTCAATCCTTTGATACCAGGACTAACCGGCTTTAGACACAATGACCACAAGTTTGAGTGGACCAGAGCACAGTTCCAACTTTGGTAAGCTTTCATTCAGCATCGATGTTGTGATTTATTGTAAACAAATGAATACTCTCAATGTCTTCCTTAAAGGGATCATCCCTTAACCGCTGCTCTGTCTAGATTGTTGGTGATGTCGGTAATGTTGATGATCTCTTTTGTTTTGGGGTTTTTCTTCACGGTTCTCACAATGATTCTGCTTTTATTATCCTTGGCAAGACCTGCTTTTTGTCTAGTTGTTAATAAATTATTGGCTATACCCAATGATCCTGCATGATTTCGATCCGATTTTCTTTTGTCATCTTGTAAATCTTCTGGTTTTTGCGTTGGCATGCTCTTTTCGACAACAAATGTAGTCTTCAGAGGAGAAAATCTTGAAAAATGGTCATGTGGTCTATTCTAGAGAGTGTGCGTCAGGGTAAGAAGTGAAGCGCATGAAGTGATGCACCCACCATGCATAGTGGCCACTGTAGACACTGTTGCATTATCTTGGGTTGTTTCAGCTGGTCAGGTCTAGGCTCAGGAACGTTATATGGCATTAATATAAAGTCAGCTGACAACCAGGTCATGCAGTACATTTATGTCATCACATATATAGAGTTTTTCCTTCCCTAATGACACAGCCATTTTCTAGGACTCAGATTGAAAATGAGTGTCTCTAAAGCATGAGTGCAGTTGTGTTACCAGGAAATTCTTTCCAGTTTTAAAATGAATTCCTTTGATTGATTAGGGTTTGAATATAAAACTCTGTGTCAGTTGTAGTCCTGAGGCATTGCAGCAGTACCGTTTGTATTACTAGCAGTAGTCTGAACCCAGGAGAAACTCCGATGTCGTAGGATGTTGTTGTGTAATTAGCCACCTAAAACAACATTGGGACAATATAGTTTTTGAAAGTTAGTGGGGATTTAATACAAATATGTTATGATAATTCTGAGTGAATGATCCCAACACAAATTTAAAAACACAACCTAAAACAATAGAATATCAACACTTATTTGCAGTTTTTCACTTACTCTGTTCCCACAGTCGCCAAACTGCATTACATCCTACAGTATTTCTTAGAATAGATCTGGGACAATACATTGATTTTTTTTTTTCTGTTGCAGCCTTTCTGATTTACTGGTTTGGTAAATTATAGTGGTCTAGTATTTTGACATTGAGTTATTTTGTTTTGCTGCTTGTTTGACAAAGAAATAATTGTGCATACAGCAGTAGGCTGTGTGGTAGACCAGTGGCTAGCACTCAGCACTGCCGTGATGTCCTGCTCAGGGAACTGCTTTAGCTGCAGTAAAAACTAGCATCAGCATTACAAGTGTTCCAAGGATAAACTTCAGTTCAGTTTAGAAGTAAAACTAAATGCTAAAAGTCATATTTACAACATTGCTTTGGGGTCGTACATTTAACCCTATCTCAATATAGTGTAGTCATCATTGGATCATTTCACAGTTATAACTAATTATAACTTTCCAAAACAAGCTAATCCCAGCAGTGTTTTAACATCCACTTAACTTGCACTTGCTTTCAGAAGGTACTTTATATTGATTTTAATTGGTTGTGAATGTGCGTATGTTGATCTGCCCTGGCATCCTGTTCAAGGGTGTATTCCTGCCTCACATCCACTGTTTGCAGGACAGACTTACTTCCTGAAAGTAGCTGAGGAATTTTACATTTAAGTAGAAATAATATCACAGTAAAATCTTTTTTTCTACTTAAAACTGTGATATGGAGCTACAAATTTTTACAGTGTTTTTATTTATTTATTTATTTTTTATCTTATACCCTCTTGGCTCTATTGGAAAGCCCTGCCAATAATAATAATGTTCTCATTATTTTAGGGCTGATGGAGTTTGCAGGAAATATGCTTACTCAGTAGCGTTCACAGGGGTAGGAGAGGCTCCTGGTGAGATCAGGGATGTTGGATTCTGCTCTCAGATTGGAGTTTTCCACAGAGTTGTTGATTTAAATGCACAAATGAACAACTTTGAGCAGGAGCCTATAGTATATAAACTGGTAAGGGCCAAACACCTATTTCAGAGGGAGTGTCTAAGTGTCTGACATGCTGTCCTGCTTGTAATCTTTTATCCCATGTTCATTCCTCTTAGCTGTACAAAGTGGTTTACCCAAGTCTCTGCGACAACAATATCTTCCAGAGAACTGTAGTGAATGAAGTCCTATACAGAGCAGAGCAGCTGAAGAAGGACTGGCTGGAAGCTGAGCAGTGTGACTTCAACTCCTGTGGGGGGGCAAGGGAGGAAGAGGAGGTGTATAGACGAGGACGTTGGGTGTGTGTGCCACTTCTGCGTGTATGGGCTGGTTCCACAGTGCAGTCTCTGTGCAGGAGCATTCAGCAGCTAAGAGATACACTACTGGAGGACTTGCAAGTGCAGCTAGATGCTGACAGAGACACTATAATGCTGCCTGATGATGATGGGGAGGAGAAAGAGGAGGAAATGGATGAGGGTGGGAAGGCAGTCTGTGTCTTGAGGTCTGTGAGTGAAGGTCTAGAGGAGGACTGGGAAAGTGAACTTTAACTATTTCTTTATAGAGATTTGCACTCACCCTGTCATGTTCAGTTCCGCACAGGCAAAGCTGTTACTGTGCACAGTCTCTCAGCTGCCCTGACAACACTCACTCACTTCTGTTCTGCTGAGTATGTTTCTTTATCTTAAAATTGTTGATTCATGTTCTTTGTTTCAGTAATGATGTGACTGTGCAGGAACATCATGGCCATTAACAGTCTGTCATGAAGTGAGAGGAAAAACTAATGCAGCAGATTTTAACAGTTTACACACCCCTATTACAATAGAAGGTTTTTGTAATAAAAAAAAAAAAAATTATGTTCGATCTCTCTTTTCCACATTTCCACACAGTAGCATCCGACACATTTACGTCACAATCACTTGGATGAACCAGTGTGTACACATCACCAGGCTTCCCTGTGGGAATTGTGATCACTGAGTAATATCCTTGTTTATTGTGTCTTCATACTGTTGGGAACTTTTTTCCTTTGTTGAATCATAGACCAGGAGACGTTGGGATATCTTTCAAGCAGAAGTTACTATTTATTGAGAATGCGCTGTGCGTCGCTGTAGTCATCCAAATCTTTAAGACTCAGCTCTGGAGAGTTTATACTTTACAAGGGATATACAAAGAGGTGGAGACCATCTAAACAAAGCATAGTGTAGTACAGGAATCACCCTGGTAACGGAAGTTCCCCAGCCCTGATCTCAACAGCATAACAGTGTCTTTCAAATGCATAGGTGCTAATCTAATCAGCCTGACAGTATCGCCCAGACCTTCACATTGTCATAGAGACAAAGGCACAGCCTGGCCTTGAGATTAGCATTCACATTTACCTTGGGACCCTACCCAATGGTCAGGAAGTACATGAAGACAAAAGGTCTCAGACACCTGGGTTACCAGACTTGATGTCCTTATAACCTTTACCTCAAAATGTAAAACCAAATGTACATAACTTTTCAGTTTATATACTATTTTGTTGGAACCTAAATTTAACATCTTGTAAATTTGTAATCCTACGATATGCACCATTATAGGTTTTTAGAGAGGGTTTCGGGAAGAAAAAAATCTTGCAGGATTTATCTTGGTTACATATTTTACATTTTTATTGCACGTATGTGTCCTGTGGTCAAGAATATTTACAGATAAACTTCTGTCAGGTTTTTGAGATGTACTGCATTTATTTAACAGTGTGTGGTATATGTAATCAACATCACTTATAAAAGGAGATGAATGTCACAAAAGCAACAAAGAACAGTAAAAAGCCCCATCACTGTCACAACAGACACCAGAAACAAAAGCTTCACAAAAAACAAACATCATGGTATTTATTACATGAGGGACGTACATCTCAGATGTTTAGGAACTCTGATATTATACACTTTAAAGGTATAATACATGAAACGCTGTCCTGCTGAGACGGCGCTGGCGTAATATCTGTCCATTTTGCCAGGCTTCTGATGCAATGGCACTGACGTTACATTACGTCTGAAGCAATATAAATACTTATTACAGGCATTTATATACAGAAATATTTAGAGATGATTTGTTTTGTTTCTTGGTAGTTAATGGTTATACCCCAGGCCCAGAATTTAGATACAGTAAAGAGTGACCAAAATATTATGCTGCATATATTATGTATCACACAAGAAAGAGTGGACCTACTTTGTAAACAATATTGATTTTTTACTGTCACAAAAACCCATATGGAACCCATACTCTCCTACAAACGTGCGGACAAGGTCACACTAATTGACAGAAAACAAAAAAAATTTTTTGTTTAGAAGTAATCAATACTACTTTAACAATACATCAAATATGCAGAAACTTGTTAGACATCTGTATACATTTTGTAGCGTACAAGTAAAGAGGGTCACATTTCTGTAGCACCTCAAAGTCAACCTACAACAACTGCTTTTACAGATGCAACAGCTATAGTTTATTATTTAAAAAAAAAGTCAGTTCCTGCCCCTCATCTCTCAATCACACCCCTGCTTGATAAAAAAAGAAGGACTAACATGTAGGTAGTGCGATTATGACCGAAAAGTCAACTTGCTTTATTACACAGTAAAGTTTATTGTTGATGGCAGTTTCTGAGCAGCTGGCCCTGTACAGTATGTGCAGTGCTGAAGAGCGTATTTGAGACTTAAAATTTAGACTCAGACTGCACACAGAACAAGAAAATCATGTCTGACAAACTAAAAAGACAATATAATATCTTACAGAATACAGCGTCCTGGGACTGACAACTATTTAAACTATTATACTATTTTACCGTACTATACATAAGTGCTATCAGAAGTTATTACTAATGTATTTAAATGTAAAGGTGACACTTTGCTTAGTGAGTGCCAGTAATTCACTTTCCTCCCCAGTGTCACCTGTCAGTTCAGTTTCCCCTCAGCATAATGAAATCAGCCAAAGGAAGACATACATGGTGATGTAATCTTCACAGGTACTGAATCTGCAGTCCCCACCCCATGCACGCACGCACGCACGCACGCACACACGCACATGCGCACACACTTTCCCTCTCTCTCTTTCAGAGATGCTGATGCATGACTAATTTCAATAAGCAAAACTTTATATATGTGAACCCACACATCTGAATACATGAGATCAAATGAAGAGCTAAAATCCTCACCACACAGGTGACAAAACACTGGAACAGAACTGTGATCCAAGCAAAACACAGCAAGGATTATTTACTGCTTCATGGTCGACCAGTTTTTCTCTTTTATTAAATGTTTTATAGTCTAAGAGTCAAAGAGGAAAGTCGAGAGAATAGGGATGGAAATGAGGTTGAGTTACCTCAGGACTCGGAGAAGCCCATGCCTAAACAATGGCAGAGACTGCTTTTTAAAAATCCTCTGGCTCCATCAGCAGTGAATGGATGGGTAAATCACACTGCTGGAAAGAAGGGAGGTTGGAGAGCCCTCACGCTCTCCTGTATTTGGTGGTTCATGACACCATCGCACCTGACAGTCCTAGCGCTTGATTACCACTTGTTCATAGGCACCAGCACCAACCCTGTAACAGCACAGGAAAAGGAAACACTAATGTAATGTCCTGAATGTGTAAAAGCATTGCATTTCAACATGTTCAATAACTCCTGGTGAAAGATTACACTTCCTGTTGCATAATCCACTGACATTGACAGTGGATATAAAATGTGTACACACGCCTGATAAAATTTTAGGTTTTTAAGGTATTAAAAGATTAAATCAAGATAAAACACTTCTCGACAAATCCCAGTTAAAAAACAAATAGAAACATTATATGGGGCGGGGGCGGGGGTGTGGGGGGGTATATTTTGCAGTAACCTCTCAGCAGTAAAGGATTAAAGGACAGCTGCAGAAATCTCTGATGAGTACTGGACACACCTACTTCGATCAAAAGATGCAGGCTGCTCGTCAATACCATGTATTATGAAAACTACAGCAGGGAGCAGATCTTTTTCTTACAAAGCCCCACAATTATGGAACAGCCTTCCAATTAATGTTCAGACCTTAGTCTCAGTTTTTAAGTCATTTTGTGAATACATTTGCCTTGGGTAAAGGAGCAGATCTGGGAGACTCATCGACGTAAGGTATTATGGTGAGCTGGTTTTTTGATGCTGTTTTCCCACTCTCATTGATCATACAGGTTTGTTGACGGTGGAGTGATTGGTTGCCTTTACATCTCAGGGAGCCCTCATGTCTATGTTTCCTTTGGGCTCTCCCTTTTAGTCACAGTATGCTGTCATAGTTAGTCCTGCTGGAGTCCCTGCTTGCACTATGCACTAAATATATATTCACCTTATACATTATATGAGTGCGACCATACCTAACTGTTATTTCTTGTTCTCTTCTCTCTGTCTGGCTCTCTCTCTCTTTTTCGTTACACATGGCACTTCTGAGCTGCCAGTGATCCTGTCCTTGTTTGCCCTCCGGACCTGTCTGACTCCTTCTGGTGCCCCGCTTCTGGTTGATGATCTCGTTGCATGGAGGCCTGTATGGTCTGCTTGGGATGCATGTAGTGACTGGGGATGGTTCTACCTGAGCATGAAGACGGTCCTGGCCTCGGGTGATGCAGACAGATGTTCTCTGATGTCTTGTGACTACAATCACTCAATAGCTCAGGCCTGAAATTACTACAAACAGTATTGTATCTGTGCCTCCAGTAATGAAAGTGAACTCCATATCAACTTAAACACATCTCCTGGAATATTGAATATCCAGCCTCTTAACACACAGTATGCCTGCAGATTAATCCCTGCTATCCATTATCCCCAAATTAGGATGGGTTCCTTGTTGAGTCTGCTTCCTCTGAAGGTTTCTTCCTACTGCCATCTCAGAGTTTTTCCTTGCCACCGTCGCACTCTGCTTGGTCATCACGGACTATCCAATCATTTTGCTTCATACACATTTCCCTACACATTACAACATATTTCCCAAATTTTCTTTTTGATTCTGTAACGCTGCTTTGCGAAGATGACCATTGTTAAAAGCGCCATACAAAAAACTGAATTGAAATTGAACAGCAATCACTTTCATTCTTCACATGTCTGAGCAATGGCATACGCTAAATGTATTCAAAACATATATACACCCAGCCCAATACAAGTGACAAAATGTTAGTGTCGTGAGATCAAGGTAAAATCTTTCAGGCAGAATTCCACAAGATAAACTTATCAAAAAACAAGAGAGATTACTGAATGAAAAACACTATGGTGAAGCATGGTGGTGGCAGCATCGTGTTATGGAACTGCTTTTCTTCCGCGGGGACTGGTGCTCTGCTCAAATCCAAATACTAATCTATTCTGACACAAAAACTGCAGTCCTTCGCTAGACAGTTGAAGATATTGAAAAATTTCACCTGTCAACACGATAACGACCCAAAGCATGAAACCAAGGCAAAAAAGCAACAATTCCCAGAGATAAAATTTTCCTTTTCCTAAAAACTTTATTATTTAACTGGGCAATAAAGTTTAGTCTGTCTCAACGAACAGATTTTTTTTTTTTTTTTTTACAACTCAAGAGACACTCTGGTATTCAAACCAGCGGCTCAGAAGTGAAGGGTGGAGAAGAGAGAGAGAGAGAGGAAAAAATTGGCAAGGGGGCTGAAAGAGTGCACGACTTGAAACTTTGTTTAAATGACAACTTAAGACATGTTTCTTCAGTACTATTACAGCTAATAAAAAAAAACAACAACAAATCAACAATGTTTGACTGATATTACTTACTTAGTACCCCAGTGTAAGGATCTATCCAGTGATGGAAACTACAAAGCACTTTTGTAAGTCGCTCTGCCAAATGCCTAAATGTATATGTAAATGCAGTAAGCAAGGGGGATAGTTTAAAAACTCATCACTGGTTTATCTTCATTTAAGCTTAGAGAAATCTCCTAATGTGATTGTGTCTTACATTGGAGTCTGTTCACATTAAAGTTTTTCTGCTGATATTTGAAACACTTAACTACAGATTTCTATACTTTACCTGGCAGGTAGATGATGGCTGCCAAGTGCTGTGCTTCCTCCAGGACCCACAAATAATCGAAGACCCTCCTCTGAAACACAGCATGAAATGTTGAAGCGTCACTTCAGCATGAGACATGCAGCAAAAAACAGAGATAGAAGTTCCTATGGTTACCCTCAGCACTAGAGTCAAACATGCTAGGAGTGAAGTCTTGGCTCTGCAGGATTTTCTCCACAACATCATCAGCATTAACCCTGGTGGCATCCACACGCTTCAGCTGAGACTCCATTGAGTCCTGCTTCATCGGGTGCCTTCAGGGAAGAAACACAATTGACTACGACTTTACCGCCAACAGGAGACGGGGCTTTATATGACTTAGGAAGGGAACACAGATTTTAAAATGACATTCAAGTGACAAAGCAGTTTTTATTCAGTTAATGCTGTTAATGCATTTTTGTAAATACTGTAGATCAGTCTTAGGTAAAGGAGCAGATCTGTGGGACTCATGGACATAAAGTATTCTGGTGAACTGGTATGTTTAGATGCTGTCTTCCCCACTCTCATTGATCACTCAGGTTTGTTGACGTTGAGGTGATTGGTTGCTTTACATCTCAGGGAGCCCTCATGTCCGTGTTTCCTTCTGGCTCTCCCTTTTCGGTAGGATTAACTATAACAGCATACCTAAGTCCCTGCTTGCACTCTACACTAAATATACATTCACCTTATACATTATGTGACTGTAACCATACCTAACTCTTATTTCTCCTCGTCTGCTCTCCCCCCCCCCCCTCTCTCTGTTGAGCTACACATGTTGTTCCTGAGCTGCCAGTGATCTGGACCCCCTCTGCCCTCTGGACCTGTCTGACTTGTCCTGGTGCCCCGCTTCTGGTTGGAGATCTCGTCACATGGATGCCCCGTGTGACTCTTTGGGATGCGTGTGGTGTCTGGGGACGGTTTCACTCTACCATGAAGACGGTTCTGGCCTTGGCTGATGTTGACAGCAGTTTCTCTGAGGACTTGACTTGACTGCAGTCGCTCGATAGTTCAGGACTGGAATTTCCTACAATTCTACCTGAGCCTCCAATAACTAACTGGACTCCATATTAACATCAATTAACATCAACTGTTATACTGAAGTGGCTGCCACCTAATTACATAGTACGAAATACAGATCAATTCCTGCTTTCTGTTTCACTCAAATGAGGATGGGTTTCCTGTTGAGTCCGGTTCCTCTCAAGGTTTCTTCCTATTGCCATCTTAGGGAGTTTTTCCTTTCCACTGTCCCCTTCGGCTTGCTCATCAGGGACTAAGGGACTATCTGACCATTTTGATTCATACACATTCACGTTTCATACAAACTTAAATAATTCTTACTTGAAATAATTCTCACACATGCGAGCACGCACACACAAAAGACCAGGCAATGTTCAGTTGTCTTTGACTGTCTAGTTTAGGTAAGTCTGGCTCATTCATCTGTGCCTCAGTTTCCTTCTTGTGAACATCTTCCTGAATACCAGACAATGTAAATCGGATGTTTAATTCCCATACAGCACAGTGTAACTATTTCATGTAGCTATATCATTGCCTGACCTGCTGGTCCGGTCTGGTGTACCAGGGATTGTTGACTGGGTGCTACAGGCTACAGGTGCAGAAGCAGCTGGTACTGTGGAGCTCAGACTTTCCTCACTGGGCTCAGGAATACTAGCAATGCCTGTGGATGTGCTACCAACTGATGTGTTCCTCTTATGGGTGAACTCAGATAGACTGGAAGAGCGAGAGTGTCCTGTGCTATAGCCTGGAGAGAGAGAGAGAGAGAGAGAGACAGAGAGAGAGAGAGAGAGATCACATACACACACACATTTACAAACCATATGCTTAAACATTGTTTGTTGAAAAATGAGACATGTTTTACCTGTAAAGCATTTAGGCCATGTTCATACTACAGGCAAAAAGTAGCCCATATCCTGTTTACTGATCAAAACTTGTCTTTTTTCATTAGACTGTTCATAATATTTGTTTAATATGTATCTATCATTAGTCTGGGCGTTATTATACAGCCACTGCTTTGGCTTGTCTTTAGTTTGCTTTTAAATTGTTAGCTTTCCTTTGCCACTACAATCAGTTCACCTGTAGCCATTCAGCCTTTATTTTTGAGATAATTTCAAACATGGGGTATTTGCAATATGCGCTATTTAACTTTTAGCTTCTAATTTTGCTTTCCTCAACATCACCCTAAATGTTTATTAGGTGTGATGCTATAAGGTCCGGAGGTCAATCAGAATCATACATGCTTGCATGCGCACATGTCCACGAAACCTAAATGATTTTTCAAAGTTGTTAACTTTTTATGTAATCGGAATAAACAAAAAACAATCTTTTGCTACCTTAATTTTGTTACTTAATGTTAGCGAACAATGTAGCTGTACTGCTGAAATCCTACTGGCAAGATTTAAGGAGGAGTGTGACGTTGACTGATGCCTCACTCTTCTGCTACGGAAATCTTTCTTCACTCTGATCCTCCATCTTTCCTTTTGCAAAATTGTGATGAGTGTTGTATTGTATTGATCCATATCATATGGATTCTGATTTGTCTGTCGAGATTAGGGTTGCTTTGCAAAAAAAAGTCATATCCGTATCTGATTTAGGACCACATATGGAACTGGGCCAAATCAAAATATCTGATTCTACAGGGTTTGGGCTTTTCACAATGGCATGTAAAAAATAATATATATAGTTGCAAGCAACGATGAGTGGGCCCAAGCAACCTGTGCCATCGCCTCCTGGGTGCACCACACAACCTGTGTGTTTTTTGAGCATGTTAAGACCTGCAAAAAAGCCAGCCCCGCCAATGTACACCACACAATGTGATGTGTGTGTTAGCTTGTGTGTGTGTGAGTGAAATTGTTTGTGCATGCATGAGAGAGAGGTGTGAGTGTTAACATTTGTGATGTGTACGTGTATAGAGAGGGAATTTTATGTAAAGACCTCCAAAAAGCCACAGCTGCTGGGAAAAAAGCATCACACTATGATGTTACTTAATATGATGTCACTCAATGTAATGTCATTCAATATAATGCCACACAAAGTTATTAACCACTCTTCAGCATAAGTTGGAGGCATCATCACGGCTGACCAGTTTGAGATATCAAAAATCCCTCCACAATTTTGGATCCGCAATGTCTCGAGATCACATCGGCCCCAGTTTGGTGGTGATCATATAAATCCCCTAGGAGGAGTATATAAAAATACATTGGGTGCATTTTGCGAACGACCCAAAATAACTGACTTCCTGTTCAGGTGAGCCTAGAACATGCAATGTGAAAGGTGTTCAGCTCAATGAGCTCTAAATGTGTACCAGGTTTCATGTACATGGGTCTATGAGCCATGCAGCAAAATCTCATGAAAAGGAATCCTAATGGCAGCAGATTCCAACCTTTCATGTTAAGATCCCCAAAAAACCCTGAATGGTGAAAAAAAAAATTACAATAATCCTTAGCAGAACAAGAGGACCCTCACATAAAAATGACAACACAGAGCTGAAGTCATAGTGCTTGGGGCCTAATCAGATCTGAGTAACATATGAGCAAAAAATTTGATATGGGCCACTTCAGCCAGCAACGTGAACCTAGCCTTAGAACACAGTAACAACGCTTGAGTAAGTCACGTGATTTCAGTCCTGTTTCCATTTAATAAAAATCTATTTTCTCATTCTACCAGTGGGTAAAAAAGAAAAAGGCAAGACACCATGTGAACAGCAAGAAAGGAAAAAAATGCTAAAAGATTTCAAAAAGACAGCACGATACAAAATTACTATACATATGCCATATTTAAAACATCACTAAAATGTCTGAAGATCTGTCTCAAACCGGTTTAGTGAGACCCACATTAAGGTTTAGGTTTTGGTGAGACCCACATTAATAAAAGTATCTAAATTATTTTTTTTTTACAAAGTTTTATAGTGCAGGATGAAAATCTTTTAGAGATCTCTTCATTTTAAATCATGCCTACAGTATTGTGTACACTTTAGTACCCCCTCTTAATTCTATGCATTTTGTGTAACAATATAAAAATTCTCATTATAGTGGGTCTTAGGATTAGTCAAAGTCAACCTAAGACAAACAACAGCATATACCGTTTTTCACCACGCCACTGTTTGTTTAATAAAATTGAAGCCATAAAGAAAAAAAATATGGGGAATACTGAATACCCCCTTACTGCTTCTACAAGATTTAAGAGGTTAAGTTGCAGCCAGCTATGTATAATAGGTGCTGCTTATGATTACAAATTGCCACAAATAAAAAAAAATAATTCCAATTGTTTGTAGCACCATCTGGAAAGATGATTTAATCAGGAAAGATATGGGGGGGAAATAATGAAGAAAGCTGGATAGAATGAGTGGATGATCTAGGCTGCTAACCTGACAGATAAGGTAAATATGTTTATCTTAAAGTACATAATAAGGCTTACCCTAATATACATTTGTCCACAGGCTGTAGTTTTGCAGTAAAATATGCTTCACTCTTTTAGGGAATCATATTAGAGCTGTTATTTTTTTTTATTAAAAAAATAAAGAGAAAATAGTAGCAAGAGACATAAATATGAAGAGCAAAGTGTACGCCACTTCTACAACCCACACTTTTCTTTCCTTTTTTTTTTTTTAAAAGGTACACACTGCAAAACACATTTACAAAGAACAATCTGTAGCTAGTATTTTTAAACTTAATACGTGAAATAAACATAACCAAATGAATTCTGCACTTTTTGGTAGTTTTCAGGAAAGAGGTTGATTTATTTCTGCTACTTCACCAACTTGTGCTACAGGGAGCAATGGATCTAATGTATAAATATAGTTGCAAGCAATGATGACGGGCCCAAGCACCCTGTGCCATCGCCACCCTGGGGGCACCGCACACCCTGTGTGTTATTTGAGGGTGTCAAGTCCTCGAAAAATCCAGCGCCACCCAGTTGCACCGCACAACTTGCACACATCACACACAATACAGGGCTAATGTCAGTTTGGGCCCTAAATATTTGTTGAGTGAGTTAGTTAGTTACAATTTTGCATCCTCTTTAGATCACATCGGCGAGGTACGATTGTATAACGACCCAAAATACCCGGCCTCCTGTTGAGTTGAGCCAAGGGCAGCGTTCGGCTCACTGAGCTCTAAATGTGTACCGAGTTTCGTGTGCCTACGTGAAAGTGTGTATGAACTATCCAGCCAAATCTCGTGTGGGGGCCATGAGATTCTCAGGCATCCGAACGGCAGCAGATTCCAACCTGTCTGACAAGTTTCAGGAGTTTTTGAGCATGTTAAGACCCCCGAAAAGTCCAAAAGTTTGGAACAAAAAATTTAATAATAATCCTTAGGAAAACAAGAGGGTCTTGTGCACCTTATAAAAATGAATATACATTTTATTAGAGGTCAAAAGTCAACTCCAGATATCAACCAGGACAAAGAAAAAACTGTGCAGAGCACCCACCTGACACTTTAGACTGCTGACTAGCATAGCTGGAGGTTCGGGAATGACCACACAGCCCCAGGTCATCCGGAAGAGAGCCACACTTGCCTGCATTTTCTGTAGATAAAAAGGAGTTTTTATTAGATAAAGAAATACTTGACATAATGATAGCATTTAGCATCATTAAGTTCTGATGATCCATTAACTAAGGGCACCTGGCTGCAATTTACCCCCTTAAATCCTGTGCAGTAAGGGAGTACTTAGTCCTATCTGCATGTTTATTTTATTTTATTTTTTACCTGCGTTTATGGCTTAATTTTTGCTACATAAATAATGGCACAGTGAAAACCATGATAAACACTGCTGATGTTTGTCTGAGGTTATATTTTTTTCTAATATTGGGAACAGCGGTGTGCGCGGGACAGAGAGATGTGTGTGTGTGATGAGTAAATGTGTCTGTGTGTTAACATTTGTGATGTGCGTGTTAGTATGTGTATGATGTGTGTATGAGACGCGACTTGTTAGTGTGTGTGTGTGTGTGTGTGTGTGTGTGTGTGTTTCTGCATGCATGAGAGATGTGAGTGTGTGTGATATACAGACTTATGCAAAAGTTTAGGCACCCCATCATAAATACAAGAGTTTTGGTGATTTCTTTTAATTGAAAAGATGCACAAGCATTGATGCATAGTTACTTCTTATGCCATACATTGAACAATTACAATTAAACAACAAAAATTAAAAATAAAAACATTATTATGGCACTGTGAGAGTTCCTAAGAGTTCCACAGTCTCAGAATCTTTTCACAAGTTTTCAGACCTTAATCAGCTCTTTAAATCTGATACATGGCAACAGTTGTTCTTTAGTAAATGCCAATTTCCTCTTAATGTCAATTCAGGGGAACTGTGGAGGTCAAGATGAGATCTAGAAGACCAAGAAAACTCTCAGAGAGAACTGTTCGTATGCTGGTCAGAAAGTCCAATCAAAACCTGCATTTGACTGCAAAAAAACCTGCAGGAAGATTTAGCAGACTCAGGAGTGATGGTGCACCGTTCCACTTGCACAGACAAGACCTTCATGGAAGAGTGAGCAGAAGAAAACCTTACCTGCATCCCCATCATAAAATCCACTGTCAGAAGTACGCAACAGAACATCTACAGAAGCCTGATGCATTTTGGAAACAAGTGCTGTGGACTGATGAAGTTAAAATAGAACTCTTTGGCCACAATCAGCACAATCACATGTTTGGAGAAAAAAAGGAGCAGCATTTCATGAAAAGAACACCTTGCCAACTATTCAGCATGAGGTGGATCTATCATGCTTTGGGGTTGTGTTGCAGCCAGTGGCACAGGAAACACTGCACAGGTGGAGGGAAGAATGGATTCCACTAAATACCAGCAAATTCTGGAAGCAAACATCACACCATCTGTAAAAAAGCTGAAGCTGAAAAGAGGATGGCTTCTACAACAGGACAATGATCCTAAACATACCTCGAAATCCACTATAGAATACCTCAAGAGAGCAAGCTGTAGGTTTTGGAATGGCCATCAAAGTCCCCTGATTTAAACATCATTGAAAATTTGTGGGTAGATCTGTGAGAGCTGTGCATGCAAGATGACCACAGAATTAGAAGCATTTTGCAAGGAAGAATGGGAGAAAACCCCAAGTACAAGAACTGAAAGACTTTTAGCTGGATATAAAAACCGTTGGCAAGCTGCGATATCTGCCAGAGGAGGTGTTACTAAGTCCTGATTATGTAGGGTGCCCAAACTTTTGCAGAGTGCCACAATAATGTTTTTATTTTTTATCTTTGTTCAGTTTATGACATAAAAAGTAACTATGCACCAATGTTTGCTGAAAATATTTTTCCATTTCCAGGAGACACAGTGTTACAGTTTTTCTCAAATGCTAAAACACAAAAGCCAATCCTCTAAACCAAATGACCAGTTGTCTAAACACATTTACTAAATCTAGCAATCATTTTCCAATATCATAAACACATTTCACATGAAGACACAATTCACAAAACACAATCCTTCGTTCTCATAAATTTAAACACATTTTTCCTTACTGAAACACAAGTGGCAAAAGAACTCTGCTCATATTCTCAAATGAAAGCTCATGTGATGCAAAATGGTTGCCACAGTCAGCAATATTTGAATACAATGAACACACATTCATTACACACAACGACTCAAAATTGAAGACACTTGTTGCTAATGCTGTGACCACATGTATAAAAGCAAGTTCAGAGTGCACAGTTTGCAGAAGATTCCTAACAAACACAATGGATGAAGGCAGAGTCAGGGGAAGAGGAATTCGAGTCAGAGGAGGGAGAAGAGCTGGCCATAGAAGAAGAGGAGCAGGCCAATGAGGAAGAGGAGGAGGCCAACAAGGGAGAGGAGAAGGTCCAGGAGGGAGAGCAAGACAACCTCGCACCATCATTACGGATGAGATGCGAGCAACAGTCATTGACCATGTCATTGTCCATGGCATGACAATGGCTGAAGCAGTACTAAGAGTCCATCCAAACCTGAGTAGGTTCACCATGGCCACCATTAGTCTATTGGTTTCAAATCAGTTGTTATTGTAAAACATGTCAATTGACAACACATGTTTCTTTCTTTAGAGTTGAAAGAATGCCACATAGAGGTGGGAGGGTTGCCATATTTACAGCGGCACAAGAAACCCTCAATGTGGATATGGTTCGTGAGAACAACCTCATCAGACTCATAGAGACAAAGTCATTGCCGATAATGTCAACTTTGAAAGCATTGATGATGTCAGCTTGGCCACAATAGACTGAGTTCTCCGGCGCCAAAAGATGCGGATGATACAGGTCTATGCAGTTCCCTTTGAGCGCAATTCTGTGCGACACAAAGACCTAGGTTATGAGTATGTGCAAGTAAGTATACATCCATGTTCACAGTACAGTTAGTGGACATGCTGTGTTGCTCAGTGGCCTACATTACTTCTGGACAATACTGTGCTACCTGATTGACTGTTGTTCTGAACACCTGCGCACTTTCACATTTTCACAGAGGATATTACAGTTGGACGCGATGAGGCTGGCTTCAACCTGCAGAAATTAAGGCAAAGAGGCTGTAACATCGTTGGCCAAAGAGCCATCACTGAGGTTCCTGGCCAACGGGGGGGTAATATTACTCTTTGTGCGGCCATGGGTTCGGAGGGGCTTGTCCACCAGCATGCTGTGCTTGGGTCTTACAACACCCAATGTCTCCCCACCTTCCTAGAGGAGCTAAGAGACATCCTCCTAGACCGCCAACAACACCATCCTGGGTCCGCACATCACATTTATGTGATCATTTGGGACAATGTCCGCTTCCACAGAACAAAGCAAATCAGAGAGTGGTTCACCACCAACAGTAAGCACTTTTTAAATGTCTGTCTGCCACCCTACTCCCCTTTCCTGAACCCGATAGAGGAGTTCTTCTCATCGTGGAGATGGAAGGTTTATGACAGACAACCATACACTAGAGAGAACCTCCTAATGGCAATGGACCTGGCCTGTGTTGACATCCCAGTGGAGGCCTTCCAAGAATGGATTCGCCATTCCAGGGCGTTTTTCCCGTGGTGCCTGGCAAGAGACAATATAGCCTGCAATGTGGATGAGGTGATTTGGCCTGATGCAGCTCAGTGACATGATGCCGCACAGTGATTGTGGTGTGTGTGTGTGTGTGGTGTGAATAAAGTAAATAAGAAAACTTCACACCCTCATCATGTTTTCAAGAGTACTGTTGTGTGCAATAGATTCTGTTTTTGCATTGAGTTGTGTTACAGTAGTGTACATGCAGTATTTTCTATAGATTTATACTCTTCATATGCAACTCACAAATCTAAATGCCTAATCCTCTGCAGAGATCTAAGAAGATCCGTTACTGTAAAGTTTCTAAAAATATGCATTGGCAGTTGTAAAACAAAGAACCTGTTCACTAATTGAGCATTGTGTTTTCAATTGTTTTGTTGTAGTGTGTAATGATGTGTATCGTGTTTACATTTTTGAAAGCTTCGAGCTGCTCTTTTGGTGTGAAAGTTTGAGTTTTGAAGTGAGAAGGCATGGGTGTGTTTATGTAGCTTTAGAAAAGGGTGTTGTGTTTAGACATTGGAGAACATGGAGGAGACGTTTGTGAAATGTGTTTTAGTATTTGAGAAAAACTGTAATATCTTTTCAATTAAAAAATCTGTCATTTATCAAGGGGTGCCTAAATAAAAAACTTTTGCATAAGACTATGAGCGTGTTTGTGCGTGTGTGTGCGATATAAGAGTTTGTTTGTGTGAGTGTGTCTGTGTGAGTGTGTGCATATGTGTCTGTGAGTGTGAAAGTGTTAACATTTGTAATGTGTGTGTATGTGTGTGTATGTGTGTGCATATGTGTGATCTATGATTCAATTTGATTTGTATAGCGCTTTTAACAATTGACATTGTTCAACATCTAGATTGGACTATTTTAACGGCTTACTGTCTGGTTGTTCAACTAGGTGTATAAACAAGCTTCAGTTAGTACAGAATGCAGCAGCGAGAGTCCTCACTAAAAAAAAAACAGAAGATACGAGCACGTCACCCCTATCTTTTCTACACTGCATTGGCTCCCTGTGAAATTTCGCATCGATTTTAAGATTCTACTTTTGACGTATAAAGCACTAAATGGTCTCGCGCCGCAGTATCCGAGTGAACTGTTAGTGTCTTACGATCCGCCATGCCTACTTCAGATCAAAGAATGCAGGCTGCTTGTCAGTACCACGTATTATTAAAACTACAGCAGGGGGCAGAGCTTTTTCTTACAAAACCCCAAAGTTATGGAATATTCTTTCTATTAATGTTCGAGACTCAGACACAGACTCAGTGTTTAAGTCTAGGCTAAAAACCTATTTATTTAGCCAAGCATTTTTGTAAATAGATCAGTCTTAGGAGCAGATCTTGGGGACTCCTGGACGTAAAGTATTCTGGTGAACTGGTATGTATTGATGCTGTCCTCCCCACTCTCATTGATCACTCAGGTTTGTTGACGGTGAGGTGATTGGTTGCTTTACATCTCAGGGAGTCCTCATGTTTGAGTTTCCTTCTGGCTCTCCCTTTTAGTTCTGCTGTTATAGACTGTGACCATACCTAACTGCCATCTCTCCTTATCTTCTGCTCTCTCCTGTTCTGCTCTTTTCTGCTCTCTTCTCTCTCACTCCCTTTCCCTCTCTGTCGAGCTATACATGTCGCTCCTGAGCTGCCAGTGATCCAGACCCCTCTGCCCTCTGGACGTGTCTAACCCGTCCTGGAGTCCTGCTTCTGGTTGGAGATTTCGTCGCATGGATGCCCCGGGTGGTCTGCCTGGGATGCGTGTGGTAGCTGGGGATGGTTTCCATGAAGACTGTCCTGTCCTTGACGGATGCAGTCAGCTGTTCTCTGGGGACCTGTGACTTCAGTCGTTCGATAGCTCAGGACTGGAATTTCCTACAGTCTACCTCCAGGAACAAACTTGACTTCACTTCACGGGCATTATTATGCTGATCAATCCCTGCTGTCCGTTTTCACCCAGATGAGGATGGGTTCCCTGTTGAGTCTGGTTCCTCTCAAGGTTTCTTCCTATTACCATCTCAGGGAGTTTTTCCTTGCCACCGTCGCCCTCAGCTGCAAAGCTGCTTTGCAACAATGTCAATTGTTAAAAGCTCTATACAAATAAAATTGAATTGAAATGTATGAGTGTGTTTGTGTGGGTGAGTGTAAGAGTGTTAACATTTGTGTGCTTGTATGTCTATGTGTAAGAGTGTCAACATTTGTGTGTGTGTGTGTGTGTGATGTAGGAGTGTGTTTGTGCTTTTGTGTGTGTGTGTGTGTGTGTGTGTGTGTGTGTGTGTGTGTGTGTGTGTGTGTGTGTGTGTAACATTTGTGATGTGTACATGTGTACAATAGGCCGCAAATGCTGGGAAAAAAAAAACATCACACTATGATTTCACTCAATGTGATGTCACTAAACATGCCACAAAGTTATTAATCACTTTTCAGGGCAAGTTTAAGGCTTCGTCATGGCTGACCCATTTGAGATATCAAAAAACCCTCTACAATTTTGCATCCCCAGTGTCTTTAGGTCAGACAGGCCCGGTTTGGTTGTGGTCGTATAAATTCCCTAAGAGGAATATATCAAAATCCATCGGGTGCATTTTGGCAAACGACCCAAAATAACTGACTTCTTGTTGAGTTGAGCCCAGGACATGCAGTGCGAAAGTTGTTCAGCTCCATGAGCTCTAAATGTGTACCGGGTTTTGCATGCATACGAGCAAGTGTGTATGAGCTATGCAGCAAAATCTTGTGTGGGGGCCGCTGTGGGCCGTCAATTTTCATGAGTTTTTGAGCATGTCAAGATTTCAAAAAGGGTGGGAAATATTTTTTAAAAATCCTTAGGAAAACAAGAGGGTCCTGTGCACCCTATAGTGCTTGGGCCCTAAATATAGTTGCAAGCAACGATGAGTGTGCCCTAAGCACCCCGTGTCATCGCCACGCCGGATCCAACATCTGTGTGTTATTTGAGTGTATTAAGACCGGTTTGTGCATGTCTGTCTGTTAACAGTTATGATGTGTGTGTTAGTATGTGTGCGATGCATGTGCGAGACGTGACTTGTTAGTGTGTATCTATTGTGTGCATCTTTGCACTTCGTAGGAATGTGCCGAATGAAGCTTCCGAAGCAGTGAAGCTTTTACAACAAACTGCGTTGATGCTTTGAAGCTATTTGACACATTGCTTTACTTCGCCATATGGTGGTCACAAAAAAGCCCTACACCAGCTGTGCTATTCATTTTGTTCATTGTAAGGTTTTATTTGTATATTGTTTTGGACAATATAATGGCAATAAAAGCTTTCTGTTTTTCATTTGTACTCACATCAACCTTTTCCCCTTCTACATAGAGACCTTTAGGCTTATGTGATTTTTTTTCCCATTGCTCAATTTTTCTGTGTTCCTTACAAAACATCACAAACATGTATATGTACAAAAAAATAATAATAATATTTTTATTCAAGAATATCATTTGCTCTGCTGTGCTGGAGCTTAAGTGGCTCCTTTTTTCTTTTTTTTAATGATTACATCACCAGTTTTAGAAAATATTTGTTCACACGGAACAGATGTGGCCATAATTGCTAGATATTTTCTGGCCAAAGTATATAGATGGGGGTACTTTTTATGGGCCTGCCAGTATTTGAGAAACACTTTGAGTCCTCACTTCGAGGGATGTATGCATCACTGATGTACCTCTTGACCTCTGTGCTCAGCTTCACGGGCATTATCCTGGTTGCCAAACCCAAGGGTCTTAAATCTGGGGTCTAGCAATGTGGCCAGTGCAAGTACATGGATTGATTCAACATTACTGCATGCCTGTTGATGTACTGCTGAAGAGCAATCCCTAAGTATGAAGCAGATGCATTTCTTGCCAGGGCTGTCTTTTCTTCTACCTTCAATCCTAATGATTGGGATTATCTTTGAAGCGGACACTCTCTTCTCCCCAGAGAGTTTTTCAGTGGCTTACTTGAAGGATGCCAGTACTTCAAGGCTTTCTGAAATGTCAAAATCAGCACTTGAAAGCGGCATGATGTCCTTTGACAAACTAGCCAATGCAGCACCAACAGGCTCTCTGAGGTCAACAAGTTGAGCATGTTGAAGGATGTGTTCTCTTCCACCTGGTGTCCACCTCCTGGAGAAGCTTTAGGGGCTTCCTGCCCATTCTTACTTGGGCAAGGATTAACTTTTCAGGAGCGTTAGTGCTGCTCCTGAAATAAGACACCACTCTCCTAGCTCTGCTACGGATGTCTGCCATGACCTCATGTTCTTCTACTGCCCTTTTCACAATAAGGTTTATGGTATGTACAAAGCAAGGGAGATGGCGTAGTCCCAGTTCCTGAATTGTTGACACCATATTGTTTGCTTTGTCTGTCACCATGGCAACAACAAGACCCCAGTTCAATATCAGCTCTGACAAAGCCTCTTTGACGTTGTCAGCTGTATGTGATTACGTAAACTTCGATTGCTATCATTGTAGTGGCATGTGACCCCCAGATAGGACTCCATAGTGAGGGAGGTCCACATATCAGCTGTAAGGCAGACAGATGGGGTGTTCTTTACTTGTGCCATAGCCTGTTCCTTCTCTTCTCGGTATTTGTGTCTGACCATTATCTTTACAGTTTTCCGAGTTGGTAACACATAGGTGGGGTCCAAATTGTTTCAAAATGCTTTAAATCCCTCATCGTCCACGATGGAGAAAGGCTATAAGTCCTTCACAATAATGTTGATAAGGGCATCATCAAGCTCCTTCTTTCTTCCCAATAAAACACAGTACAATTCATTATTAGCAGAGTAATTTGAAGTAACCCCCTCAAAATCAGCCCATGGTGTGTTTAAATAGGTAACATAAAATGTTATCTTTTTATAAATTTGCATTGGCAATAAAAAGTCTGCCCACCCCTTGGAGTTCAGATGATTACAATATATTGTAGATGTAAACACAATTCAGTAGTGTTTGTTTAGAGTTAGTTTTTACTCCATAGTCTATATGTATACCATAAGTACAACAACCTAAGTAGCTAATGGTTACTAAACTACAAAGGACCCAATTTTCATAATCACAGGCTATTTTACTATAATCAAAGGTGGATACAATATGTATACAGATCAGTGTGAAAGACATGAATATGACAAACATGCAATTGGTTGACTTCTTCATAGGCTATAATGGTTGTTCTAGCAAAAGGCTTTGAAACTTTGGCTATGCTCTTAGTGATTTTTTTTTTATACAATTATATTCAGTGTTCTTATATTCCACCACCTGAATAATTGGAAGAGAATATGAAAACTTGAACTTTAAAAGGGTAACTTTTCTTGCATTTTTATTAGTTTATCACCAACTTATTTGTTTTATTTGTTTTATTTTATTTTATGTAATTTGTGGATACTATACAGCCTTTATTGCTAAAAAAAAAAAAATTAAAAAAAATCATTATTAGATTTCAATTTACCTTCTCCAGTTGGTGCAGAATGGTGCTCTGTTGTAGGAGTCTCATTGGCCAGAGCATTAGGATGCTCTGATGGATTAGAATGATTAGGATGGCAAGCATTGATGTGTTATTGGAATAAGATAAAGATTGATCACATATTAAGCATGACACTTTATTAGGAGTGTCCAGACTGAAGTGTTCTCACACTTGACAAGTACATTTTCCATATTGATATACAAACAATGTGAGCTGAAAATGGCGTTCACAAGAACGGCGTTTTCAAGCCGCAAACAAGTTTGTAGTTAAGGAAGGACTTTTATTCTTTTTGGGAACAGTGGTTGAGCCCGCAAGGTGTTTTAATTGTTTACATTCATACAACAGACATTCAAACGTCATTGTTTTTATTATAACTTTTTAACAATAATACACCACGTCAAAAACATATAGGCATGACAATTATGGATATAATTATAACATTGGAATAAATGGACAGCGGGTATGGGACAGTACAATATAGACACGCTCCGTGTTTGAGCCCATGTCAGTGAGGTAAAGAAGCTTCATTTCCACAGGTCATGTGACAGCCTCATTTTAAGCAATGCTCCGCGAACACTGTTTCGAAGCACTAGCATGTGGAAAACTTGAGACGTGTGTTGAAACTGAGTGTCGAGCAACCCATCCCTACTTTGTGCATCTTTGCACTTCACTGGGCAGCACTTGTAGGAGACTTGTTAAGAAGGAGTTGCTGCTGAGCCAGTCAGACGTCTCTCACATTTATTTTTAACGACAATCAGAGGAGTCAACATACCTGAGAATCCCAGGAAAGGTTTCTGTGAGTCTCCACCCCTTCGTTCTTCCAGCAGACTCTCTCCATCCCCCTGGATCCCAATCACTGTGGCAGTGGATGGAGGTCTTGGTTGGAGATAGATGACATGTTAAACTCCCACAAACACACCATATAGAAATCCTTTAAAAAAAATTATCTAAAACTATATTTAATACAAATTAATGAATGGATGAGGTTTCTGTACCCTTGAGAAGTTCACTATAAATTTATGCATATTCAGAATAGCTTTTATATGACAAATATCGATTATAATAAAAACACACAATATAGCTGAAAATTTACATACATTTGTTTATTTATGTTCATTAAGTTTATTTTAAAGTGTAATAATAAGTGTTTTATTAGCAAAGACAAGTCAAATGTGTCAGATATTTCTACCATGTAAAAACATGATAAAAAAGTAATTCAGTAATTGTCGTCTGTATATTTTAAATGCAATGAGATTTAGAATGGAAAAGATCGTAAGCACTGTAGGAACACAGTTGTTCTCACTCTGTGTGTTAACGTGTGTAATGTGCGTGTGTAATGTGCGTGTGTGTGTGTGTGTGTGTGTGTGTGCGCAAGAGTGTGTATATGCGTGTGTGTGTGTGTGTGTGTGTGTCCGTGTGAGCGTAATAACATTTGTAATGTGTGTGTATATATGTGTGCATGTATGTGAATGGATAGTATATAAAGTGTATGCTATAAATTGTATATTAGTTAATCAAATTAACCCAAATCATTAAATATTTGATTCACCTCTGACACAGAGCTGAAACCCTTCATAATAAAGATAAAGAATGCAACAGTCATTCTTTGTATACATTATGTAAGATCTTACAAAACGTACAAACTGTATAAACATTGTGTACACAGGATAAACATGAAATTTGAAATAGTGCAAACTGGGGTCAAACAATATTCATAGTGCATGTTTTACATCATTTTTCAAATCTAGGAACTAAAAAATCTAATAAAGCTGCATGTTAGTTTTATCTTGTCCTTTTTCATGGTGGAATTTTATGTTCATTTTTGTGTTGCTGTTGCCCTTCACTATTAAAGCTATTTATTATATATTTATATCGTACACGTATACATACACATACATACACATACTGGGGTTGGACAATGAACCTGAAACGCCTGGATTTAGACCACAATAATTCATTAGTATGGTGTAGGGCCTTCTTTTGCGGCCAATACAGCATCAATTCATCTTGGGAATGATAGATACAAGTTCTGCACAGTGGCCAGAGGAATTTTGACCCATTCTTCTTGCAGAATAGTGGTGATGCTGGAGGGAAAACGTTTCCTGACTCACTCCAACACCCCAAAGTGGCTCAATAATATTTAGATCTGGTGACTTTGCTGGGCATGGGAAATGTTCAACTTCACTTTCATCTCCATCAAACCACTCTGTCTTGCTGTGTGTATTGTTGCGGGATAAACAGGATCGGTAAGGTACACTCAATTATGCCATATATATATATATATATATATATATATATATATATATATATATATATATATATATACACACACACACACACACACACACACACACACACACACACACACACACGGATAGTATATAAAGTGTTTACTATAAATTGTATATTAGTTAATCAAATTAACCCAAATCATTAAATATTTGATTCAGAGCTGAAACCCTTCATAATAAAGATAACACCGCCTTCAGGATACAATGTTTGAACCATTGGGTGCACATGGTCGTCCAGAATGGTTTGGTAGTCCTTGGCAGTGACGCCCCATCTAGCACAAGTATTGGGCCTAGGGAATGTCATGATATTGCAACAATATACGCTTCACATTGTACACAGCCCAAGATTTTCGCTGCTGGCACCACTGAAACCGACGTTTAGCATTGGCACGAGTTACCAAAGATTTGCCTATAGCAGCCCAGCCTTGTAAATTGATGCTGTGGAGCTCCGAACTAACAGTTTTGGTGGAAACAGGATAGTTGAGGTGCACATTTAATTCTGCAGTGAGTTGGGCAGCTGTGTTATGTTTTTTGGATACAATCCGGATTAGCACCCGGACATCCCTTTCAGACAGCTTCCTCTTGAGTCTTGGTGGTATGCTGACATTACCCTGGTTACCGTGGCTCCTGATACATCACAAAGACTTGCTGTCTTGGTCACAGAAATGCGCACCAACAATTTGTCCTCTTTTGAACTCTGATATGTCACCCATACTGTTGTATGATTGCAATATTTTAAGCAAAACTGTGCTATTACTCTGCTAATTAAACCTTCATACTCTGCTCTTACTGGTGGAATCTGCAATCAATGAAGATTGGCCACCAGACTCATTGTCCAACCCCTATAGTTATTTAGTACATTATAGTGGTAATAGTGCATCTTCTCAAATTCTGGAAAAATATAGTCTATAAAAACAGATGTCTGACTTTAAGACCTAAATCTATTTATCCGTCTAATCCTGCAATTCATCTGGGAAGCTCAAAACAATTAAGAACTGTGCTACACTATATATGAAACCATTTCCTCACTCACTATTTATAGTCTCTTATATTTAGATCGCTGTATATGGGCCAACAGGAATGGAGTCACCAGACTGAATTCAGACAACACTACAATTGAGTGCTCTAGAAACACATCATCATTGCTCAACTACATAAAAAAAATTAATGCTACAAATTAACTAAAAGCTGAATCTGTATTAAAAATATGGGTGATTCTCATAAAACCATTAAAACATGGCATTAATTATTTTAAATATAAAATGTATAATTAATAATATGAAAAAGCATCAGAATAAAGACAACACTGTTCTCTACCTTGTACAATGTGTAATTTCAATATGAAAAATTATTTTTCTATTTTACTGCATTTTCTGCTGAAATTCTCATTACCACAATAAATACAGCTATGTTTGAATTTAAACAGATTACCATAAAAAATACAAAAAGATAAATGAATGTTCTACTAGATTTTGAAGGACAGAAAAAAATATTTGCTAAATATTCATTTATAACAATGAATGCAATATTTTTAAGGACTGTTTAAACAAACAGAATTTAAAGAAAGTTTGATTATAAGTGATGGAGCACATGGGAACATGGGACAGATTACTTCATGATGGCTACCAGGTAAAATCATCTCTCAGGTTTAGTCAGGGTCTGTGTGTGTGTGTGTGTGTGTGTGTGTGTGTGTGTGTGTGTGTGTGTGTGTGTGTGTGTGAGACCGTGCGGGTTAGAGAGCGCGCGTGCATGCTTCCGGGAATGAATGCTCTCAATGCAAGGTTCCATTGTATTTTATTGTCAGAATGTTAACATGACATTTTGATTATCATTTAGAAAATTGTTAGATTGACAACTTTTTTTTTTTTTTTTTTACGAAAATCTACTTTATTAAGGACTAATTATATGCACTTAAACCTTAGTAAAAAATAAAGAAAATTTGTAAAGCCATCGTGGAATGAGCTGAAACATTAGCTGTCCCACTAATGTACTCGTTGCTAATCCTATCCACTCCCAAAGAGAACCTCAAGATCTGCTCGGCTACCTCCAGCTCTGACTACTGACTCTTCCTCAGTGACACTGTCTAAATCATGCAGCATGGTTGTTCTCACAACTCTCTTGTACATCTTTCCCTTGATTCTCGCTTTTTTTATCACACAGAACTTCTGACACCATTCGCCACCCATTCCGACCTGACTGCACTAGCTTCTTTACCTCTTTCCCAGACTCTCCATTACCCTGTACCCAAAGTACTCTGTACCTTCTTCACCTCTTCCCCTGTAGTATTCTTACAGTTCCATTTTCCTCCCCTTCATTGTAGAATTGATTTGTAGCATGGTTAAGAATTAATATACACTACTGCTCAAAAGTTTGGGATCACTTTCTACAGTAACTTCATGGTCATTCCTGATTTTTATTTCTTTCTACATTGTAAAGCAATGTTGAAGGCATCCAAAATATGCAATAATCTCCTTTGAACAGTTAACATCAAGAAGTATCTTCTACTCGTGATCTGTAAAGCCTTCATAATGACTTTAATCTGAGATGCTGTTAATTGGTGATTTTTGAGGCTGGTAAGTCTAATTGAACTTCTCCTCTGCAGCAGAGGTAGGTTTTGCTTTCCTGGGAAGGTCTTCATGAGAGACAGTTTCATCATGGTGCTTGATTGGTTTTGCAAATGCACTTGAAACTACTGTTCTTGCAAAACCTATTCCAGAAAGGCTGACCTCAGTGTTTTAAAAGAACAACTGACTGTTGTTGTTGCAACATAAGTACCTAATTCCATAAGTGTTATTTCATAGTTTTGAAATCCCCATTATTGTTGTAGAATGTAGAAAATTAATCACTAAATAAAAAGCAAAGAAATGCAAGTGCAAGTGATCCCAAACGTTTGAGTGGTAGTGACAATTCAAAATGTAGTTTTTGTCCTTATTTTTCTTTTTTTATGCCATGGTAAAATGGTTCATGTTTTTTTTAGATATAAATTAAAATGTTACCCTGTTTATTCCTGCTTTAATGTTTTTCTAAAAATGTTTTTGCCTTTTGTATTTTTGTAAGTCCGACACAATAAAACAGTTTTGAACTTAATACGTTGTTTTTTCTGCATTATCTCAGACTAGTATACCTATTATCATTATCAAAATAATTTACCTCTTTCCCGAAACTTGTATACATCATTATCGCAACAGATGTTCATTAGATGTTAATTTAATTCATAGACAAATAGTACTTTGATGTTAAATGCATGTGCAGAATCTACAAATTATGTTCTTTCAGGTTTGTCATGTCATTTTACAAAAATGTTAGGTTTCACATATATATATACAGTCACACACTCAAGCCCAAAATTATTCATACCCCCAGCAAATTCTGACATAAAGTTATTTTTATTCAACCAGCAAGTTTTTTTATTTGATTTTCCCCCTGATTTTCTCCTTAATTCAGTATTCCTCCCGTCACTAGGGGGCCGAAGACCATCACGTGTTTCCGCCGAACCGCGTGAAGCCAGCCGACCGCAACTTTTTGAACTGCTCGCTCACACACCGTTGGGGGCGGCGTAAAACACTCGGAGGACGGAGCTATCCACTCCTTCCGCTTGAGCGAGCTCACAGACGCCCCTGATTGGCTGTAGAGCCACGATTAATGTGGGAGCACTAAGTACCTCTTATCCCTCCCCTCTGAGGGAGCTCGGACAATCAGCTCTCTCTAGACCTCCGGCTGCGAGAGGTTACAGCACCAGCAAGTTTCTTTTTATTAGAAATGACACGGGCATCTCCCAAAAGATAATAAGATAATGTACAAGAAGCATCATTGTGGATAAAAAATATTAGTTAAATTTGAACTAAAAGTGGCTGGCCCAAAATTATTCATACCGTTCTCAATAATCAATAGAAAAGCTATTTATTGGCTATTACAGAAATCAAACGCTTCCTATAATTGCTGACCAGCTTTTTGCATGTCTCCACAGGTATTTTTGCCCATTCATCTTTAGCAATGAGCTCAAACTCTTTCATGGGTCTCCTTGCCATTACCCTGATCTTTAGCTCCCTCCACAGATTCTCAATTAGATTTAAGTCAGGACTCTGGCTGGGCCACTGCAAAACAAAAATGTTGTTGTCTGCTAACCATTTTTTCACCATTTTTGCTGTATGTTTTAGGTCGTTGTCATGCTGAAATGTCCACTGGTGCCCAAGGCCAAGTTTCCTTTTTACAAGAAACTCCCATTCACAGGTCTGATAATTCTCGCCTAATGACACATTGGGGAGGGCAGGATTACCACTCAACCTTTCAGGCCAAAGCTAGGGGTGTCTCAAATTTTTATTAACCCAAACATCTCTTTTGAGCACCATAATGTTATATACGGATATACCTGGTCATCATATAATTTCATTATTTATATGCTCCTAATTATGATGTTTGCTTCTTTGAAAATGTTTTTTTTTTTCTGTTTTACCTGATCTGAGCTCATACTCTCTCATACTAGGGGGAGACTTCAACTGCTGTTTAGATTCATCACTTGACAGGTCATCTCTCAATTCTATACCACTGAGTAAATCCACCATGCTACTTCAGTCCTATCTTGGCATCTCTGACATATGGAGCGATACCAAGAGAGAATATTCCTTTTTATCATATGTCCATCATACTTTATCCAGAATTGATCATTTCTTTATAGATAATCAACTGATCCCAATGGTTAATTCTTGTCCTTATCAGAGCATTTTAATATTAGATCATGCCCCAATTGTTGTCCATGAACCTCCCTAATCTCTCTCAAATTAAAAACATTGGCGCTTTAATTCATCATTGCTGATAGATGTTGATTTCATTAAATTTATGGAGGGCCAGATAGTTTTTTTCTTAAACACAAATGAAACACCTGAACTGTCATGTTTAAGTGTTTGGGATGCTCTGAAAGCCTACCTCAGAATCTTGTACACTGCAAATATGAAAAGGAAGGCATATAAAGAACGAAAAGTTTTGACCAACCAAATTAAAGAAATAGATCAGCAGTATGCTTCATTTAAAAACCCTGATCTGTATAAAAAATGTGCACAATACTTAACTAAATTTGAACTCCTCTGAACACATGTAATTGAACATCAATTATTAAAGAGTAGGATCCAATTTTAAATTCACGGACAAATCTGGGAAACTTTTAGCTAATCAGTTAAGAGGATTTAGAGCACAGCAACACATTACAAAAATTCGGATAGTACCATCACTAACGACCAATCTAATATTAATGATGCATTCAGGAATTTTTATTCTCGATGATATATTTCTATATCTATTATATAATATGTATAAGTTTCCAAAGGACCATAGTTCAGTTGAAATTCCTGACTCAATTAGATATCCCAATCTAGAATCAGACTGTATTAAAATTAAAAGAGCCCATATCACAAGAGGAAATAATTTCAACTATCTCATCATTGCCTCACCAGATTGACTCAACAGTCCCCTGGTCCTGGCGGGTTCCCTGCAGTGTTTTTTTTTTTAATCATTCTCCTCATACCTTTCACCACAACTAGCTTTGGTTCTATCTGAATCTTTTAAGCAAGATAAGCTGCCTGCTTCATTTAATGAGGCTCCTATCACCCTTATAGAGGGATAAAGATCCATCAGAGTACTTTTCATATAAACCAATTTCTCTTCGTAATGTGGATTAGACACCTTATGGATCTCTTGTACACACCGTCAGAAAGGATCCCGGAGTGTGTCCTTTCTTTGGACGCTGAAAAGGCTTTTGACCGTGTGGAATGGGAGTATTTATTTAATGCTTGTAAAATTTTTATTTTGGTCTGTCTCATATATTTTAAGTTTTTACCACTTGGGTCAAATTATTATATTCAAGACTTACTGCCTCAGTTCTGATGAATGCTTAGCAATCTCAACCATTCAAGTCGTCAGGGGTGTCCTCTTAGCCCATTACTCTTCAACCTTGCCATTGGGCCACTAGCAATCGCATTCCGTAGTTGCAGGGATATATCTGGGATTTGGAGGCAGGGAGAATAAAGTCTCCCTTTATGTAGCTGACCTTCTTTTTTCTATCGCCTGCCTACCACCTTTGCCATCACTGCTCAGTGAATTTAGCCATTCTTCAGGATATAAATTAAATTTGCACAAAAGTGAATTTTTCTGCTAAATAGTGCAGCATTAACAACAGAAATGCAACATTTCCCTTTCAAGTGAAAAATCAGTTTACCTATCTTGGTATTACAGTTACGAGGAAACAAACACCTTTTTAAATAAATACAATTTTATTAGGTTGTTGAACCAAACAAAAAAAGTACTTGGGGCAATGGTCACCACTGTCCAGGTCCCTGGTGGGCTGCATTAATGCCAGTAAAATGAGTATTCTTCCTAAATTTTTATATCTTTTTCAGTCTGTACCTGTTTTTATTCCCAAATCTTACTTTGATGCATTGGATTCAATTATACAGTATCATGTTACCTTTGGAAAGTCCCTACTTCAAAGATCTAAAAGAGATGGTGGCATGGCTTTATGTAATTTTCGTTTTTACTACTCGGCAGCAAACATTCGATGTGTCATTTTTTGGGCATATTTTCATAACCGACCTAATCGGCCTGCCTGGGTGGAAATGGAGATAGATTCTGTCAAAAACCTCTCTGTCTCTGCACTCCTTGGATATGCACTCCCCATTCCCTTAATTAAAGCAATCAATAATTCAGTTATTAGGCATACCTTGAGAGTATGGGCTCAGTTCAGAAAGCACAGCGGTCTTCTGGGCTTTTCTCTTTCATAGTCCTATCGTCTCTAACCATCTCTTCCAACCTTCTTTAAATGATTTAGTGTTTCAGGAATGGTAAAATAAGGGCATCAAGCTTTGTAAAGATTTGTTTGTTGATCATAGGTTTACATCATTTGAAGAGCTTTTTGAAAGGTTTAACCAATCCAATTGTCACGTTTTCAGATATTTGCCAAAAAGGCGCTTCATTAGCTCTTCAATACCAAATATCCCTGAGGCTCCTGATGTAAATATTATAGATAATCTCCTATGTTAGGCCACGTAAAGGCCTAAAATTAACTATTTATGGTGGATTAATGGGTTTAAGTCGCACCTCCTTTAAGTAAATTAAAACTGCTTGGAAGAAAGACCTAAATTTGAACACTGTCAGATTATACTTGAAACTCAATTATCAAGCTTGTCAATTCAACCTCCTTATGCGCCCGCCATGCTTTGTTACAGTTTAAGGTTGTACACAGAGCTTTCACTGCAGAATAGACAGAAATCACTGCTGTAAAGTAAAAATAAAACAAATTAACCTGCACTTTACCTTTGAAAAGAATTCCGTAGTTTTACAATTGAGTAGTGTTTCTGTGTAGAACAGAGAGTGTGTGTGAAGGCAACGGAGGTGGGGGCTGGTGTGTGTGAAAGTGCACGGTGTCAAATGATGCACGCGCACTCAACCTGCAGGCTGATACAGAGAGAGAGAGAGAGAGAGAGTGAAAATGGATCTTTAACCTCTCTAATGAGACTTTCTTTTGCTTTACACGCGTGCAGACACATGTGTTATAATAAACTGTACATGCGTGCATGGATGTTGATTATACCAGTGAGAGATGCGCACTAAGACCGAGCAGGGGAGACGATTACCCACAATTCTGCAGGGCAAGAGAGAGAAAAACCATTGGCTCAGTTGTGATCATGAGACGCTCTGCGTCAAAACAAGAAGCGCATGCGCGATACATGGTTCGTAAACCAAGACTTGTTTGTTTTCCAAGTTCAAATTTATTAAAAATCTTTGCTCATCTTGCGGAACGCGGGCGCAAACCACGTTACTCACAATCCAAAGTTCCACTGTATTTGAAAAATATATTTTTATTATTTTTTTAATAACAGATTAATTTGGATTCTCATCCACAACTAAACCAACTAAACACAAATTTAAAGTAAAAGTTATGACAAGGTAAGCCAAACACTCACGTTTTGAAACAGGGGTCTCCAGACATGAGATGAGTACAGATGATGACCTGAACAATAAAGGGGTACACAAAAAACTATTTTGAGAAAAGTCTCAAAAATAAAAATAATTGCTTAAATGCTTAAACAGTATCTGGAATGCAACATAAAGCTGCCACCACCATGCACCACCATAACCAGATTATTAAATAAAGTATTAATAAGTGTGTTGTGTTATTCTTTCAGACATATTGCTGGTAGCTCAGCTTAAAGAGTCACATTTTTGTCTTAAACAAGAAATATTCTTCCTCTTGTTCTCAGAGGCCCACCACAAACAGGAAGCACCTAAGCTCAGTTTAGGATTCCTTAACCAAGCCTCTGAATAGATCTCAATGAGAGTTTTTAGTTTTAATTATGATGTAGTTACCCAAATATCCAAAATTATTATTTAAGTATTATGGCAAAAAAAAAAGAACATATGCAGGTGAAACTCGAAAAATTTGAATATCGTGCAGAAGTTAATTTATTTCAGTAATGCAACAAGGTGAAACTAATATATGAGACAGACACATTATATGCAATGCTTTTAATGATAGTTCAAGCTGTGATTTGTGAACTGAAATGATTATGCTGTACAGCTCTTGAAAACCCCAAATCCACAATCTCAAAGAATTAGAATATTACTTGCAATCTTGTTTTATTACTTGCAAATAAAACAAGGAGTGTATATAGAACAATATCGGACCTTTAAAAAGTATAAGTATGCATATGTACTCAGTACTTGGTTTGGGGCCCTTACGCAGCAGTTATTGCCTCAATGCGGCGTGGCATGGAAGCTATCAACATGTGGTGCTGCTGAGGTGTTATGGAAGACCAGGATGCTTCCATAGCGGCCTTCAGCTTTTCTGCATTGTTCGATCTCATGTCTCACATCTTTCTCTTGGCAATGTCCCATAGATTCTCTATGGGGTTCAGATCAGTCGAGTTTGCTGCCAATCAATTAGCAATCCCACTGTAAATTAACCAGATTTTGGTGCTTTTCGCAGTATGGGCAGGTGCCATGTCCTGCTGGAAAATGAAGCCAGCATCCCCATAAAGCTCGTCTGCGGAAGGAAGCATGAAGTGCTCCAAAATCAACTGGTAGACAGCTGCCTTGACCCTGGACTTAATGAAGCACAGTGGACAAACACCAGCATATAACATGGCTCCCCAAATCAACAGAGACTTCACACCTGACTTCAAGCATCTTGCAGTGTCTGCCTCTCCATTCTTCCTCTAGACTCTGGGTCCTTGCTTTCCAAATGAGATGCAAAAGTTGCTCTCATCAGAAAAGAAGCCTTTGGACCACTGAGCAACAGACCAGTTCTTTTTTTCTTTAACCCAGGTAAGACGCTTCTGATGTTGTTTTAGGAGCGGCTTGACAAGAGAAATACAACATGTGAAGCCCATGTCCAGGATCCGTCTGTGTGGGGTGGCTCTTGATGCACTGACTCCAGCCTCAGTCCACTCCTTGTGAAAGTCCCCAACACTTTTGAATGACCATTTTACTGATAATCCTCTCCAGACCATTTAAAGGCTAAGGAACCCTTTGCAGGTGTTATGGCTTAAGTAGTTTGTGGATTTGGAGTTTTCATGAGCTGTAAGACATAATCATCTCAATTATGACAAATCACAGCTTGACCTATGGTGCTTCGCATGTAATGAGTCTAATGAGCGGGTCCAAGCACCCTGCGCCATCACCACCTGACGGGCACACAAGAAAGACAGCATGCACAATGGGCACATGCATTTAAAGTGGGTATACCAATACCATTATGACAAATCTTTGGAGATTTTATGTTTAGATCTCCAAAATGCCCTAGATGAAGGAAAAAAGCATCACGCTATGATATCCCTCAATGTGATGTCACTCAATATAATGCCACACAAAGTTATTAACCACTTTTCAGCATAGGGTTGAGACATCGCCATAGCTGACCTGTTCGGGATATCAAAAGTCCCTCTACATTTTTGAGTCCTCAATGTCTTGAAATCAAATAGGCCCGGTTTGGTGGCGATTGCTTAAATTTCCTAGAAGGAGTACATCAAATTCCCTCGGGTGCGTTTTTGCAAACAACACAAAATAACTGACTTCCAGTTGAGTTGAGTTGGCATGCAATGTGAATTGTTCTGCTCAATGAAGCTCTAAATGTGTACTGGGTGCATATGTGCAAGTGTGTTTAAGTTATGCAGCAAAATCTCATGTGAGGGCCCCGGGCGTGGTAAAACAACAGGGCCCTTAATTTATCCTTAGGAAAACATGTGTGTAGAATAGAGGGAATTTCATGTTTAGATTTCCAAATGCTAGATGCTGGAAAAATGCATCACATTATGATATCATGTGATGTCACAATATGATGTTGCTCAATATAATGCCACTCAATATAATGCCACACAAAGTTATTAACCACTTTTCAGAATAAGTTTGAGGTATAATTGTCATATGTGCTAAACAATGTCCCCCTGCAGTACTGTTTAAGAAGATGAGCTTGAAAACACAAATAGTACAAATTCTATTGCGCAGAATACATTTTTATTTAAAAACATGTGCTGATGTCATTTGAATCTTGTTAGGGCCCAAGCATTACAGGTGCGCAGGACCCTCCTGTTTTCCTAAGAATGATTTTTTAGGGCCCAAGCACTATAAAGTGCACAGAACCCTCTTGTTTTTCCTAAGGATTTTTTTCCCCACCCTTTTGGACTTTTCGGGTGTCTTAACTTGCTCAAAATACTCATGAAACTTGGCAGACAGTTTGGAATCTGATGCCATTCAGATGCCTGGGAGTCTGGGCCACGGGCGTAGCCAGGGGCCCTCACAACAGATTTTGCTGCATAGTTCATACAGCCTTTCATGTAGGCACACGAAACTTGGGACACATTTAGAGCTCATTAAGCCGAACAACTTTTGCACTGCATGTCCTGGGCTCAACTCAACAGGAGGCCGGGTATTTTGGGTCGTTTGCAAAAACACACCAGATTGTAAGGTTTTATAATATTGTAAGACATTGTAATTCAATTCAATTCAATTTTATTTATATAGCGCTTTTAACAACTGACATTGTCGCAAAGCAGCTTTACACAATCAATTGAAGTAAGTTTGTAGGAAATGTGAATGTGTATGAATCAAAATTATAAGATCTAATAAGAGGATTCCTGTCCCCTGAGAACAGACCCCTCCCTGTGCTTCCTTACGCATTCTGTGGTAACACCTTCTATATCCTGTTTCCAAATGGCTCTTGTCTGCTAGAACCCTTTTGTTTAATCAGGAAAATGTAAATGTAATTCCTCTTCCTCTGTCTCCGGGTCTTTATGACCGACATGTTTAATGCGCACCGTTTAAATGTGCTCTCCTTGCTGAGAATAAATAGAGATCTTCAGACATCAGGCCTGTGTGATCTTCTTCTTCATCGCCATTTACTGGCGGCTTGCATCCAGAAGCGTGCTGTATCACGCCAAACAAATAATTGCACAAAAACATAACGTAAGCTTTTAAAATTAATTGAAAAAAGCTTCGAGGCAGAATATTTTGCCTCGATCATTTTTTGTAATCGAATTATTCGAGGACTCGTTTCAGCCCTACTCATCACTAATTTTAACACACACACACATTTACTCATCTCTCTCACACACACACACACACACACACACACACACACACACACACACACACACACACACACACACACACACCTCTCTCCCTCACTCTCACACACTCTCACTCAACAAATATTTAGGGCCCAAACTGACATCAGCCCTGTATAGTGTGTGATGTGTGCAAGTTGTGCGGTGCAACTGAGACGATGGCTTTTTTGAGGTCTTGACACACTCGAATAACAGAGGTTGTGAGGTGCGCCTGGGGTGGCGATGGCGCAGGGTGCTTGGACCCATCATCGTTGCTTGCAACTATATTTTTGTCTATTTGTCATTTGTTTTCGCTGCTGTATTTGGATTTGTAAAGTAAACAATATGAGCGATTTGACTGGATGCATTTTTTAGTTATAGAATCTTGAAACTAAATATTATATACTTTTGTCCTGTACCTTGAGAATGGAATTGTCCTGCCTCGTGTTCTTGGTGTCATAGCCCTCCAGTAGACATCGGCGTGTGGTGCTCCCAGACCCAGCAAACTCAGCCAGGTTCAGATCAGCAAAGCCCAGCTAAGACAACAGTGTAAGAGCTATTTTAGCATCACTTCAAGATTCTCATGGATACAAGTGCATGCATGAAGTGGAGCTGCTCTGTCATCAGGATTTTTCTCCCCATGTAAATCAAACAATTAAATGAACTCTTTACTTGAATTTAGAACACCCTTAAGTAACTATATATCTTCAGTGGTTTTCGCTGGTTCCCTTTCAGGGGTCGCCACAGCAAATCTCTGCCACCATCTAGCCCTATCCTCTGCAACCCCTTCTCTCACCCCAACTACCTTCATGTCCTCTCTCACTGCATCTATAAATCTCCTCTTTGGTCTTCCTTCCTGTCTGGCAATTCCAACCTCAGCATCCTTCTACCAATATGTTCAGAGAAGAGATTGTGAGCATGTTCAAACCACCCCAATCTGGGCTCTCTGATTTTATCTCCAAAACATCTAACATGCGTTGTCTCTCTGATGAACTCATTCTTTATCCTATCTATCCTTGTCACTCCCAAAGAGAACCTTAATATCTTCATCTCTGCTACCTCCAACTTTGCCTCCTGTCTTTTCTTCAGTACCACTGTCTCCAAGCCATAGAGCATCACTGGTCTCACCACTGTCTCAACACTTCACCACTCTTTCCAACCTGCCTGTACACACCTCTTCACCTCCTTTCCAGACTCTTAGTTGCTCTGGAACGTTGACCCTTTATGCACTACATCACAGCTCCATGTACTCCAACATGCTTTATTAATGTATAATTAAACATGATGTTGCAAGTTATTCCTTACATATACATAATAATACGAGGGTGTATCAAAAAGCTTTGAGATTCGAGCGCCACAGATACGGTCACTTTCGACATACGTCCTCCCTCGACATTTCATCCATGGCACGCTGACAGTTCTTGGTAGACACAATGTTTCTGCTCCTGGGTCAGCAGCCTGGAGACGAACTTGGCAGTAACATCGGGTATGTTTAAATCACACATTACAATTGCCAGGACTGTTCCTTATGACACACAGACAATGGCAGTGATGTTGTGGATTGTTCTCCAACGATAATCATGCATAAGCAGCCGAATTGTTTCAAAAACCTGTGGAGGTCAGCTAGTTGAAGGTCTTTCTGATCTCTCGATGTCTCCCAGTGACGTTCTTCTGCTCTTGAAGCATGCGTGCCACACAAACATCTCAAACAACTCATTGCAGCATCACCATAACCTTGCCAAATCATGTCAAACGTCTCTGTGGTGGATTTGACCAGTTTCACAAAGTTTCATGTTCACACTTTGTCCTAACTTGCAGGGATTGTTTCACAGCTTCAGCATCAGTTGCACAGCTTCCAACAGGAGGATGTCTTTTGGCAGAGTGACAAATGAAGGTCGGTGCTCCTTATGACGTTCAGGCTTGTGCTGACACCTAATGGCATGTTACAAAAGTAGCCTAGAAACTGTTTGATACGCCCTGCCCACACCTCCAGTTTAAATGCTTTATTGCACTTGTTCATTTACCTTTGCAAACGTCTTCCCACCTTTCATTTCCTATAAGGCAAAAAGTCAATTAATTAATCAGTAACATTTTAACATTTAACAAATCTTAGCTGATGGTCTTAAGGGTCCATGGGTACCTTTCTGACAGAAACACGACAGATGCACGGATCAAGGACTCCTGTTCCAGCACTGGCGCTCATTTTACATGGAAATGAGAACCTTGTTCTCCAGCGTACGCAGTTCGCCTGGACCACTTCTCTATAAAAAACATGCACATGGTTGTCATCCTTTGGTGGCTTCAGAACAAACAACACACAACTTGACTGAGGCCCTAATGACATACACAGACACAGCATAATACCTACACACACATATGCATATACAAATATACACACTCACACACACACAGAAAAAAGAATTCGCTCATCTGCCTTCACATGCATACAAACTTGAGTAACATCCAATTTTTAATCCATAGGGTTTAAAATGATGTTGGCCCACCATTTGTGGCTATAACAGCTTCAACTCTCCTGAGAAGGCTTTTCACAAAGTTTACATGTGCGGTTATGTGAATTCATGACCATTCATGACATGTCTCCACTTCTCTACAGTCCAGTGGCGGAGTGGTTTACACCAGCGTGTTTGGAGCAGATGCTTTTCATTGCCCTTGGTGATGTAAGGCTTGGATGCAGCTGTTCAGCCATGGAAACCCATTTCATGAAGCTCTCCACACACTGTTCATGAGCTAATCTGGACACTACAGACTTGAAGGTCTGTAGGTATTGATTCTGCAGAAAGTTGGCAACTGCCTGATGCACATGTTGCACCACCTGTTCTCATTAATGAGATTACTAGGTTAGCCAGCTGGGAGAAAAACATAAGAAGACAACACGGCCAAAGAGCAAACCAGTCAAGCTTTCCTCAAATGATTCAGCTCTCTATCTGCCTCCTTCTCAGCAGCAGCACTAAGCAGTTTTCAGAACAGTAAAGCTGCTCCAGAGGAATAATAAATGTTGAGTTATTTACAGATGAAATGCAGTCCTTAGAGTTTTCTTGTAGGATCGTCCACAGCGGCAGAAAATCACCATCATCCATTTCTAAATTTAATAGATTTTATTAGCCATTTTATGATTTTATGAGCCATGTGACTGTAAACAAAATGAGACGTCTTCCGTAGTTGGGATCAGTATTTTAAAAAATTCCCTGTTCACAATGCAATCACAGGTATTGTAGGGAATATTTAATTTCTAGTGTGTTTCATGATATTCTGTGTGCATGAGAACAAAGTGTTTTCTTTCTTTGACCTTGACAGGCTGCACTATCAGCAACCACATTCCTTAGTATAATCCGTGTTCAGGTTGTAAAACCGTTGGAGGCTCCTAACTAAGAACAACTCCCAAGCTGTTCTTTTCCACGTTATCTTTTTAAAATATCCTAGACCAGATGTAACCGCTCCTGCACCCTCCTTTTGGTGCTTCTTGTGTGTGTGTGTGTGTGTGTGTGTGTGTGTGTGTGTGTGTGTGTGTGTGTGTGTGTGTATATCTACATCCAGGCATTTGGCAGACGCTCTTATCCATTTTTTTTTTTTTTTATCTCATTACATCTGAGCAATTGAGGGTTAAGGGCCTTGCTCAAGGGCCCAACAGTGGCAACTTGGTGGTTGTGAGGTTTGAACCTGGGATCTTCTGAACCGTAGTATATCTGTCTTCCACAATAAAATTTGAACGTCTCACTGAGCACTGACTTCCTAGTCTACTTCCGGTAGACTACCGAAAAACAAGAAATCCTTACAGGTATTTATTTTCCAAATTAAGTCAATCTAATTTCATTAAATCTTATTTTATTTGTATAGCGCCTTTAACAATTGTGATTGTTGCAAAGCAGCTTTACACAATCAAAATAAATTATAGCATGAAATGTGAATGTGTATGAATCAGAATGATCATATTGTTCCTGATGAGCATGCCGTGTGCAATGGTGGCAAGGAAAAACTCTCTGAGATGGCAATAGGAGGAAACCTTAAGAGGAACCAGGCTCAACAGGGAACCCCGTCCTCATTTGGGTGATAACGGATAGCAGGGATCAATGCAGTCACACTGTGTGTTAGGCATCTGGAAGATCAATGTAACAGTTGATGTCTACGTTAATATGCAGTCCAGTTCATTATTGGAGGCTCCGGTAGACTTGTAGGAAATTCCAGTATAATACAAACTTGCAAATGTCAAAATCAGTGTCATGTATCTGTCTGCTACTGAGTTAATCTACTCATTAAATGACTCCTACACTTCCTGCAATGATACTTCAGCAGAGCCATATGCTCAGCACCCAGCCCCTCCTCACAGCCCTTCCTCCTTCTAGATCTTTGTAGTCACAAAAAAAGAGAAAGAGAGCGCTAACTACAGGAACAGTAATCAGGTCAGCTTGTTGTCTCCTCTTTAAGTTTAATGTAAGCAGGTAACAGTAAGGGTAATGTGATGCACTAGCTTAATTTTGATTAATTTTGGTGTGTGGCTACCATGGTGCAAATTATATTATTGTGTATCATCGCCACTCGTGCAAAGCCTCTCGGACGTTCAGATTAATGGATTAAAACGGTTGAGAGAATGTTGAGATATAAAGTGGTCCAGGAAGCACTATTGTGCATTTAATGAAAAAAAATTTTTTACCATAAAAAAGAAAGACAAGAACTTAGTGCTATCAAAGCTGCTTGATTTTATGAAAAAGCAAATCAACAGCCTTTTCCGAGAGCTTTCAGCCTTCAGCTTTATCACTGATGTCTACAGTAGATAGGAGACCAGAATGTGCTTTACTGTCGGATTCACCGCCGCAACAGGACGACAGCTGGAGATTTAAATCAGTCGCCTTTTAAAGTCATCGCTGAACTGTATTAAACTGTATTAAACACAAATATATGATATGTATATGATAAATATATGATTTGTACACTCGTGTAAATAGCTTTTTCAATGTCTATATGCTAGATATAAAATATAATAAATTATACAATACAGTGGAACCTTGGATTACGAGCATAATTCGCGTATTACAAAACACTCGTAAACCAAATCTAATTTTCCCAAAAAGAAATAATGAAAACTCAAATTATTCATTCCACAGCAGCCCAAAAATCATTTATACAATATATAAAGTAAAAATATAAAGTAAATATAGAAAAGTAAATATATAAAGTAAAAATAAAAAATAAAAAATTAACCTGCACTTTACCTTTAAAGAAAAATTTTTAAATCCCGACAGATAAGTGTTTCCAGTGCCTGTATTTGTGTGTGTATCTTACACAGTAAAACTCCTCCTCCCTCCCCCCACTTCGCTTTTTAAGTTTCATAACAAACACACACACAATGGAAACACTGTTTTAACAGGAAAAAAAGAAATCTGTCTAATGACACTCGCGTGAGCGCATACTGACAAAATCACTGCTGTAAAATAAAATAATTTTTTTTTTAATGAACCAGCACCTTACCTTTGAAAAGAATCGCGACAGAGCTGAGTTTTATGTGTGAAGCCGAGAGAGTGTGTGTGTGTGTGTGTGTGTGTCGGTGTCAAATTACGCGCACGCACAGGCGAGAATATGTGTGTGTGTGTGTGTCTGTGTCAAATTACACGCGTGCACACATATGAGACGCTGATTATACCAATAAGAGACAAGCACTAAGACCCAGGGGAGCAGGGGAGACGATTACCCACAATTCCGCAAAGCAAGAGAGAAAAATCATTGGCTCAGCTGTAATCACTTGCCGCTCGGTGTCAAAATAAGAGTTGCATGCGTGATACATGATACTCGGCACTCGTTAACTAATACTTGCTCGGTTTCCAATTAAAAATTAATTAAAAGTCTTTGCTCGGTTTGCCGAACACTCGTAAACCACGTTACTCGCAATCTGAGGTTACACTGTATATAAAAGATATTTACACAAATCTCAAGCAAACGCAATTATTAATTTATTGTTTAAATTTAACGTCATTCAGTTGCTTAAGTTATATGCAAAATCAACATGTCTACCGGCTCACTATTATTTTCTGTTCAAATTTAAAGGTGCCCGCACGTGTGCAAAAAGAGAAGTACAACAAAGAATACAAAAGTGTATAATAAGTTAGCCTAAAACAATATTGTTCCCAATGCTGAAGCAAACATGATTTGTATTTAGTTTTACAATAGATCTTTCATGATAAATGTGTATATATGCTTTTTAAATATATACTAAAAAATAAACACTGCCTTTTGCAACGTGAAAGTGAGTGCCGTTGATCAAAAGGCTGATAAACACGTGCCCAGATATGAGCAGATTTTTTGATAAATGAACAAAAGGAATGCAACAAAATGATTTTTTTTCCAACATCTCCCCCCATACCTACCCCTTCCCCCACCCCCATCCCCGGAAATGCAACAAACAAATATATAGCCTACTTGCAGAATACAACACGATATCGCAATCCCTGCAATTTTGTAGTGTAATCCCTCTTCTCACTTTTCATTCACGAGAGGTGTGAATTTTCGAACCGGTTTCACTGATGGGAGAATCGGCAGAATTGGGGGGTTTAAAACGATTTAACAAGACCGGGCAGACATCTCTGCCTAAAATTTATTTCGTTAGCAAAAAATAAAATTAATAATAAAATAAAATGCTTAATGGTACCAATTAAATCAGACCTCATAGTTGGATTTGATACTTCGAGTGTAATTCATAAATTTACTGAATATATTCAGATTTTGTAAAATAACGAAAACTGACGCCTCCTTTCCTTCATAGACCTTTTGTCCACATCACAATGAACTGAAGCTCAACACGTCTTCTTTCCTTGTTTTAATCTGTGATGTGAAATATATTTTGCGTAAAAGGTCTAAATATTCCTTTTTATTTATGGACAGGTGTATTATATTTGACCTGCATTTTGTTTAAAAGACATCCTTAATTTACCTAGGTTAAATTTACACATTTACACCTTACAGCGTGGACACACTGAAATAGTTTAAAACTACCATCTAATGCCACAAAAGAAAACAATCGTATGATCAATAAAAAATAAAAGCTTTGAGATTACCATTTTCCCGTATTTTTGTGTTCACTGGTTTAAACTAAAACATTAGCATTTTTATTTCTAACATATACACTAAATATAGGTTACAATAATGGTTGTTAAAGAATTTTGTTTCTCCATTCAAGCTATTTATTTATTTATTTAAAGTAAAGGCATTTAAAAATGACCAAGTTCAGTAAGCTGAATTTTATAGACAACAAAACAATGAGGTCTGCTGGAAGTGCCAGTCATTTACCTAAATATTGCATGTGAATGGAGCGCTAAGCGCGGAGTGGGCATGACTCCAATGTGTGTTGAAAAAGAATAAAGAATATGTACATATTTTTTTCTGGGTTGTAGTATGGCATTATATTCCTGCCACATTGCTGAGCGCACTGATTTGACATTTTGTGGGCAGACAAAGCTAGGGTTGGGTATCGTTTGAGTTTCTTTCGATACCGGTGCCAAATCGATCCTTTTAAACCGGTACCAGTGCCAAAACGGTGCCTGAACCGTTACTTTGCAAAAGCCACAAAATGATGGCTCAAGAATACATTGTTATTGAACAAAAAATTTAATGCTTAAAATTAAACAATATATTAAAAGTTTAAGTACTGGAAAGCCATAATTATAAACAGAATCCATGTTACATTAGTATTTTACAAGTCGTTTGACCATTTGTTAGCATGAGTGCAAGATTTGCATTTTGCAATTAACATTACATTAGCCTGCTACTAACCTGCGGAAAGGCTGCTGTCGTCATTATAATCGGTGGACCCCTTTTTGCTATGGTTGGTATGACTGGGGCTGGGATCATGCACACCAATATTGCCAGCTATTGTCCGCAAACTGTGAAACACGGCGCATCCCTCTGCTTTTAACTTTATTCCGTGTGCCTTCAAATGTTTCCTTCTTTACACGCAACTGCTCTAAAACAATTACTGCACATCGCGGTGTAGGAATCCTTTCTTGTGAAATATAGCCACACTTTCAACCGTTTAGTTTTAGGCATTTTAACGAAAGTTAATTTAGCAAGTTATGATAGCGGTAGATCACCTGCTGACGTCAGAGCGAGTGTAACGCAAGATGCATTCACGCGCATCTCGGATGGTCTCATTTCCTGATGATTTGTGCTTTTAATTTTTTTTATCTAATCTAATAAACGTTTAATCTACAAAAGTAAAATGGACAGTAACATTACTGCAACAATGTTTTGGATTTGTATTATCAAAGCTTTCCGAAGTCCTCAAGATTTTTCTAATTAAGGAAATAATTTATTTTACCGATCATTTCTGACACACCATGAATGCGGTATTTAAATTTTACTAGCGATCATGTTGATGAATCTAATGCTTATTACAACTGTGCCATCATAGCTCCAAATATATATGAGAACAAATATATTAATTGACAGTTCAGGCATTTAAGTGGCACCGAAATGAGGCACCGAAATTCGCGTTCTGTTTCGGTTCCGGCACATATCGGTTATATAGGTACCGGTGCCGTATTGGCACCGATTTTCGGTACCCAACCCAAAGGTTTCCTTTATTTAACTTCCTTTAATATATATATATATATAATTTACATTTCCTATAACTTTCTTTTGATTGTGTAAAGCTGCTTTGAGACAATGACCATATTAAAAGCACTATACAAATAAAATTGAGTAAGAATTTCGTTACATGGTCGATAGTGCCAGCTGATTTCAGAAAAAACATCCAATCAGAAGAAGTGTGTGGAAGTCTGTGATTGGCTAGTTTAGTGGCAGTTTTGTAACACTGGACAAAATGATGTTGCGTGCATGTGCGGAAAACACATTGAGCGCACAGGGGGAGACACACCTGATCAAATGCACTTGCATGATTCGCAAGAATCTAGATTGTCCACAAGCCATTCTCAGTGTCACCATGTCATATATAGCATAGATAAATTTCAAAATGACCAAGATTCATTCTTAAGACATCAGGACACTGAGGTCTCCTCAGTGTTGACTTAAAACTTGCATGAGAATTCAGCGCTAAGTGCGGGGGCGGGGCTCTGGCCCGTAAGGAGACGAGAATCTGACAAGTGTCTGTTTTTTATTTTTAACATTACTTTAATAATAAACATTTATTTAGTAATAAACTTTTTTGGAAAGGTCACACTTATAACCCTGCGTTCACACCGAACGCGACGAGAGGGTCAAATTTCGCTCTTGCTGCCCTGCCGCCGACGCCAGTCGCCGCTCTGACGTAGACCGGATGCCTTTCTTGTATTTAAAGGGGCCGCAAAGCAATCAAGCTTGTTGATCTTGTGGCGACTGACCAAAATGTGGAAGAAAATAAGAAATTGATTTATAGAAAGTACTGTATTGTAGAAATAAACAAATTATAAGCCATTCGTATGGTGTGGCTTCTAATTTAATATACTGTATATATTTTTTTATTATATTATATTTCTTAGCATTATAACATTAGAATCACTTACTAGACTTTGTATTTAATTAAAATAACATTAATAATTAATAAACACCCGCTACCACAATAATCAACCTCTCCTCCATTTTTCTTAGGAACTAATTTTGCTGGAACAAAAGTTACAGGACTGCATCCCGCGGAATCCTCTCAAGCAGAGGACCTCCCTTTTAATTGGTTGCCGCTCAACCGCGTCATAGCTCATTACCCTAAAGTTGAGCTGATTTCAACTCCCTTCACCGCTCTCGCCGCGCCGCTCTTCACTCTCCTCGTCACCGGCTCACATTGAAAATGAATGACTTCCAGCCGCTTTGACACTCTCGCCGGGTTTGGTGTGAAATTCAAATCATCGCGTGTGCGCTTTGACTAAAACTGCGTGCAATGCACTATGTGCTACTGGAATATAGAAATATACATTTTAAAAATATTGTGATTATTTATTTTAAAGAATTATGATGATCATAACAGCCTACTGCATTTCATTCTTATCAACAGAATGCAAAAACTCCAGCGCTGCTGACTGACATCAGTTTGTTTGAATTTTATGGTTATTTAGTTTAATTTATTTCAATTAATAAATCTACTATAAATAAAAATAAATAAATAAAAACACACAAAGTGTAAGATGACACAAAACCATTTTGTAGATTTTCTAATTACACATGATAAAGTCCCACTGTGTTAATGTTCATAAATCCGATGTAAATAACAAATAACTATATTTAATTTAAACTCTAAATTTGTACTGTGATTATGCATTCATTTAATTATAAATGTTTCGCTTGAATTTATATGCTACAGTATCATGTGCAGCTGTCGATGAGCTGTAGCTCATTAATGCTTGAGAGTATGAACTTAGACCTGAGGCCTCAGTCCATAGTTATAGCACAACTTAGCGACGTAAAGCTGGCAAACGCAAAACCCTAATTCTGGTTGAGGAACACCTGTAGCACTAGCAGTGTCAGTCAAATGCTCACACTCCGCATTAATCGTAGCGATACTAGCAAATCATGGCTGTCTGTAAGTGGAAATGGGAGGATAATGCTTTCCTCTAAGTGTGTTATGCTGCTCCCTGGGCCTTGGTAGGTGTTGTTGATGCAGGCTGCCCTAAGAAACAGATGGAAATTGGACACTACTAATTTAGAGAGAAATAAGATACAATAACAAAAAAAAAATAAATAAATCACCTGTCCATTGGATCCATCTTTCAAAAAAATCTAGGCGATTACTAATTTTTGTAGTGATGAAAACACTGCTCAGCACTATAAGGAAACAAAACCTCACAGGGAAAGAATAACAGGTTAGTGCAGTCTGAAGGACAAATGACTTTTGGTTGCAAGACTTTTTATGGTTTGCTTATTATTTTTAATTCCATATTTATTTTTCAAGCCATAAAAATCTAATTCATTTAGATTAATGAATCTTAGAGTCAACCCAAACTGATGAAGCAGACCAGCTGTATCTCCTGGTTGATGATGGAGATCATGATGGAGCAGCAGAATGAAATCAGAAGTCTACAGAAACATTCGGTCTGACACACTGCAACCCAACACAGAACTTCATCATTGAAAGCTGAAGAGTTTAGACTGGTCAGATCCATTCCTCTTGAAGAGGAGGCCAAGGGAGAAACCCGTAAAACACACAACAACTGCAAGAACCTGCACTACAAACCTCAGCAAAGAAAGCATCACAAAAGAAGACTGTAACTGGGACACCAGGTTGATGCCATTACTGTAAGAGACCAAATATTAAATGACATTTTGGTAAAATTAATTTCAGAGCACCTGTTCCGATATTTCCCTCCACACTATATTCCATAATATGTTCCATCCACACTCACCACCCAGCTGGAGCATCTGGGACTCAGCTTATCTCTGTGCCAGTGGATCTCCAATTTCCTAACTGCCAGACCACAGGCAGTAAGGATGAGCAGACATGTCTCAGCCTCCCTCACTCTCAGCAGTGGAGCCCCCCCCAGGGTTGTGTTCTGAGCCCCCTGCTGTACTCATAGTACACCTATGACTGCGTGGCTACTACCAACTCGACCACCGTCATCGTGTTTGCTGACAACACTGTCATGGTGGGCCTGATCACTGAAAATGATGAGTCGGCCTACCTGAAGGAGAATGGGAATCTGGAGAACTGGTGCCAAAGGAACAACCTCCTTCTAAACGTTAGTAAGGCAAAGGAGTTGGTAGTGGACTTTACTTTAGTACAAAACAGGAGAGGAACTACCAGACCCCCGTCATCAACGAGAGCCCAGTGGAGAGAGTGAACAGCTTCAAATACCTGGGTGTTCAACACCGTTTTGAAAAAGGCCCGACAGCGTCTCTGCCACATCAGACAATTGAGAGACTTTAGACTGCCCTCCAAGATGCTCAGAAACTTCTACTCCTGCACCATAGAGAGCATCCTTATGGGAAACATCACAACCTGGTTCGGGAACAGCACCTTACAGGACAGACGAGCTCTACAGAGGGTGATGCGATCAGCTGAGCGCATCATCCGCATCAAACTCTCTGACCAGCATTCGATCTACAGCAAGCGGTGCTGGAACAAGGGAAGAAAGATCGTGAAGGACCTCAGCCCCCCCAGCAATGGTCTGTTCTCTCTGCGGTCAGGAAAGCGTTTCCGCTCCCTAAAGGCCAATACAGAGAGGCTGAGGAGGAGATTCTTCCTGCAGGCAATACGGTCTCTCAACCAGATCACTGGACTAAAAACATCCCAGTAATTGTTGCATTTTTTGCACACCTGACAGTAATGGAGACTTACGGACATTACTTATCTGTTCACTCATGCACAGCTTCACATACCCCAGACCTCATGGACATTGCACATACATGCACATTTGCACACTCCCGGACATTTCCATTTATTCCATTTATTTCCATTTTTTACATTTCTTATATGTTTTTTGAAAACTTTATATTTTGTTCTACTTTCTCATGTTTCCTTACACTTACTCTTATTTTATTCACTATTTATTACTTGTAAATTGTTTTCTAAAATCTAAGGACACAGGCAATCATATAAGCATTTCACTGCAAATCGTACTGTGTATGACTGGGTATGTGACAAATAAAATTAACATTTATTTTCGCTCATATCTTTAAATGTATTTTCTACAAGAGGATGTCAGGGTCTTTCCATGGTCCTAGGGGTCATGTGCTCCAAATAAAGTATACAGAACAAGGCAAAGGTTTGGACACAAATTCTGATAGATTTTTTGCACTCTAGAACAATACTTGAGATTTTCAAACCATGAAATAACACATATAGCATTAGATAATAAACATTAGGTAATATAACAGTCAGTTGTTATTTTTAAAACACAAAGGTCTGGAACAGTTCTTGCAAGAACAGTGTTTCGAATCCACTTGCAAAAGCCATCAAGTACCATGATGAAACTGGTTAAAGTGAGTGAGTGAGTGAGTACAATGCTACAACAACTTTGTTTTAACTTAAATGGTGTCACATTAGACTCCCTGTGTCTATTGACTATACAGGAGATTAGGGCTGGAACGATTCCTCGAGTAAATCGAGTAATTCGATTACAAAAAATGATCGAGGCAAAATCTTCTGCCTCGAAGCTTCGTTTAATTAATTTTAAAAGCTTGCGTTTTGTTTTTGCGCAATTATTTGTTAACAGCATGCTTTTAACACAGGACCCCTCTGGGTGCAAGCTGCCAGTAAACACCAACGAAGAAGAAACGCTTACGTTACCCACAAAGCGGAAGGAGACGCAAACAGTTAGTTGTGTATTGATTTGAGGGAGAATTCTGTTGCAGGCTGCAAAATGGAAGGGAGCGATAAAATTATCAGCAAGGCCAAGAGAAGAAGAAAGCAGCAAGAGAAAACGACACAAATTGTCAGTAAAGGCTTATGTTATGCCTGAGATGTAGATTTTGAAACTTTTAGTTCTGAAGGTTTAGTTGCACAACTTGGTGTTTTTGTGTAATTATTTATTTTAATGTGTGCCTTAGTTTTTTTTTTATCCTTAAAGTCATTTGAAAAACTTTTTTCTTCCATCCGAGAAAAGGCTTTAAAATAAGAATGTATGGTGCTGTAATGCACTTAATTAATCTCAGTCAACTTTAATACCTCTATCTCACCTATGCGGTTTCGAGTGGTGGCCGGAAGTACGGTTCTTCATGATTCACCGCAAGTTATGGCGCTGCAATTACGTTTTCGTCTTTCTGCGGCAAAAATTAAATATGTTTAAGGCACCTTAAAATCGTGTTTAAACATGTTAAATTTTTTGGCGGACCTTGCAGAACTTTGCGGAACGTTGGCGGGCAGTCGCTGCATCTCACTGCGAGTCAAACCGCATAGGTGAGACAGGGGTATAAGCTATTCCTTGTATTGTGAATAATGACAATGTTTATTTTCGATAGAATGCTGTATGCATTTAAAAAATAAAAGTAAATTTTTCTAAAAAGAACACCAATTAATCTTGGCTTCTCTTATATATTTTACATTGCTGTTTAATTAAGCAAAAGTGCATTTTATCCAATTACTCAATTAAATTTTTGGTAGAATACTCGATTACTAAAATATTCGATAGCTACAGCCCTACAGGAGATATACAGTGTCTTTGAGTTACTGTCTCTATTGCTGCTGGATATATAGAATTTACTTTGTGATCAATAAAGTATCTATATATCTATCAAAATATATATCGACCCATCTATCCAACAACTGATATCTGATCAGGTTTTTTTGGTCACATCCCTAACATATGAAATGTTTGTGGTTGAGTACAAACATTCATATGTTAGGGTGGACATACTGACCCAGGGGCAATAATACTCAGGCCTAGACTGTGAAACTGCATATTAAAGTAAAGTATCTCTTTATGATAATAAAGAGGTGGGAATTATGTCATTACATCTTACACATCACTGTGAGCTTGATTAATCAGAGACCATGTCACTGAATGCACACCATCACAGTCTGTATGTGTTACAGAGCCAAAAATATGATTAATACCAAGAATACCCCAAACTGTGGATCTCAGTTAGCACCGACATTATTACATTAAAGAGTAAAGAGACGACATTAACAAATAATATGAGGTTAGACTGTAATGATGCAGTAGTGAAGTACAGAGTGTAAACACGGCCAGGTTACCGGGATGACTCCTCCGAGAAGCCGCCGTCCAGCAGCCGAATCTTACAGAACAAGACCCCGTTAACGAACGGCACCGATGACAGCTCGTCCAGCTCGAAATCCACGTTAAACTTGAACTTCTTTTTCTTCATCATGTTTAACGGATCCTTGCTTATATACACACTACAGCGCCTGTGTGTCAAAGCAATCGGGGTAAGCTAAGCTACTGCTAATGCTAGCTTACAGTGCTAGCACTGTTAACGCTGGGACACTGCGAAGATCTTCGAGGTTCTCCATAAACTCAGATCTTTCCATAGGTTCTCCATGTAAAGGTTCTGAGCAGACGGCCACACAGCTGCTCCTGACCCGTACTGTGGGGGCCTGGGGGAGACGCGCCACTGTGACGTCAGCCAGATGTTCAGTTCAAAGGGAACTGCGAAAGGTGTAGGGAACGAGTGAACAACAGGTCTTCTTTTCACCGTGAAAAGGGAATAAAAAAATAAATTAAAAAAACCCATAAGTCATTTCGTCTCGCTGGAGCGTGAAAACGTGCTCGAACAAGGATGTATATTCATTAGCATTATTATCGAGGACGGAGTCATATTAAAAGTCCGCAATAATTAAACCAATCAATCAATAAATAAATTTATGAATAAATTATTATTAATAATTTATTGACAAGTTATTAATATTCAATATTTAATGGCCGTAGTGTGAAGTTTCCACAGCGGCATTGACGCGTATCCGACCTGTTACCATGGTAACGCACGGAGGAAATGACGTCTGGGCTGGTGACTTCGAGGGTGTTCCGAATGGTGGAGTTTTGTCGAGAGAAGTGTCCTTCACCGACATTCCCTGGAGCAGTGAAGGCGAATAGTGAACAAGGTGTGAATAACACTTCGGAATGGAACGCAGATTTAGTATATAACTCTAACTAGTAAATAAAAAGCGACACCTGGTGGAGTTCAGACGTTATTGTAGGTGCCTAACACTGTATGCCTGCTATCCATTATCACCAAAATGAGGATGGGTTCCCTGTCTGGTTTCTGTAAAGGTTTCTTTCTTTTGTAATCTCAGGGAGTTTTTCCGTTCCACCATCGCCCTCTGCTTGGTCATCAGGGACAATTTGATCATTTTTATTTATAAATATTTTCTTACACATTTCATACTAATTTCCCTCATTTTCTTTTGTTCTGTTAATAGCGGTATATACATAAAACTGCTCACATTTCAACCAGTGATAACACTTTGTATTTATTTTCTAATAATATGCAATATTGATGGAATTTTTAACACACGTTTACAATCCTATCACCAACAAGATGTTTTAGATATACATAATAGTCACATGCAAAAGTTATGTGTTAACGCTATGTATTTTTGTGTAAAACATAATAAATCATGGAACAGTGAAAAAAGTTAAATGTAGCTGTTTGTCTGAGGTTGTGTTTGAGACTGAGACTCTGTTTGAGACTGCTACGCTGACATGATTTGTATTAAGTTTTTGCACAAAAACACATAGAATTAAGAGCAGGGATACTAACATTTGAACATGACTGTAAATTGTTCAGTGAGTGTATAATGCTTTTGTAGGACTGTCTTTGTAGCACCAGAGCTTGCCCACTTTCAGGATATATGATGATGGAATGCTGTCTGTGAGAATGAAAACTATCCAGGTTTGTGCCAAACAAAAGACTGCTCTGTCCATCCCCCATTGGCTCATTTTCAGTTTAATGGCTGACATCACTGGCTGCAGACAATTCCACACTCAGTGTATCCAACAGAAAATATCTGCTCTGGTCTCTCCAAGTTAACCACTGTAAGTTAACGGCCAAAGTCGTAGACCTAGAATGCTGGGGCAGAAGACAAAACCTGCATATCCTAGGCCTTCCAGAATCTACTGAAGGGTGACACTGTAAAAATAAATATAAAAAATAAAAACAAACCATGCCGCCTCACTGTAAAAAGGTTTAGTAACAAGTTGCACAGCGTTTTTTAGTTTACTTCATTTTTAGAGAAATTTCCTGGCCAAACAAAAAATATCACATTGCTGTCTAGTTGACACATTATTTAAGTTGACTCAACTTCTAATTCAAATATTAAAATCAGCTCAAATAGTATTGGTTTGTGGGCTCAATTAATTATTTTTCTCTAGAGTTGACTTAGCCAAACTTTTCATATACTCAAAGTTAGGTTGTAAAAAAAGGTTGGCCTAACAATACTCAGCCAATTAAAACACACAAACATTACTTTAAAAATTTTATTCTTCCAAAACTAGTGAAAGTTAAACAGTGATCTGCATAAAACAGGAGAATACACATTATATTTGGCTAAAAGGTCAATAAAATACCTGGAGAACACCAGATTCCTATCAGTACTTACTGATTCTTTTACATTACAACATCATAACCATTTTTAAAAACTAGCAAAGATTTGACGTTTGAAGACTTTTTTCCAGTGTGTCACACACAAAAAAGAGTCTATGGCCACAAGAGTTTCTCAGCATGTGAATCTAAGGGCAACATGTCTCTCCAAGTCCAATTGTTCGGATGGCTTCATACTGTAGGTGTCCATCCGGTCCTTTTGGAATTCAATGTTTAGAGCATAGACATGACCCCGAAACTGCTGCATTGTCACCCAGATCCTCAAGGACCACAGACTCAACAGCTAGTTCACGCTGCTCCAGTTGTAACAGGCGGTTGCTCTAGTTATGGGCTCCCGGCCTGCGGGGGCACTGTGGGAAACGTTTGTATTAGACACGGGCTCCCGGCTAGCAGGGTTGCTGTGGGAAACGTTTGTGTGAATTTCATAAATGAAGGAGAGAGGCTGTGGTGGTTGGTCGGCGTTTGTGAGGAAGGGGGGCCTCCACCGTACGCCGCGCCGCATTTAAAGGGGACGTGCATGCGGAGGACAGCGAGAGCGGAGCAAAGCGCGTCCCGGGACGATATTGCTCTTATAAGACTTTGTGTAGGAAATAGCTCATAGACTCTGTGTGTGTGTGTGTGTGTGTGTGTGAGTGTGTGTGTGTGTGAGTGTGTGTGTGTGTGTGTGTGTGTGTGTGTGTGTGTGTGTGTGTGTGTGTGTGTGTGTGTGTGTGAGTGAGAAGACATGGGGAGTGGATGGTGTAACACTGCACCTCAATAAATGTATATAAATTTTTGTTTGCATAAAAGATTTTCCTCTGGTGGTCCTTACTCTACCCTGATTCTGTTAATGGCTAGTTACTGTTCAAATAATAGTAGCAGGTTTGTTACAGTGGCGCCCAACGTGGGGCCATCAGAGTGTCATTATTATTATCATACATTGTGTATATTATACAGTACATTAATACATTGTTGGTGTTTGTTGTTAGCTACCCAGTCTCTCATACCATCCTACACTCCAAAAATACACTCACTCAAGGGTTTGGTCAATCACACCATTTATTAAAAGTAAATTGGGGCAAAATATGGCTGAGTCCGATGCACGAGTTGAGGAAGGGTTGGTAGCCCACGACTTCACAGCAGGCCCTGTCATGACGCGTTGTGAACCCATTCAAGAGCTAATTAACACCCTCAGCCACCTTTATCTAGACACTGATGATGAGGAAGGTTTATCCAGGGTGAATGACGAAGGTCCACAAAAGAATGACAGGGCGGAGCACCCGCTTGATGATGAACAACTGCCTCCACCTCCTCCACCCATCAACGCCGAGGACGATCAAAGCCTCGTTTCCCTGGTGCTGACAACCTGCCTTAGCCAGCTAGAAACGGCTCTGCAGGCACTGGACGATAAACTCTCCCAGTGAATGGATGAGCTGTCGGATCAGATGAGTGAGCTACAACGCAACCATAATACAGACATATTAACATGCCAGCAGAAATTGGAAAATGCTCAAGCAGAAATGCAACAACTGTGTCAGATGGTAAAAAAGCAGTGTGAGGAGCAGTTAAATGACGTAGGTCAGTCTGTGGTAGAGTGTATGAAGAGGCGAGACTCACAATTAAAGCCCATGATGGGCGCGCCACCGGTCGCTACCTCCACTCCTTTCCCTCAGCCAGGGTCCGGTTCTCATCCTCCCTTTCCCAATAGCTGTCCACATGCTACTACCTTCAAGGCCCCTGTGAAGCTGAATTTCCCCAGGATTGGCGGTATCGAGGGAGAAGAGCCCATCAGTTTTGTGGAAAGGTGCGAGGAATACTTACATCCAGTCTCTGACGGGGAAATATTAGCTACACTCCCCTCTACATTTCCAACCTGGTCAGCAACGCCTCCCTGTCAGGAGAACAAAAACATCAGTTGCAGGAGCTGTTGTTAGAGTGGCCAACCGTATGTACTGACTGAATTGGCCATACCAATTCAAAATGTTTAACTCATCACATTTACACCACTGATGAGAGACCTGTTAGAAAAAAAGCATACCCTGTTCCCGTCTACAATGATGAGTGCCGTAATGATCATAGTATCCGTGCACAAATATTCCACTTTTTTTTTTTCAAATTGCTAGATTGCTTTGATAGAAAGTCAAAATGTCTGAAAAATTTCTCTTTTAAAGATGCCCTTACCATTTATTAATATTTCATTGCTTATCAGGCAGTGGCATACAGAAAAGATGCTGTCAAAAAAAGTTCCCGATATTTTAATCTCTGTGGTAATATGGATTTAACTGATGTGTGTATTGCCTCTCACACTGTCATTTGTCTTGTTTCCGATTTTACACAGTGCAATTTTTAATCTATGCGATATGCATTGATGTTATTTAGGGCCCAAGCACTATAGGGTGTGCAGGACCCTCTTGTGTTTTAGGGCCCAAGCACTATAAGGTGTGCATGACCCTCTTGTTTTTCTAAGGATTTTTTAAAACTGGATTATTATCTTTTCAGTTATTTTGTGTCGTTTGCCAAAATGCACCAGATTAATTTTTATGTACTTCTCCTATGGAATTTATACAATAGCCAGCAAACCAGGCCTATGTGATCTAAAGACATTGAGGATGCAAAAATCTTAGAGAGATTTTGGATATCTCAAACGGGTCAGCTGTGACAATGCCTTGAACTTGGCTTAAAAGTGGTTAATAACTTTCTGTTACATTAATAATTTCTGTTATGTTAATAACATTATATTGAGTGAAGCTTTCAGTGACATCATGTTTAGTGACATCATAGTGTGATGCTTTTTTTTCCAGCATCTGCAGCCTATTCTACACACGTACACGTATCACAAATGTTAACCAACACGTTCATATCACCCACAAACTACACACTCACATTTTTCTCTCACACGCAGACACACACATGCACACACACACACACATCTCCTACTCACATCTCCTACTCACACATGTACACACACACACACACACACACACACACACATACACCAAAGCCAATACTACGTTAGATTTTTGTACACAGTTTATCCTTAATATATCGCTCTGTGTTTTACACCTTTGTTACCCTATGTTTACCTACCAGTACTTTTTCAAGAGGAAAATGAATAGTTCTTTTGTTCTTTCTTTTGCTTGAATGGAGTCAATCACTTTGTTTTCCTTTGCAGTGTTTTTGTGAATGAAATTATATTGTAGCAACCCAGAAAAAGTAGGTTTTCTTTCCAAAAATGTTTATTGCCAGATAATTTGTTTGTTGTTGTTATTATTATTAAAGTAATATTAAAAGTAAAAAACAGACGTATGTCAGATTCTCGGTTCCACATGCATTGGAGCCCCGGCCCCGCACCTAGCTCTCCATTCATGTGCAAGATTTATGTAAACGACTCTATTCAGATGTAAGTAAATGGTAATTGCCGTGTTGTTTGGGGGGAGTGATGTGCTGATGCATATCTGTGTCCAACAGAACAGGAAAGGCTTAATTTAAGAAACAAAAACTTTTTTAAGCACATAATTTTCCATGAGAAAATGGCTCATGGCATGAATCCACACGAAGCGCTTCAGTTTAAAATAATCATTCAATGCTGGAAACAAACAGTAAAAAAGCATGATAATAATAATAAAAATAATAATAATCATAATAATCTTGTCTAGCATTTTGGATTTACTGCTTGTTTGGATTACTGGCTTTGACTTCTACGTTGCACACTGACTACATAGGCTACATAGGCTGTCTAAAGATTTTGCAATCACTGGATGTGTGGATTACCGGCTTTGACTTCCGCGTTGCACACTGACCACGAGAATGTCTAGCGTTTTTGGGTTTATTGCTTGTGTAGATTACCGGCTTTGACTTCCTCATTGCACACTGACTTCCTCATTGCACACTGACTTTCTAGCGTTTTTTTTGGAATTACTGCTTTTGAGGATTACTGGCTTGGACTTCCACGTTGCGCACTGACTATCAGTTTGTCTAGTGTTTTTAGATTAACTGCCTATGTGGATCTATTGCACGTACTGACTACTGGCTTTCACCCTCGAAACCAGAGCTCCTCTGCATCTACACAAAGGCTGTAAGTGCACTTTATCATTCTCTCTGCTCTGGGATCCTCCCTTTAACTTTCTGCCGCTATATCCCGGCTCGTGACAGTATAATCTGGCCAGTTATGGATCCAGCAGAGCTTGCCCACCCGAGATCTGCACTAGAAAACCAGGGGGCTCTTCTTGGCATGCATCAACAAGACATTCAGCAGGTCACTGAAACCCTCAGAACAGTCAGTGATACCCTCACCTTCCTAACGGTTCAGATTCAGCAGATGCAAGCCTTGCAGACCTGCCGCTCCTTTTTATCCCAGTGTTCTCTCGTTCTGGAACTACAAGCCTTGTAATGTCCTACCGAATGGTCTATGGTGGCATAAATAACCCTCCTTTCTGGAAAGGCTCATTTATTAATGAAATGAGGAAGGTCATCGATCGCTCTTCTACTGGACACCAGATACTGGACAGTCAGATTCTAAATCTTCACCAAGGATCTCCCTCTGTCTTCAATTATGCCATTGAGTTTTGTACCCTGGCGGCCTCATGTGGCTGGGATGAGCTTTATTTGACGCTTTTCTTCATGGGCTTTCGGACACAATAAAGGATGAGTTATCTGCACGGGAGCTACCATCCAGCCTTCAGGATCTCATTGACCTTTCTGGACGTATCGATGCTTGTAAACGCCTCAGACAACAGGAGCGAAGTCTGGACACAAATTGACCCTCGAAACCAAACCCCTCCTTGTTCTTCAGAACTCCTGTTGAACCCATGTTGGTGGTCCATATTCGAATCTCTCCAAAGGAACGGCAACGACGACAGGATGAAGGGACTTGCTTCTACAGCGGTCAGTCTTGTCATCTACTTTGGAGCTGTCTGCTTAAGCCAAGGCCCCTTGTTGATGCTGGGAGCAAAGGGGGGCACAAACCATGTGAGTTTGCCAGACCATCGTTCTTGCTTTCTGGTGTCCTTAATTTATGACAAGAAGCCCCACGCCACTCATGCCCTTGTAGATTCCGGGGCCGACCAAATCCTGATCTGTTCATCCATGGTTAACCTCCTTAAGCCTAGCCCCAATAATCATCAAACTGCTCCAGTCATTCTTCAGTCCTCTGGGAACCCCTCTGAATCAATCTCTTTTTTTTATCGTCAAGAATTCTCATGCTTCAGTCAACCTGAGCCTTCCCCGGCTAGGCCTACATAATCCACATATTGAGTGGGCCAGAATAAGAGTCTTAGACTGGAGTGTGTCCTGCCTGTCGTCATGTCTCTGTGTTGCTCCTATTAAGACCCTGACTCCCCTTCTCTAAGGAGATGTTTCCCAAACTATCTAATGTCCCAGCCAAATACCATGATCTCAAGCTAGGTTTTAATGAGTCACATGGACCTAAGAAATGCCTATCATTTGGTCACGATCAGGGAGGGGGACAAGTGGAAGACCGCTTTTAACATACCAACTGGTCATTATGAATACTTTGTGGTTCCATTTTGATTAAGCAATGCACCAGCGGTTTTTCAAGCACTTACAGACCTTACGGATATCTTTAGAGACTTCCTGGACGCTTTTGCTTTTGTGTATCTCGATGACATTCACATTTTCTCTCGATCCCATAAAGCGCAAGCTTCATGGATGTCAAGTACTGCAATGGCTCTTGCAAAACAAAGTTTATGTCAAGGAGGAAAAGTGTGAATTTCACCACGATTCAACATCTTTCCTGGGGTTTGTAATCTCTCCTTTGGGTATCCTTCTGGCTGACAAAGCCTTTTTGGATCTCAAAGGCTGCTTTACCTCAGCCCCCATCCTCACGTTCTCTGACCCCTCCCTCCAATTCGTAGGGGCCCCTCTCAAAGGTCCCACAAAAACAATAAACTCCATCCTTGCTCCTTCTTCTCTCACCACCTCTCTCTGACTTCATGGCCTTCCGGTGGACATAGTGTCTGATAGGGGTCCTCAGTTCTCGCACAGTTCTGGAAGGTTTCTTCCGGTTTCCACCCTCAAAGCAATGGACAGTCTGAATGTATTAATCAGGAACTGAAAAAATACCTTAGGTGTATGACACTTCATGGAGCAGAATGCTACACTGGGTGGAATATGCATACAACTCTCTCCCTACCTCCCCTACTGGCATGTCACCCTTCCAGTGCTGTCTATGATACCAACCACCACTGTTCCCAGCTCAAGAGAAAGAAGCTGCAGTTCCGGCGGCCCAAGCCTTTGTCCACCGCTGCAAGAGAACCTGGCAATTTGCTTGCTCCCAACTGCTTCCAATGAAAAGCCAATCACCATCATTCCGCAGCTCCCAGGTGCCGTCTTTGACCAGAGGGTAATGCTTTCCACTCGTGACATACCCATCAAGACTACTTCTCGTAAACTGGTAGAGACAGTCAATGAGAGTCTATGTGTCGAATCAACCTTACATTCCTTGTCTCTCAAATCCGATGCCTGGTCGCCTGTCCTCTGTCAACCTTGTTCTTGTCTAGCGTTTTGGATTTACTGCTTGTGTGGATTACCACTGCGATATAAAGATTTATAAGAGATTTATTTTTTTAAATGCAATTTTTCTTCACACAATCTCCCAGAAATACACACGTGGACAAAATTGTTGGTACCCTTCGGTCAATGAAAGAAAAACTCACAATGGTCATAGAAATAACTTTAATCTGACAAAGTAATAATAAATAAGAATTCTATGAATGTAAACTAATGAAAGTCAGACATTGCTTTTCAACCATGCTTCAACCGAATTATAAAAAAAAAAAATGGAACAGGCCTGGACAAAAATGATGGTACCCCTAACTTAATAGCTTGTTGCACAACCTTTTGAGGCAATCACTGCAATCAAACGATTCCTGTAACTGTCAGTGAGACTTCTGCACCTCTCTGCAGGTATTTTGGCCCACTCCTCATGAGCAAGCTGCTCCAGTTGTTTCCGGTTTGAAGGGTGCCTTTTCCAGACAGCATGTTTCAGCTCCTTCCAAAGATGCTCAATAGGATTGATGTCAGGGCTCATAGAAGACTTTAGAATAGTCCAATGTTAGCCTCTTAGCCATTCTTGGGTGTTTTTAGCTGTGTGTTTTGGGTCATTGTCCTGTTTCAAGACCCATGACCTGCGACTGAGACCCAGCTTTCTGACACTGGCCAGCACATTTCTCTCTAGAATCCCTTCATAGTCTTGAGATTTCATTGTACCCTGCACAGATACATCAAGACACCCTGTGCCAGATGCAGCAAAGTAGCCCCAGAACATAACAGAGCCTCCTACATGTTTCACAGTAGGGACAGTGTTCTTTTCTTGATATGCTTCATTTTTCCGTCTGTGAACATAGAGCTGATGCGCCTTGGCAAAAAGTTCCATTTTTGTCTCATCTGTCCATAGGACATTCTCCCAGAAGCTTTGTGATTTGTCAACATGTAGTTTGGCATATTCCAGTCTGTCTTTTTAATGATTTGTTTTCAACAATGGTGTCCTCCTTGGTCGTCTCCCATGTAGTCCACTTTGGCTCAAACAACGACGGATGGTGCGATCCGACACTGATGTTCCTTGAGCATGAAGTTCACCTTGGATCTCTTTAGAAGTCTTTCTGGACTCTTTTGTTACCATTCGCATGATCCGTCTCTTTGATTTGTCATCAATTTTCCTCCTTCGGCCACGTCCAGGGAGGTTGGCTACAGTCCCATGGATCTTAAATTTCTGAATAATAGGTGCAACTGTAGTCACAGGAACATCTAGCTGCTTGGAAATGGTCTTATAGCCTTTACCTTTAACATGCTTGTCTATAATTTTCTTTCGAATCTCCTGAGACAACTCTTCCCTTCGCTTCCTCTGGTCCATGTTGAGTGTGGTACAGACCATGTCACCAAACAACACAGTGACTACCTGGAGCCCTATATATAGGCCCACTGACTGATTACAAGATTGTAGACACCTGTGATGCTAATTAGTGGACACACCTTGAATTAACATGTCCCTTTGGTCACATTATTTTCAGTATTTTCTAGGGGTGCCATCATTTTTGTCCAGGCCTGTTCCATGAGTTAATTTTTTTAAATAATTCTGTTGAAGCATGGTTGAAAAGCAATGTCTGACTTTCATTGGTTGACATTCATAGAATTTTTATTTATTATTACTTTTGTCAGATTAAAGTTATTTCTGTGACCATTATGAGTTTTTCTTTCATTAACCGAACGGTACCAACAATTTTGTCCACGTGTGTATAACACAGATTTATACTCACCTTTGCGGCGCTGCACAAAATGCATGCCGATGTGACGTGCTTTATTCAGTCATAATATACTAACATTTTTGCTGTATAGTTTTTTTCTGTGTGTGTGTACATAAGAATTGTATTTAAGTGAATGTTTCAGAAACCATGCTTTATTATTTTTTTCTCTCAAAAGAAGTGTAAGGAATTTAAGTGTGACTAGGTGTGAACAGCTGAGACAATAGGAGACCTGGTGAGTCCTGATGTTACCTGAGCCACATGTCAATAGGTCTTACAGATTTTCTTCTCTCCTGCAATGATGATACTTCTTTGACTGCGCTTTCTCCATTCAGTATTATTATCAATAGTAGTAGTAGTAGTGAAAACTACCGCTGATTAACTATCTCTGCAGTAGTTAAAACAGCGGATTAATTTCATTTGGGGTATTTCTAACAGGCAATCTACTAAATAATAATAAATAGATAAAATTACCCAGCACTAGTAATTAGTAACTAATCAGCGGTAGTTTTCACTACTACTACTACTATTGATAATAATACTGAATGGAGAAAGCGCAGTCAAAGAAGTATCATCATTTAACCCAGCAGTTTTAGAGTGTAACATAAAAATATTCCATTTGTAAAATAATATAAGTGAAATCATAGGTTGTGTATAGTGATTAAAAACAATGCAACAAAGCTTATGGTAAATTAATTCTCAGACTCTTCCACTGCAGGTATTAATTATAAAATAAATATATATTTTTAACTTGTGCTACTGTTGTTTACTTACAGTATTTTTTAATTAATTTTTTTCTTTAAATGAGGCTTGGGCTCCGGGATGTTGAGCCTATTTACGAGTAGACGTAGTCTAATCAGAGCTTTATCGCCCGTTCGAGTGTAATTCATAAATTATGTTTACAATAATGAAATGAGTTCATGCTTTAAAATTAATCTACAATTCATTTCAAACCCGCGGCTCACACTTTCACTTTACAAAAGGCAGCGTTTTGATCAAAAGGTGATAAACGTATGCGATTTATTGATAACAATACTGCATTGATGGATGGATGTTGTTGATAAATATTTAAAATGATAATTGTCCATCTTTTTTGTCCATCTTTTTTGTGTTTATCTTTTCGGTTTATTATACACCTCTGCACCACTTATTATAATAAATAGTTTTAAATGTTAGTAAAGGTACCATACAGTAGCAGTATATATATATTTAATAGCATTCGCTACTTATCAAGTTGATATACAGGTCAATCTGCATCAAATAGAATCTCTCTGAATAAGTAAGCATAATAATAAATAATGAATCATCATAGTGTCAGCCCATGGGTGAACATGACCAAATTACTGCATAAACACTGGAACACAAGGATTTAAGAATTTAATTAAACACGAATATGTGTGTGGCATTTTAATTCAAATCCAACATTTTAATGGTTTGTGATCGGTGCATCATGGGCGTCAACTCGCATGTTCTGTAATATTCCATTGTTATTCCAGCCGCTGTTTTAGAGCCCTTTACTAAAGCATTCACTAGTTAGCAAATTGATATACAGGTCAATCTGAATTTGAAAAGAATCAGTAAATTCGTGAATTACAGTCAAAGTATCAACTCCAACTATAAAGTCTGATTTAATTTGCTGGGGAAATAAAATTTAGCAGAGACGTCCTGTTAATTCATCTAAAACCCACTACAGTATTTGCCAACAGCGCACCCAGTTTGATAAATTCACACCTATCGTGAATAAAAGGTGAGAAGAGATTCAGCAGAATCTTCTGACAGTGCTTGCTCTGAAGAACTATATTCGACAAGAATATAGAAAATAAGAATTGGATTTATAATAAGATAATTAATTTAATAATAGAATTATATAAAATAAGGACTTTATCTAAAAGCCGGACCAAATTTTTCATTCACAGCTGAAGTAGTTAAATATGCTTATACTGTAGATACATAGGTTATATTTCAAAAGTACAATTGCAAGTAAATTACAAACTGCATGTAATGTAAAATATGAATAAAACAGTATTAGACACACATAAATGATATGGTAGTATATACAATGAAAAGCTATTTACACATGAGTGCTCAAATGTAAAGCAAACGCAATTATTCATTTATTGTGTATATTTAATTTCATTCAGCCGTTTAAGTTACATGAAAAAATAATGTTCCCCAGCCCACTATTATTTTCTGTTCAAATTTAAAGATGCACACGCGTGTGCAAAAAGACGAAGTACAACAAAGAATACGAAAGTGTATAATGTTTAATAAAGTTAGCCTAAAACAATTTTGTTTCCAATGCTGAAGCAAACATGATTTTGTTTTTGTTTTAGTCTATTCACTGAATAGAACGTGACATCGCGCTCCGTGGTGAACACCCACAGAACTAGTTACTGTAATCCCTCTTCTCACCTTTCATTTATGATAGTTGTGAAAGTATCACACCGGTTTCACTGATGGGAGATCGGCAGAATTTAGTGGTTTAAAAAGAATAAACAAGACCGAGCAGACGTCTCTGTCTAAAATCTATTTCGCCAGCACGTCTTCTTTCCTTGTGTTAATCTGTAATATTGTGAAATAATAAGTGAAATGTATTTTGTGTATATGCTTAAATATTCCTTTTTATTTATGGTCATGTGTATTATGTTTTATCTGCATTATTGCGAGACGCGATGACTTTCTGGGATTTTTTATCGATAAATCGCACGCGTTTATCAGCCTTTTGATCAAAACGCTGCCTTTTTGTAAAGTGAAAGTTTATTCACAAATTGGGGTTAACGCACGGCGATGAACAGCTTTTTTTCAGTCACAAATTAGCAGTCACATTCCATCTATTATTTCCAACCACGGTCAAATAATGGATGAAATACTTATTCAATGCTGGACACAAACAACAACAAAAAAAAATGATTATTATAATAAAAAGCCAGAAGCACTTCAAGTGCATATAAGAACATTTACAAAAAAAATAATTTTTTTGTTCATTCATGTCTTTTGATGGTGCTCAATGTTGACATATTTTTACGTTTTAAAAATATGTTGACATATTCACGAATTAGACGCGCACAAGCACACACAAACTCTCCGTGCAGATACACCGTGCAGGGAGCAACTGAACAACATGTCCATAAACAAAAAGGAATATTTAGACATATACGCTAAATATATTTCACTTAAATATTACAGAGTAAAACAAGGAACGAATACGTGCAGAGCTTGAGTTCATTGTGATGCAGACTAAAGTCTCGGAAGGAAACGGTTGTCGTTATTTTACAAAATCTGAATATATTCAGTAAATTTGTGAATTACACTGAAAGTTTCAACTCCAACTATGAAGTCTGATTTAATTGGAACCATTAAACATTTTATTTCTATTTATTCTATGTTTTGCTGGCGAAACCGTCAGCTCGGTCTTGTTAATTCATATTAAACCCCTCAATTCTGAATACGAAAGTGTATAATCTTTAATAAAGTTAGTCTAAAACAATTTAGTTTCCAATGCTGAAGCAAACATGATTTTGTGTATTTCTATGTATTTTTTTATATTTGTGTTCATTATTAAAGAACTTAAAATGGTTTAAATTTAATCAAATAAACACAACATACAACAAATATATCATCTCAAAGCTTTTATTTTTTGGTCATAAATGCAGTGTTTAGTTACATTCCAGTGTGTCCACCCTGATTTTTAACCACGACTGGAAGAACTTTAAACAACCTATTTATGTATTTATTACATGCCTCTTCTGTAAGTACCTCAAACCAGAATTTATTAATGGCAGCAATTAAATCTGATTTTGTAGTCGGTTTTGGTTCTTTTCGTATACAGTCTTTCAGAGCATGCCACACCATTTCAATGGGATTCATGTCAGGAGATTTGGCGGGTGTCTTCACCCAGTTAATTCCCTCTTCTGCGATCACTTTTCTTACAGCGGTGTGCTTCGGGTCATTGTCCTGGAAAAAACGGTGATCAATACCGAAATTTTCCTTAATGTATGGGGCAGCGGTTCCTTTTATAATCGCCTCTTCGAAGAAAGGCCTGTCCATTATTCCTTCAAAGATGGCAATAGGTCCTGGTCCAAGTCTAGAAATTGCTCCACAAACATGAATTTTCACAGGGTGTTTTGGCCTTGGTTTGAACACTTGTCTCACAGTTTTACAAACTGACATTGTGGCTAAGCGATCCAAAGCCACTGTAGTTTCATCAGTGAAAATGACGTCGTGAAATTTTTCCTCTTCATTGATCCATGTTTGAGCTTGTTGGAGCGGTATCTCTTTTTGTCGCGGATCATGGGACAGTGCAAAGTTTTCCTATATCTCCAACCAAGTCTTTGCCTGATTCTCTGAATTGATCTCTCACTGATGTCCACTCCACTGTCACGCCACAGTTGTTTTTCCACTGAGCTTGAACCATTTCGTCGTTTTGCCTAGTGATGGTTTCTATGGCTGCGACAACTGCTCTGTAAAATAAGACAATAACATTAATTTAAATATTTGACATTTAAAGCCTAACAAACACATGACAGTGTATATATATATAAATTGTGATAGTGGTATAAGGGAGAGCTACTTACCGATTAATTTTGCGAGGATTGCGTTTGCGTGATATTCGTTCTTTATAATGTCTTCTTATGGTGTTCAGTGTTACGTCTACACCAACAGATTTCAGATGGCGGTGTATTTCGCGACTGGAACTTCCAGCAGAATTCATTGTCCTGATGTCTTCAGAATGAAGCTTAGAGATCTTGGTCATTTTTAAATGCCTCTACTGTACGTGTGGATGGGCTGTATTTATCCAGGCTACGAATGTCATGGTGACGTGAAAAATGATAATGGGTTGTGGATAATCTAGATTTCTCTATTCATCATAATGTTATTCTACTCTGCAGTACTATAGTATTTACTAATGTTGTTGATAAATACTTAAAATTATAATTAAATAAATAGCTGTCCATTTTTTGTGTTTCTCTTTTCGGTTTTTATACACCTCTGCACCACTTAAACAATTTAAAATGGTAGGAAAGGTACAATAGCAAGAGAGAAAAAATATCTGTGGTGTTTATGCTTTAATTTGTGTCATTTTATTGCATTCGCTAGTTATCAAGTTGATATACAGGTCAGCATTTGAAAATGATTGAAAATTAGCAAAATCAAACAGAATCTCTCAAAGTAAGTAAGAATAATAATAAATAATGAATAATCATAGTGTTACCCCATGGGTGAACATGACAAAATTACTGCCACCATTAACCACCGCAACATGAGGATTTAAGAATTTAATAAAACACGAAATCCTTAATATGTTAAAATGTTGGATTTGTATTAATTTAAAAGCCATGTATTCAAATCCAACATTTTAATGGTTAGTGATCGGTGCATGGGCGCCAACTCGCTCAGTCATGTTGCCGCGGTTTTAGAGCCCTTTACTAAAGCATTCGCTAGTCATCAAGTTGATATACAGCTCAATCTGCATTTGAAATCAAACATAATCTCTCTGTGAGTAAGCAAGTAAAAGATAAATGAATATAAATAGGTTTAACACTAGATTTACTACCCCTGCATAAATTCCCTGGACCTGACACCGACTAGCACCCCTGCCGCTCCATTGTTCTTCTGCTTTTGTTGTGCAAACACAAAACACACCCATACCTGTCCCACACCGAGGTTTGGCCTGCCTTGGATCTGAGCTACTCTGAGTAAACTAATGCAATTGTGCCAGACCTCACAGGTAAAGGGTGGTTTGCACAACAAAAGCAGGAGGAGAATCAAGCTGAAGAACTGTGAAAAACAGGGGTGAATAACACCTCGGGACTAATTCTAGTTAAATGGTATTTCAGCGTAGTGAAAGTACCATAGCAAGAGTTTATATATATATAAATTGATATGGTACTTTCACTACACTGAAAAAAATAAGAAGTAAAATTTACTCAATTTTTATTTTGCAAAAACAAAAAAAAATTTGCACTCAGGTTTTTCAAGTAAATTTTATACTTGTGAAAATGAGTAAAATTTACTTAAGGAAGGTGAGTAAAACTAACAAAGTAAATAATTACATATCACATGGCCTCTTTAAATCATGTTAAGTAGTATTTACTTACTGATCTGATGTAATTAATTGATATAATTAAGTAAAACTATTTTCTATTTTACGTAAATTTTACACGTTTTATTCAGTCAGTGTTAATTATTTTAAATAAATAAAATGAATCACTGTTACAATATGACAAAATAGTACTGTGACAATAAATAACTCTTGATTGCACATTTATTAAGATCTTTATTTAAAGGAATTAACATGCCCATACATAAACAAGATCAGTGCTTAATATTTAAACAGCTCAAGCAGCAGTAAAGTGCAATGACATTTTTGATTATAAAACTTTTGCTTATTCAAGCCATCTTAACTTACATATCTATACAAAAACTGGACAGAATTTTAACTAGAGCAAGTATTAAACCAAATATTAACAGACTGCTTTTACAAATAAATCTGTCTTTCAAGTAAATCCAGCACGTCCATGGCCAAGTGCTCTGTAACAAAGATAATACAGCTGGTAGGATTCACATAAGAAATATATTCTGCAATATAGAAAACATAAAAAAGTAGTAATTAGTAATCTGCAAAAGACCACTCACAAATACATTCAAAATGCTTTCACTCATCTAATGATGAAACAAACATGGCTAAACATGTTTTACACTATATTTTGAAGAAAAGGATTTTGATATGGTTAACATGGGGGCATTCAATATATATATATACCTAGAGTCAGCTTAATTTCTACTTGATTTAGAGGTATATAAGTACTCTATTAATTCGTTTAGATTTGTCAAAGAACCATAAGTAACATTTACTTGACTGTTGAATGTTTAATATTTGCAAGTCTAAATTAAGTATATATAGAGATTTTACTTAATACTCTAAAGTTTTCACTTTAACAAAATTATTATTTGTAAAAAATACACTTTTGTTATTTAATTTACAAAGCCTTACAATTATATTTTTACAGTGTACGATGAAGTACCATTTAAAGCTATTTGGATAGCTTTTTGGATACAGTGAGGTAAACCAAATTACTGCATAAACACATCCTCGTGTTCTGGTCTTTATGTTGTAATTTGGTCATGGGTATAGATTTGTGGCATTTTAATTCAAATCCAACATTTTAATGGTTAGTGATCGGTGCAGACATTCACACTATTTTTTGGGTGGGAGGGAGGGGGGAGGGTCCTAAGCTATAAAAGAAAGTGAACGAAACCACTGTAGGCATTTGCAGTTCCTAGTAGCAACCGACATAGAGGCAAAGTCATTTTATTCTACGAAGAATGTTGCCGTATGTGCGGCCAATAAACAAAGGGTAAGAAAGCCTTTTAATAATATATAGTAGTTATTCAGTTACCGATTTTTCTACTGACTTTATTTGACATTCCGATTTTGTTGTACTTGTATCCAAACTCTTTACTGTCTGTACAGCAGTCTGGAAAAGAGAACAAGTTGCCTCAAAGCACCAAAAAACCTGTGAACACCCGGCTCGTAAAAAAGAAAATGGTATGTATTTTTCTTGCAACACCATTAAACAATCTGTACATGTCAGTGGTGTGCTAAAGGTACTAAATGCTTTTTATGTTGGCTTTTACAGGCTACACTGATTCAACGGCTCCCCGCTGTAACCAGCAGAGCAAAAGCGCAGTCATCGGCTATGACACGTAGGCTCCTGAGTTTAGAGGCCAGGGTTGGTTGGTTGGAGGCACGTCTGAAGGAGAAGATATCGCCACATCCGCCAACAGTAGATCAGTCTACGTCCACAGACAGTCCGGTTGATGTTCACGACACTGATGGAGACCATTCTACGTCAACCATCGGACGGTTGGATGACGTCGATTTTGGCTTTCCACCAGCCGCCTCAACACCCCTGACTGACCGTACCAGGTTGCAGATTGATACGGAAAATGTTGCATCAGCTGCAAACCATCAACTGGCAACTGGTTCAGTCCTCGACTTTCACAGTTCACCAGTTCTGGAACATTCAGTGTCTTTTCTGCCCAACGTCTTACAAGAACATTCAGAAGTTTCATCATTCTGTTTGAGATTGCCTGAAACACAGAGAAACGCTTCGCATCCTCACCATCCTGTTCGCCGATCTCTCATACATGGAGTGATCATACCCGATGTGACTTTAAATCACGTGACCATCGAGGACGAGAAACAAATATATCTGGATTCAGCAGAATCAGATGGCAGACCAAGGGCAGATCGGTTTGCTGTTACTTTGTTTAAAAGGTTGATGCTGCTCAACGTTTACCAGAACTGGGCAGGTTCGGTGAACTATGATGGTTCCAGGGGGAAAAACGCACTGCCCTCCAAGCAATTTCCGATGCTGTTGCTCGGAAATTCCACCCCACAGCCCGCAACAAAAAGCAAATAAGAGAAAGAATCGACGAACTTCTTAGAAAGAAAAGACTGAGTTTTCCTCTTTTTAAAAAAAATCATACTACTCCCAATTTTTTGAAGAGTGACCATTTGCCATATACCTGTCCGATATATTCTATATTTAATAAAACTGTATTGAAACAAATTTGTGTATTTTCCTTATTTAATATTTACTAACGCTTCCGGAACATTGTTGTCTATACATTTTATGTATATGGAAAACAGTGAAACCTAAACACAAACAGAAAGAACGAATAAAAGAATGTACAAAACATTAACACCTTTGCCGTGTTCAAATAAATAAAGAGTTACTGCATGTTTCAAGACATCGTTAATTTAAAAATTTCTCCTAATTATATGTCCACAAATCCTTTGACGCAATCAATTTATCAGCAATTATTAACAATTTCATTTCATATGAACGTCACATATGAGACGCGCGCACAAACGCACACAAACTCTCCATGCAGGGAACAACTGAACAACAGGTCTTCATAGTTGGAGTTGATACTTTTTTTATCGATAAATGGCACGGGTTTATCAGCCTTTTGATCAAAACTCTGCCTTTTTGTAAAGTGAAAGTTTACGGCCAAATCGGGGTTCACGCACGCCGATGAACAGCTTTATTTCAGTCATAAATTCACAACCACATTCCAGCTATTACTTCAAGCCATTGTCAAATAATGGATGAAATACTGGACACAAACAGCAAAAAAACATGTTTATTATTATAAAAAGCCCGAAGCACTCCGTGTGCATATAAGAATATTTACAAAAAATATATAGATTTTTTCTTCATTCATGTCTTCTGATGGTGCTCAATGTCGACACATTTTTACGTTTTAACAAAGATGTAGGCATATTCACGAATCAGGACATTCGAGTATGTCTGCACCTTTTATAAAGTGAAAGTACGAGCCGCGGGTTCATGCACGCCGATGAACAGCTTTATTTCAGTCATAAATCCACAATCACATTCCAGCTATTATTTCCAGCCGTGGTCAAATAATGGGTGAAATTATTATTCAATGCTGGACACAAACAGCAAAAAAGTCAGATGATTATTTTTATAAAAAGACCGAAGCATTTCATGTTTATATTTGTTCATTCATGTCTTCTGATGGTGACACATTTTTACGTTTTAACGCAGACATATTGACATATTCACGAATCAGGACATTACATAATTACTGTATATGTGCGCGCATCTCATAGGTGTGTGTGCACGGAGAGTTTGTGTATATGTGCGTGCGTCTCATAGGTGTCTGTGCGCGCGCATTTCATATGTAGTTGTGTGAGCAGTTAGTAGTATATATAGATGTGTGACTGTTTCATATATGTGTATGCAAGTGTTTCACTTGTGTGTGCATGAGTGACATTTAAGCCCTATACGGCACCTCACAGTTTAGGGCGTCTCTTTTCATCATTATGAACATAATATGAAGCAGATATACCCACATTCATTGTAAAATATTATTATTGTAAAACAAAATAAAATTCATGTTTGCTTCAGCATTGGAAACAATATTGTTTTAGGATAACTAATTATACACAATTCTTCGTTGTACTTGGTCTGGCTTTTAGATAAAGTCCCTCCATGCGCCATCTGGCGGATATTCAGTGAAGCACAACACATTTATTTAAATTCCCGAATGTTGCTTGAGGGATTTCGCGGCATGTCGCGAGCCAAATTGCGGGATCTCGCGGGAAAAAACGTGCATTCTTAATGGCGAGATCTGTATATAGCAGAGAGCAATATTTTTCACAATAAAAAGCTTTTTTTCAAAATGTGTTTCACAATATCATTCTCATATTACCTATATGTGTCTTATTTATTCATAGAGTTATTTATTTCATCATGTCCTATTTATTTATTTAATTTTGAACACTTTAGAGTTCCATAGTGGACAGACCTATCCATTCAGCTGTCAGTGGTTACTGGACGCAGGCGCCGACACATCGCCCTTTTTTGTTGTTCTTCAGTGTAAGAGCACTCGAACTGAAGGAGGCTCCCACGCCCCCGCTTCTTTCAGACACTCTCCCGTCCAGTAGGTGGCGGTGTTTAATTGCTTCACATTCCTGCCGTTGTTATGTGTGGTTTCGATCTACAAAATCTAGAGCGACAGAATGATATTGTGTGCATTCCGGCGGATTTGAAGCTGGGGTCTGTGGGCTTAAAGTCACCAGATAAATCTGGCAACACTGCTCCCACACTCCCAGTATTCCCAGTGTACTGGAGCTCTAAGGTAGTGCTGGGGCTCTCAGGCAGGCTTGTGCTGTCCTGGGGCTCTGAGGCAGGTGAGTATTTAAAAATTAAGCTTTGGCAATTAAGCTTTGGCAGCATCAGGCAGCTTAATCAAAAATCCCTATTTGTATGTATGATGCCATGATGTTGTCACTCTTGTTTGTAGGGCTGCAACTAATGATTATTTTGATAATCGATTAGTTGACCGATTATTTTTTTATTATTAATTGATTAATCGGATAAAAACTAAACGCTTCTTTAATTTGATGTCTTGCCCATAACTATATAAAACCACAAATCAGGGTATTAGTTATGTATAAAACTAAACTTTAAAAAATGCAAAAGCCACATATAGAGTTTAATGATCTTTAATTTTGACATTTTAAACCTTAAATTAAAGACAAAGTTTGTTTTTGAAGAATAAAACTCCTCTAAATATCCAAAATATAAAATAAAAAAAAAATAAATAAAAAAGCTAAACAATTGTTGTACTCTTATTATATTGGATGGCATCTGTTGTAGTGGCTGCTTGTTGTGGAGTGCGTGGGGGATTTCTTAACTCACTTATGCTGACTTGTCTCTTTCTAAATAAATAAAGAAAGAAAGAAATAAGTAAATAAATAAATAAATAACAGCATTTGAGTATGCAAAATAAAGCATTTTAACAATAATTGCAGATATTGCCAGCTGATATAGAAGGAACAGCCAATCAGAAGTAGTGTGTGGAAGTCTGTGATTGGCTGGTTTTGTGGCAGTTTTGTAACACTGGACATAATTGAGCGAGCGTACAGGCAGAGCCGAGCGCACACAGAAAATAAATGATGCTTGCGTGTGAAGGCAGAGTCGAGCGCGCACAGAAAATAAATGTTGCTTGCGCGTGAAGGCAGAGTCGAGCGCGCACAGAATCGAGAAGTCGCGCATCCGCGGAGAACATGTTAAGCAAGCTGTTGAGCGCGCAGTGGAGACACTGCACACGCATAGAGTGCTTTGTCTGCTCTCAAAATGCCAAATGCGCGGTCATAATTGTGGCAGGAATATAACGTCATAGGTGTATGGAATAAAATCACTGTCAAAAATAATCGTGCGTAAAAAAAAGATTTGTGTGTAATTCTGTGTTTTGTCCGAGTTGGAATTCAAAATCTACGGCCACGACAGCTTACAGTACAACTCTGAAATATACAAAACTGACCGTTTACAGACACAAAATTTGTTTTTACAACTCCTCTGTTACACGGACGAATTGAGAAATTACGCCTATGAATGTAATGTGTTAAACCGCTGTCAAAAATACATCACCAAGTCCACATGCACAGGCGTTACTATCCGAAGGAGGAGGAATTGATACGGCGCATGCGCCCTGCCACCGTTTTAAACTCCTAAAATCTTACCTGCTATAGTTAAAACATCTCTGTAATTTTACTTCTCTTAAACACGTCGAATCTGTGAAAAAAAGAAAATTTACCTGAGACGATGAGAGAGCGCTCGGCTGCTGATATGCCATTTTGGCGCCGGTGGTTTAAAACGGTGGCCGAATCGATCCTTCTTCCCTCGGATATTAATGCCTGTGCATGTGGCCTTGATGATGTATTTTTGACAGCGGTCTAACACACTACGTTCATAGGCGTAATTTCGCAATTCGTCCGTGTAACAAAGGAGTTGTTAAAACAAGTTTTGTGTCTGTAAGCGGTCAGAGTCGTATATTTCAGAGTTGTGGCCATAGATTTTGGAATCCAACTCGGACAAAACACAGAATTACACACAAATCTTTTTTTTTACGCACGATTATTTACGCAGTGATTTTATTCCATACATGTGTGCGATTTCCTGCAGACACTTCTGTAACCTCCATTGCACGAGCGGCTGTGTATCTTTGTGTATTTGTGCATCTTGTGGTTGCGCTCCTCAGTAACGTGAGAAGTCCAACTAATCGATAATGGCATTTGTTGACAACAAATTTCAATATCGATAATTATCGACTTTATCGATTAGTTGTTGCAGCCCTACTTGTTTGCACATTTGCACGTTCACGTTATGTTTGTCTTTTCTGTATAGGACTTAGATAGTTTTCTGTTCATTTATATTGGTCTTGAAGAAATGTTTTTTCATTTCACTATGTACTGAACTGTGTATGGTTGAAATGACAATAAAAGCCTACTTGACTTCACTTGAGATGATATAAACTGTATCATGAAGAGTTTAAGTTCCTTTAAGAGCTGCATATTTCTGTAACCTACTTAATGTAAACATCCTGGTAGATTATTTAGATTAAAATATTAATGATTCACAGCTCACTGGTCAGGGTCTCATGCATTATTAATAGATCTGAGATACAGAAAATGAAAAAAAAAATCCACGTTTGATTTTAAATATTAATTTTAATTTATTTGTCTTTGTTTATGTCACAGTGGAATTGTCACACAGAGCGGACTCACACAGGAAGAGGGTTGTACGGGTGAGTGAAGTTTATTTATAGTTCTTATTAGGGAAGACAGATACTCAAGAGTGGATGCAGTTAGATGGTAGGATTGTTACTCAAGGATGACGATTTACACAGAACAAGAGTTGTCTTCCGGATCTTCGGAGATTCAGCTTCGGGATTACCTGGGAGTGACGACAGACACACACCACGGATGCTCAGCAACGCCGGTGCAGGAGAGAAACTGGAACACTGCTGTGGGAAGAACACAAGGAGTTCAGGTAAGTAGTTTAGCTATGAGATCTCTTCTACTTGCGTTTCAGAGATTCAGTCCACTTTTGCTGATACGAGCTTGGACGTTGAGTGTAGCATGGTGTGTGTCCTTTATAGGTGCGTTTTGATTGATCTCAGGTGGCAATGATTAGAATTCCGGTGATGGGGGGCGTGTTGTCTGTCCGGGTTCGGAGCCTGGCCCGACTGTGACAGGAATATTGTCAGTAAAGTTTAAAATGAATGCATATGAGAGGCTTTGTGTGTGTGTCTTTGTGTGTTTGTGTGGTGTCTGTGTGTTGTGTGTCTGTCTATGAACAAAAATTCCTACATGCGCATGTGGCTGGTCCTCACAAGAAAATGTGTTTTTTAAATTGTGTCAAATTGAATGTAGTTTGATTAATGAAGGTAGTGTTTTTAAAATAAAATGACATTAGTAACTAGTTAATTAACCCATTTGGTAGTGAGAGTGGTAACCTATTCAATCAACATTTATTTGAAAAATAAAAAAGTTTTTGTTACTGAGGTTTAATGTATGGTTAGATTTAGACCTAGGCACATCATTAGTAAATTGAATTAATATTTCTGGAATGTTGTAACAAGAAATCTCATCTATCAATTAATTTTAATAAAGTTATGTGTAAATGTTTATATAAGCCAAACTGAACAAACTGTTTCTGCCAGATAAAAAAAAATAGGAAAGAAATTCTCTTTGTACATTTATTTTGTTATTTAATCAGTGCCAATAAGCTAAAGCAGTGAGGAGCTCTCAGCACCTGCTTTTGTGAAGTGGCATAAGGGTGTGTTTCTGATAAACACAACACTCTTTTGTAACTTACTCTGGATAAGGTCGTCTGCTAAGTTAAATAATTAAATAATCAACAATCAATTTTGAATTAATTCTGATCTGTAGTTTCGGGTCCAACACAGGGTTCTTATTGTTTTTATTTGGAAGTTGGACCTTAAACTGCAGATGAGAGTCTGTGACATATCAAAACAGTCATATATCAAAGCAAATTTCCCTATAAGAAATAATGAAAACACTGATGTTTCATTCTACAACCAAAAATATTAGTATAAAAACATTTAACTAAAGTTAAATTAAAACAAATTAACCTGCATATTACATTTGAAAAGAATCGTGACTCATGATAGACGAGAGCAGGAGCAGGGGGTCTACTGTGTAGGACGACTTTGCAGGGTTTCATCTCTTTGTCAGAGATTAATCGAATCCTTAAGCATACGGTTGATTTGATTACACTTCCATCATCTATCCATCCAGCGACCAAGATAACAGTCCTTTATAAAAAAAAAAAAAAAAGAATTTATTGATGGTAGCTTCCTGACGTGGCTTCCTGTTTTTTCATATTTTTCCCGCGAAAGTTCCTCGTTTGTTTGTAACAGCGTTTAGATTATATTTTATTTTTATAATTATATTTTTTCCCAGTTTTTACTAAATAACAAACTGGTTTTATGCTTTAATACTACTGGACTTTATCCGATTTTCTGAGCTTTTTGGGAGAACGCACGTATCATCTGACAAACAACAAGCGGAATCCATCACCAAATAATTAAACCTCTTGCACAAAGGTACGTTATCATGTCTACCATTCAGCTTGTTCAGTGTGTAGAGTGCAGGATGTTTAGTCATTCTTCCTCCGTCATTAGTGATAATTTTACTTGTGATAGGTGTGTGTTAGTTAGCACCCTGACGGAGACGATATCAGCATTAGAGGAGCGCATCCAGACTTTAGAGAGGGTTAGAGAGCGCGAGAGCAGCGTTATTCCCGCAGCGGAATGTCTGGGTGCCGCAGGAGGAGATAACCAGCCCCCGACTCCGACAGTAGAGCCCTTACAGCGGGGTGAGTGAGTGACGACTTGGCGGCATACTCGTTCAGCCAAGGCTAACGCCTAAGGCTAGCCCACCGGAGCACACCACTTCTGCGCTTCACGTGTCCAACAGGTTTGCTCTCCTCAGTGATGCACCCACTGAGAAACCTGAAAGAGCTCTGGTTATAGGAGACTCTATACTGAGGCACGTGAAATTATCTAGGCCTTTAGGGGCGCCAGCGGCAGTGGTCAGGAGTATGCCGGGAGCCAGAGCACCGGACATAGCAGGTAATCTTAGGGCTCTAGAACATCATAGAACATCTAGAACATCACTAAGATAGTGATACATGCTGGAGCTAATGATATACGCCTTCGTCAGTCAGAGGTTAGCAAGGGTAACTTTACAGAGGTGTTTAAAATAGCGATGGCGATGTCCGATGAAGTAGTTTGCTCTGGTCCCATCCCAATGAGACGTGGCGACATAGCTTACAGCAGGTTATGGTCGCTGAACCGCTGGATGTCCAGGTGGTGCTCCGAAAACAATGTGGGTTTCATAGATAACTGGAAGACCTTTGAGGGCAAAGCTTGCCTGTTAGGGCAGGACAGTGTCTATCCCACTCGGGAAGGTGCTGCTGCTTTCATTTCTTGCAGTATAGCACATAGTCTCAGAAGAGGCCTAGTTAATCTGTGACAATCCAGAGCCCAGGCCAGGGAGCAGACAGACAGGCTAAACCAACTGTCTGCTAGCTGCATAGAGTCGTCACTCAGGGTTCATCATATTGAGACTGTGTCTGTTCCCCGAGCTAAACATAAACATAAATTTAGAAAGACTCAGAAAGTCTGTTTTAGTAATTTAATTAACATAGATACCACAAACTCCGATCACACTGAATGCGCAGCCGGCACCTCTGATCTGAAGCTAGGACTGTTAAATATTAGATCTCTCGCATCTAAAGCAGCTGTTGTTAATGAAACTATCACAGATCAGGAGTTTGATATATTATGTTTAACAGAAACCTGGATTAAACAGGACGAGTATATAGCTTTAAATGAAGCTAGTCCCCCTGGATACAGCTACATACACCAGCCTCGACTAACTGGTAGAGGCGGACGCGTCGCAGTTATTTACAATGATAATCTGACTATCATACGAAAACACAGACTTAAATTTAATGCATTTGAAGCTCTCTATAGTAACATAAAGTCAGCTCGGTCGATTCCGCTAATCATCATTTACAGACCCCCAGGGTCGTACTCTGAGTTTCTCTGTGAATTTGCAGATTTCCTCTCAAACCTTGTTGTTTCTGTAGACAAAGCTTTAATTGCTATGTCCATACTGGACTCAGTAGGAGTAAATCAATGTGTAGTAGGACCCACTCATAAAGCAGGTCACACTTTGGATTTAATATTATCCTTCAGATTAACTATAGGAAATATAACCACAATTCCACAGTCTGAGGTTATCTCAGATCACTATCTTGTCTCGATTAAAGCGTGTCATAGTAATAATGTACACACAGCACCGCGCTACCGCCTTAAACATACATTTACATCAAATAACACACAGCGCCTTATCAATAGTCTCCCAGAGTTATCAACTTTGATTGAATCGCCATCTGACTTCACAGAACTCGAACAGGCGACTGAATATCTAGAGTCAACACGTTATAGCTTAGATAATGTAGCTCCAGTTAAAAGGAAAACTGATTAGAGATAAGAAATTTGCTCCTTGGTATAATGACCATACACGCACTTTAAAACCGCTCGAAAATTTTAACGTAAATGGCGCCAAACTACATTGCTAGTATTCCAAATAGCTTGGAAGGAGAGCATCCTGAACTATAAAAAAGCTCTCAGTGATGCTAGGTCAACGTATTTCTCCACTCTTATAGAAAATAACAAAAATAACCCGAGATTTTTATTTAATACCGTAGGTAAATTAACTAAAAACAAGACCACTGCAGAAATCTCCACAACAACATCATGCAGTAGTGAGGATTTCATGGATTTTCAACTTTTTCAATAACAAAATCATAAATATTAGACAAAAAATTCAGGCTTTCAAACCAGACAATTTAAGTAATACAGATGTACTAACCACACCACATCAGAACTTAGAATATTTTACTCTCCTTGAAGCGAGAGAACTAATTTCACTCATCTCTTCTTCAAAATCGTCAACCTGTATATTAGCTCTTATACCGACACATTTTCTCAAGCAGATAGTACCAGCAATAATAGAACCCCTGTTGAAAGTAATTAACTGTTCACTCAGCAGTAGGTATGTTCCCAAATCCTTTAAACCTCACATCTACACAGAAATAGCATAAATGAACTGTATCAGTCAGGATTTAAGCCTCATCACAGCACAGAGACAGCACTTGTTAAAGTAGTAAATGACCTCCTATTGGCCTCTGATCAGGGTTGTGTCACTATACTTGTGTTACTGTACCTCAGTGCTGCTTTTCACACCATTGATCATAGTATTCTCCTTCACAGATTAGAAAATGTAGTAGGAATTAAGAGAACTGCCCTCTTGTGGCTCAGATCCTATTTGACTGATCGTTATCAGTTTGTAGATTTAGTTGGTGACCATTCCTCATGTTCTCAAGTGGAGTTTGGTGTTCCACAGGGTTCAGTTTTAGGCCCACTGTTTTTTTTTCCCTTTACATGCTTCCTCTGGGCAACATAATTCGTAAACATGGTATTAGTTTTCATTGTTTTGCTGATGACACACAATTATACGTCTCAGCAAAACCAGATGAGAAAAACCAGTTTGCTAAAATTGAGCAATGTGTGCAAGACATAAGAGATTGGATGTTAATTAATTTTCTTCTGCTTAATCCTGATAAGACAGAAGTTCTAGTCATAATACCACAAGCAGCTAGAAGTAAGCTTTCTGATCACACTGTAACTTTAGATGGCCTTTCTGTTCCATCAAGTGCAACAGTAAAAGACCTTGGTGTGATCAAAGATTCCAGCCTTTCATTTGAAGCACATGTGAATAATATTACCAGGATAGCTTTCTTTTACCTTAGAAATATTGCCAAGATAATAAATATATTGTCACTAAATTATGCAGAAAAACTAGTTCATGCTTTTATCACCTCTAGGTTGGACTATTGTAACGCCTTACTGTCTAGTTGTTCAACTAGGTGTATAAACAAGCTTCAGTTAGTACAGAAGGCAGCAGCGAGAGTCCTCACTAAAACCAGAAGATACGAGCACATCACCCCTATCTTATCTACACTGCATTGGCTCCCTGTGAAATTTCGCATTGATTTTAAGATACTACTTTTGACGTATAAAGCACTAAATGGTCTCGCGCCACAGTCTCTGAGTGAACTGCTAGTGTCTTACGATCTGCACGCCTACTTCGATCAAAGAATGCAGGCTGTATGTCAGTACCACGTATTATTAAAACTACAGCAGGGGGCAGAGCTTCTTCTTACAAAGCCCCAAAGTTATGGAATAGTCTTCCTATTAATGTTTGGAACTCAGACACAGTCTCAGTGTTTAAGTCTAGGCTAAAAAACAATTTATTTAGCCAAGCATTTTTGTAAATAGATTAGCCTTAGGTAAAGGAGCAGATCTGGGGGACTCATGGACATAGAGTATTCTGGTGAACTGGTATGTTTAGATGCTGTCTTCCCCACTCTCATTGATCACTCAGGTTTGTTGACGGTGAGGTGATTGGTTGCTTTACATCTCAGGGAGCCCTCATGTCTGTATTTCCTTCTGGCTCTCCCTTTTAGTTATGCTGTAGTTAGTCCTGCCAGAGTCCCTGCTTTCACTTTGCACTAAATATACATTCACCTTATACATGTTTAACTGTGACCATACCTAACTGCCATCTCTCCTTATCTTCTGCTCTCTTCTCTCTCTCTTTCCCTCTCTCCTTTTTCCCTCTCCCTGTCTCTCTGTCGAGCTATACATGTCGCTCATGAGCTGCCAGTGATCCAGACCCCTCTGCCCTCTGGACGTGTCTAACCCGTCCTGGAGTCCTGCTTCTGGTTGGAGATCTCATCGCATGGATGCCCCGTGTGGTCTGCCTGGGATGTGCGTGGTGGCTGGGAATGGTTTCCACAAAGACTGTCCTGTCCTCGACTGATGCAGACAGCTGTTCTCTGAGACCTGTGACTTCAGTCGTTCGATAGCTCAGGACTGGAATTTCCTACAGTCTACCTGAGCCTCCAGGAAAAAAACTGAAATCCATTTATTTTAAACACATCTCTTGTTATACTGAACTTCCCGTCTTACACAGTATTATGCTGATCAATCCCTGCTATCCGTTATCACCCAAATGAGGATGGGTTCCCTGTTGAGTCTGGTTCCTTTCAAGGTTTCTTCCTATTACCATCTCAGGGAGTTTTTCCTTGCCACCGTCGCCCTCGGCTTGCTCATCAGGGACAATCTTATCATTTTGATTCATACACATTCACATTTCATACAAACTTACTTCTTTTGATTGTGTAAAGCTGCTTTGCGACAATGTCAATTGTAAGAGTTCTATACAAATAAAGTTGAATTGAATTGAATTGAATTGAATTACTCTATGATACATGTAACTACACTACTTAAAACATGATAAAAACACACATACATAACAGATTTAGAAACACACAGATTCAGACACACAAACAGTTCAGGGCGAAAGTTGGGGAAGTACCAAACTTCTAGTACTGGTTCCTAGATCTGAGAAAGTCACAAGAGCAGAGCCTTGGGTTTATTTTTACTGCTTAGTTTACACACCAATTTTCAGCAAGGTATGAAGCTTTGTCTATTTAGTTGCATTATGTGAGAGTTCTTCTCAGTGGTTCACCTCCAGAGGAAGGGAATACTAGGCTTGCTGATAGGTTGGATTCTTTCGGATGAGGTCTTTCGGGGAAGCCCTCAGTAACGCGTTGGTTGCTTGGTTACCGTTGCTTGGTTACTGATGGCGATGCTCTGGAACTTCTGAAAGTTTCTTGCAAGACTTTGGAGATTCTGGCATGAAGTTTTGCTGAGGGTCTTGAAGAGTGGATGACTTGATCGCTTGATGGTGCGTGGAAGCGCAGGACTGAGCGCCAGGGTAAAAGAGTGAAGAGCCAGAGCTCAAAAGAGCCCAAAGAGTCTCAGGATGAATAGCACGAGGGCGAAAAATTGAACAACCTGTACGTCCCAACCTTTTGACCCAGCAGAGTTAGTCTGCCCCACGGGTGATTTTCTACACCCCGCACGTTTCCTCTTTTTGTGCATACATAAGCCTAATGTTTGGTCTGTCATGTGGGTCACCTCCATAGTACTTTAATAAAAGTTTTAGTATTTTGATAAAATTTATTAACATGAGCACTGTTTATATGACCAACTTTTCATACACATGTTCTCTGAATATCTACAGAAAGGCTTTGTTCCTGAGCAAAGAAGAGAAAAGGCAGGGGAATGCCTGTGTTCTGGGGTCAGCGAGAGTGCCAGCGGTGTGAGTCGGCGAGGGTTTTCCCCCTCGAAGCATAGTTGTGAAACTATTTCTTCCTTAATCTGCGGCTTGCAGATTTACGCCGTTTTCCAATTATGGTTTACTCTAGCCATCTGGACTTCCTTTTTTTGACTAGGTTAAGCTTCCCGCTGCTCTTTGTCACAGAGTAATAAGGTTGTCAGGATGGGGCCACTCACTGGAAGGTGACAGATTAATACAGTAGCTCACTTTGGGGTAGCCTGTTCAATCCTACAACTTTCACACACTTCACACACACACACACACTACCAGAATCATTCCTCTAAGCAGATTCATCTCCTACACTGTTAGTCTTTTTTTCTTCATAGAGGCCATTGTGGCAGTACAATTACTAAGGGACACTTCCTTACGCCTTCTGTGGTAACACCTTCTATATCCTGTACCCAGACGAGTATACATCCAAATGGCTCTTATCTGCTAGAACCCTTTTGTTTAATCAGGAGAATGCAAATGTATTTCCTCTCTCCTGTCTGTCTCTGGGTCTCTCTATGACTGACATGTTAATGACTGGTTCTTTTGATGTTTGGGACGTAGCACCGTTTAAATGTGCTCTCTTTGCTGAGAACAAACAGAGATTTTCAGACATCATGCCTGCGTGTGTGTTTGTCTCTCAAGGTGCAGCGGACACAACAAGCTAAAACTCTTCTTCTCTTAGGTTAAAACTTAGCTCAGACACACTTCTTCATTTAAACCCTAACAATTTGGGGGCTCAGTCCGGTCTTCGCTCTCAGAAGAAAAAGTAAGTGTTTATTTTGCTCTTTCTAATTTTTCCTCGGTCAGGAGAGATTTTGTTCTTGTGAGATTTGGGTAAAGTTAAGTTTAATTCACGTTATGCTTTCTAAATAAGTTTTGTTCACCATATTTCATTCTAATCGTGTTGTCAAAGAGGTTTTTTTTTACTGCTGCAAGTTTTATATAGCTCTAATCACGTCATGTTTAAAGAAACATCCGCTGTGTGTGGAATTTAAAAAAGCTTCGTTGTGGTGTCAGTTCCGCTGTTTTATAGAACCGTTGTTCATTTTTTTTTTTTTTTTTACTAAATTCGTTCCGCGTTTCGAGTCGCGCTTTAAATAACTCGTTAATTCATCTGGTAAACATCAACTAAAATGGGTATGTTTGTTGCAAGTGTTTATGAGAAACATGCAAACTACACTGTTATTTACAACAACACTTTACTTAGTGAAATAGAAAGATAACAGCGCTTCTGTCGCTAACTAACTACGTCATCAACCCGCGTCCACGGTTGCTATGGTATACTAGACGCGGGTGCTGACCCGCTGCCTGCGTGCTTTAACTGTATGCGCTGTAACGTGATCAGAAAGCCGAAATGGGCAGGGGCGCAACTGCACATTTGCTGAGGGGTATGCAAGATCATGGGTTTATTTAATATAATTTACACTTAATTTTCACAAACTTTGTTTCTTAAGGCTACAGTAACTTATTCAGCATGTTTCTTAATACTGTGTAAGTCATAAAATCCTGTATGGTCTTTACCTACCTGTTTTCTTCACCTGCTCTGAACTCATTTTCTATCATTGCTTCATTGTCCTCCTCATCTTCATGGCTAAGTAAATGAAGCAGATATTTCACAAAATATATACCTTAAATCATCTATCACAAATTGATGTTATTTGATATTGTTTAAAGTGGTCATGACAAGTGGTCATGAACTTACTTTATAAGTGCACATCAGAAAACACATTAAAATGGTAAATGTATGTCATGACCCCCTTAAATTATAGTATCCTGTGTGGTAGCTCCTACCTGTTTTCTTCACCTGCTCTTGACTTATAGGCTTTCTCTCTGTACTCTTAATCTACATGGCTGAGTAATGGACCAGATATTTCACACTATTTATACTTTAATTCTGCAGTACTCCAATCTGCTATATTTCTTAGCCCATTCTTACCTGTTCTCTTCACCTGCTTTGTCATTCTCTTAAATCTGCTCTTCGTTGTTCATCTTCATGGCTGAGTAAATATACCATTATGTTACTATTATACCTATACTACAGCAGACAACTTTCAGTATGAAGCTACTTGCATATTTCTACACACTATGAAGGAGTGCTTAAAAACTACCAGAAATGCAAAAATGTAAGTGATTCAAACATTCAAGTATAAATAAATAATTTATTATTATATTATTATTTATATATATATATATATATATATATATATATATATATATATATATATATATATATATATATATATATATATATATTGTGTGTGTGTGTGTGTGTGTTAGATCAGGCCTTTAAGACGTCTTTTTTATGAACGCTCATGTACAAAGCATTAAAATGATTGTATTTGCTAAACAGTGATGTAATTTCATTAGCACTGTTATTACAACAGAAACAGAAAAAAGCTCATGCATTAATATATTTAAACTGCATAATTTTTCGAAACTTTGTGGTTTTTCAAGCTGTTTTGAGAATCCTGTTTACAAAAATAGGGTCTCGAATACTGTATGAACGAACGTGTAGAGGGATCCATACGCTAGTCTCGTTCTGTTTATACAGCAGGTCTTTCCGGAAAAAGAAAAAAATTGTGCATCTATTGCGCCCCTGGACTGAACATAACGAACTGAGAGGACAAGGCAAGAGCCCAATAACTTGGTTGTGCTTGGTGGTGAGAACCTCAGTTAACATTTTTTAACAATAAGTTAATTTTTTGTTTAAACCAAACGCCTATTTTTTCAGGAATAATGATTTGATATTAACGGACGGTAACTATGCCCAGCCTCGTTGGCAATAACGTTAAATGTTGATTAACTTAAAGACTTAAAGTAATACAAAATGATAGGTCAAGCTTACCAATTTCTTTTTATTCTATTTGACATTGCTGTCTTCATTTTAAGACACTGTTTTTCATTTTCTTTCTTTGTTTTTCTGTTCTGCGCGCCAGAAAATTTCCCTCTTCTGTTCATTTTGCATACGTGACTGTCTGGCGTATAGGGGGGGTTCAATTGCTATGTATTTTTTTTTTTTTTTACTCGTTTAAAATGCTAAACAAAAATAGTCTCTTAACAAATATAATATAATTTTATAACATATACATTTTCAAACATTTTAAAAGCTTTATTAAAGACAATTTTCAAAGATTTTTTTTTCACAATGGCGCCCCCCCTCCGTGTGGCGCCCCCATGCACTGCATATACTGCATACCCCATTTTTGCGCCCCTGGAAATGGGCAAATTTACATTCTGATGTTCAGTTGTTTTTCATGTTGGTTTTTTATTAAAATATTCATTTAGGACTATATCAGGAAGTCAGTGTTAGTGATGGAGCTGACAGCCAGAAAGATTATTATTTTTTAACTTTTTGGCTGTACATGTTAACAGTTAGTGAACAGTTCTGTGTTGGAAACCACCAGCTAAGGTGAGCAACACTGGACACAGCTAAAATCTAGCAACATATCATTTCACTTTGTTTTGAAGTTGAAGAAATTCTCCTTATGTCATTAAAAATGCTACATAAATAAATAAATAAACAAATAATTTATTACATTTCATTAAGTTGTGTTAATTAAATTTCGTTCCTTTGTGTAGGAAACAAACAAACAAAAAAGTTTATTTTTATTTTTATTACCTTTGGTAATTTGGGGGGGTGGGGGGGGGGCATGTAGTGAATGCATTCACAGTTATGCATCATTCAGGGAAATTTGTTATTTAGGGAAGCATTTCTGTAATTTAGTGAGGCATTTGAAGCGTGCATTTAGTGTATAAGCTGGACCTGGCGTAGAGGCGCTTGGTTAGGAAATAAATTAATTAATTGATTATAATAACCATATTCCTTAGAGTGTTGTTTGGAACAGGGAGTGGCGTTCAGTTGCAGTTATACACTTTATGTGCATGATTTAGTTTTTTGGGTTTTGCTCTTTTTGAGGTAGAGGCCTGCGAGATTGTTGTGGCGCAGCCGAGGCTCGTTTTCCTGGGAGTGTCTCAGGAACAAGGTAGAATGTACTGTATATAGGGTCTGCCGAATGCCTTGTTAATTCACAGTAGTTGAATTTTTATAAACGTGTGAACCACACATCCATGGCCCAGCGGTGCGCAGGTTTAAGGTACCTGTTTTCACGAGAATGTTCCTCGGGAACATGGAGTGGTGTTTATTCGTGACCTTAACATAGAGGTGATGTCCGGTCTATTTTCCTGGCCGTGTTGTCAGGAATAAGGATCACATGTATTCGAGACCACATTTTTGTTTAGTTTTAAATTGCAAACATTGTTTTCGATAAAATCTCACCTTGGTTGGAGGATCTCAGCCTTATGTTACCAATTAATCAAACTAACACACCTAATGACAAATGACAAACATTTGTACAGATTGTATGTGACAAAGATTCATGTCTTCCATGTTGTATATGACCGTACTCCTGTTTGCACATAACTACATTGCTTTTACAGACAAAGCAGCAGCAGCAAGATTTAATCCTAATTTCTTCAACAGGAAAAAGTACACTGGTGTCATGTCTCCCCGAGATGAATCAGACGCAGATGCAGATTCCATGTTCACAAGTATATTTCTTTATTTCTTTTTACACACAACACACAAAGTCTCTTGACACGCACTGCGGTCCTGAGCCAAATTCCCAGACTGGGTCTGCAGGTGGGTTCAACAAAAAGTCTCACACCTGAGGAGAATGATAACGAAATGAAGCACTTGCAAAGTCCATGCGACTAGTGGAGGATTTTCCTTTCCTCAAAGGATCCCACACCTGCAGATAACGCTCAGTCCTGGGAGTGAGAGGGGAAAAGTAGACACAACATTTCAACACAACATTTAGACACAACCGGGTGAAGACGTGAGACGTGCACAACAGTGAACAGACGAAGCCCTACGGGTTCGACTGGAATAAATAGTCAGACACACAAGGAAATCACAGGTGCTCGTGTTTAGTGCTTAAGTGTTGGTAGTACATACATAGACACACTAGGTGGGGACAAAGCATCAACGCAGTAATTCGGGGAACTTGATCTTATTCCCCTGAGCTGTGGAGGTACAGATGTTACAACTGGAAGGAAGCAGGCCATAAACAAACCATGACAATGTGTGATGCCATTAAACAACCTTCTCTTTTATTTCAGATACAGAAATTCAATTGAAGCAGCTGATGGTTGACTTTACTGTGTCCAATGAAATTTATGAATGCTGTTTATAACTAATGAAAGCTTTCCCATAGCAGTAACAGACAAGGATTTTTTTTGGCACCATTCATCAGCGATATCTGATCTCTAATCAGATTCATATGCTGATGCATATCTTCTGTAGTGAAGGATTGAAGGCACGGGCCCATAATGAAGTGCTAGTAACCGCTCTTTTGGGCTCCAACTGACTCTCTACTATACGTAAAGTATCTCAAGTCAAGTAGTCAAGTAGGCTTTTATTGTCATTCCAACCATATACAGTTAGTACACAGTGAAACGAAACAACGTTCCTCCAGGACAAGGGTGCTACATACATGCAGCAACATAAATTTACAACATACATTTTACATTTTTTAAGTTACTCTGAAAGAAGAACTATCAATATCTACAAATATACACAATAGACAAAGTCTACGTGCAAATGTGCAAACAAAGAGGTACATGACAGACAACAATGTAAGACATAACAGTACTTTTTGATGAAGGATGAATTGAGGTAGTGGGAAGAGCAGCAGTAGACAGTTTACATTTTGACAAGAGTATTGTGTGCAAATAGCAATAAATATTGTGCAAAAAATTGCGAGGAGCAGCACAGGTAGGTAGGTATGAGCAGATTGAGATGGGTGTACATCAGTGTGATTGTGCATGTGTGTTTATCAGTTCAGTCCAGATGTTATCTAGTTCGTTCGAGTGATTTGTGTGTGTGTTGTGTTTATGTGTGTGTGTGTATGTGTGTGTGTATCAGTCCAGTCCCTTTGTGTTTAGGAGACGGATGGCTTGCGGATAAAAACTGTTTCTCAGTCTGGATGTGAGTGCCCGAATGCTTCGGTACCTTTTTCCAGATGGCAGGAGGGTGAAGAGTGTGTGTGAGGGGTGTGTCCGGTCAGCTACAATGCTGGTGGCTTTGCGGATGCAGCGTGTGGTGTAAATGTCTTCGATAGAAGGGAGAGAGACCCCGATGATCTTCTCAGCTGTCCTCACTATCCGCTGTAGGGTCTTGCGGTCTGACATGGTACAATTCCCAAACCAGACAGTGATGCAGCTGCTTAGGATGCTCTCAATAGTTCCTCTATAGAAGGTGGTGAGGATTGGTGGTGGAAGCTGTGTTTTTCTCAGCCTTCTCAGGAAGAAAAGACATTGTTGGGGTTTCTTATGCAGAGAGTTGGTGTTGAGGGACCAGGAGAGGTTCTCCTCCAGGTGGACGCCCAGGAATTTTGTGCTCTTGACGATCTCCACAGAAGAGCCGTCGATGCTGAGCGGAGAGTGTTCGCTTCGAGTCCTCCTGAAGTCAACAACCATTTCTTTTGTCTTTTCAACGTTCAGAGACAGGTTGTTGTTTTTACACCAGTCCGTTAGCCTCTGCACTTCCTCTCTGTACGCCGACTCGTCGTTCTTGCTGATGAGACCCACCACGGTCGTGTCATCAGCGAACTTGATATGATTGGAGCTGTGTGTCGCTACACAATCATGAGTCAGCAGTGTGAACAGCAGGGGGCTGAGCACGCAGCCCTGGGGGCCCCCAGTACTCAGTGTGGTGGTGCTGGAGGTGTAGCTCCCGATCCGCACTGCTTGAGGTCTTTCGGTCAGAAAGTCCAGGATCCAGTTACAGAGGGAGGTGTTCAGGCCCAACAAGCTCAGCTTCCCGATCAGGTGTTGGGGGATGATTGTGTTGAATGCTGAACTGAAGTCTATGTACAGCATTCTGGCGTAAGTGTCTTTACGTTATTACGTTATGATTGACACATTGACATGTTATATCTGATGTACAGGTAGATTGGTCAGACTTGGAGTCTTTTGCTCTTTTCTAGTCAATTGTGGAGAGAGATGTTTGGCTTCATGGTCTGGGGAACTGGTTTTGAATGGAGTCTATTGATAAAAGTCCAGAAAAACTGGAGATGGCCTGCTGAATTCTTAAACGGAGGTTTGGAGTTCAGGGCTCGGTCTCTAAAGTTATTTATTACATTCACCGAGAGGAAGTTCATTATCAGTTCCTGTAGCCTAATAAAACCACAGGCGTCATGAAGACACCACAAAAGGGGGCATATACAGTATCTTCTCATTTTTTACACAGGTACAGGGTATTGATTAGTTAGATTTTTTTATTTGAATTTGTAAATCTCTTCTATGCCAATGCCTGACTGTTCATTTATTGTCATTTTTATTGACAAATTGTAGTAAGTTCTGTTAGAATTTAAGGGGGCACTGTTAGGTTTTATAATATTGTAAGACATTGTAATCTAATAAGAAGATTCCTGTTTCCTTTGAACAGCCCCCTCACTGTGCTTCCTTACGCCTTCTGTGGTAACACCTTCTATATCCTGTACCCAGACGAGTATACATCCAAATAGCTCCTGTCTGCTAGAACCCCTTTGCTTAATCAGGGGAATCCAAATGTATTTTCTCTCTCCTGTCTGTCTCTGGGTCTCTCTGTGACTGACATTTTAATGACTGGTGCTTTTAATGTTCGGGCCGGAGCACCGTTTAAATGTGCAAATTTTTTCTAAATAGTAAAATTTTGAATAACTGATGAAGGGTTTGAGCTGTACACACATGTATTTTTGCCTAAACAACTCTTAAAATGACACTTTAACACAATAACTATAATATTTTGAACATTTTGCAGGCTGCTGTCTGGAGAACCCAGATAAAGAATAAACCAGTTGGGTCAAAATTGTCACGGCTGGTCCGTGTGAGACGGGCGTGGCGGACCCAGAAGCAGACACAACAGATAGGGTTCAATATTATACTTTAATGCAAAATATAAGAGTTAGCCAAAAGAGAAGTTCAACCAAGGATACAGTACTTTGGGATGCTGTCTGGAGTGGGCAGTGTCGTGGCTTGGCAGTGGCTGTAGACAGGTGTTAAGGAATGAGTGGCACAGAGAAGCAGCAGAGTGAGCACGGCTGTGTGGAGAGATGAGGGCTGCAGCGCGCGTGCGCTGAATCCGGCGTGCAGTTTGAAAGAGAGTCGGAGACAAAAGCGAAAGCAGAGGGTCAAAGCCGGGTTATCAATCAGCGCAGCAAACAATTCCGAGTCGTGAAGCTAAGGACGTAATCAGAGGAAAAAAGGGGTCAGCAACGTAGAAGGCACAGGTATATTTAGCAGATACTCTAGACACTAGGCTTGGAGCACGAAATAATTCGGCACCGGACGGTTGTTCCTGGGCGAATTATATAGAGTGAAAACTAATGAATGAAATACGAAGCAGGTGTGCTCATGCCTGTGAATGAAGCGGCAAAACGGAAGCCATGGAAAGGAATGTGGGAAGGAGTGCAGGTGATCATGACTTGGCTCGAGCAGAGGGCATGGCTTGGCGTAGTGTTACAAAAATAACCCAACCAGGTGTTCATTTGTAAATGACTAACTACATCTCATTTGACCCAACATGAGCAACTCAACAATGTGTTTACAGAAACAACACAGCATTTTTTAGAGAGTTTTTAAAAGTTATTTTAATGTTTTATTCTGAAAGTCTAGTTTTCCAGTTATTTCTATATTTAAAGTTTGATGTCTTTGAATATATATATTTTTAATAACAATAAACAGATACAAACAGAGACAGGTTATAAAACAGTTAGCACACACTGAGTGATAGTACTTATCTTATTTTTAGTTACTAATTATTTGTCTGTTTGTATATTATTTCAGTTTCAGACTTCTTGCAATAAATCTTGTCCAAATACAAAACATGCCTCTTCCTTGAAGGAAATGATGCGGGAAAGAGTTTAGCTAGCTGTGAATATAGGACACCCGTCACATAGCGTGCAACAGTACACCAGCTCTATGGAGAGTACAGCTTATTGTGATCCCATGCACAGATACAGCAGTCTCTGCTGGTGTTCTGCAACTCCTTCAGGGTTACCTTTGGTCTTTGTGCTGCCTCTCTGATTAATGCCCTCCTTGCCCAGCCTGAGTTTTGGTGGGCGGCCCTCTCTTGGTTTGTTGTGGTACCATGTTTTTCCATTTGAAGATGATGGATTTGATGGTGCTCTGGGGTATCATCAAACATGTTGATATTTTTTATAATCCAACTCTGACATGTACTTCTCAGCAACTTTGTCCCTGACTTGCTTAGTGGTGTTGTTCTTCTTCTTCTTGGTGTTTACCGGCGGTTGGCATCCATCATGTTGCATTACCACCACGATCTGGTCATGACACCCCCCCTCTCCCCTCCCTTTTTTTCATCACTCAGTTTTATGGTGCGTCCGGAGTGTGCGATGGACTGCCTGGGAGATTTTTGCGTGTGCATCCTCCCATAATTTTTCAGCTTTTTTGAACCACTCATCCACCATGGGAACTTCGGTGGGTGTGATGTCCCAGGGACATAGCGGGGGTTGATGCCCAAGTATACACTGGAAGGGCGTTAGGCCGGTTGCGGAGTGACGAAGCGAGTTCTGTGCATATTCCGCCCAGATTAAGCATTCCGCCCATTCGTGCTGACGGCTGCTACAATATGCTCGAAGATATTTTACGAGTTCTTGGACAGTCCGCTCTGCCTGCCCATTAGACTCGGGATGATAGCCTGACGTTAGGCTAACAGTGGTTCCCAAGTTCTGAAAGAAAGCTCTCCAGACCCGGGCGATAAATTGGGGACCAAGATCTGATACTATATCTTCGGGGATGCCATAGCAACGAAACACAGTAGTAAATAGGGCTCCTGCCACCTGGAAGGCTGTCGGGAGAGAGCCGAAGGGGATAAATCTACATCCCTTGGAAAACCGATCTATCACTACTAGAATAGTGGTGTATCCCTTAGAGACGGGCAGATCCGTGACAAAGTACACTGAGATATGGGACCACGGTTGGTTAATTTACCAACTGGCAGGTGTCTAGGATTTTTAGATGCCGCGCATACTGCACACAATAAAACCACTGTTCTTACTGACCTCTGCATATTAGGCCACCAGTACTTCGGTAATAGCCTATGGGTACGAATTACTCTGGGGTGCCCGGCTGCTACACTAGTGTGTGCTTGGATAATTACCTGCTCTCGTAGTAACACCTAAAGTAGGTTCTTCCTGGAGGGCATTGTCGCAGCGCGGGGTGAGACCGTGCCGCCTGTGCGATCTCCGAGTCGAGGTCCCACATGATCGGTGCCACCACGAGAGACGAGGGTATGATGGGCTCAGGTTCTGAGTTTTCCTCAGGAGCTGTGTAGTATCGGGATAAAGCGTCCGCTTTTTTATTTTTGGACCCGGGACGATATGTGATAGTGAAGCGGGAGCGAATAAAGAACAGCGCCCAGCGGGCTTGGCGAGGGTTTAATTTTTTCGCTTGTTGGATGTACTCTAAATTGCGATGATCGGTTAATACTACAAATGGGTGTTTGGCTCCCTCTAGCCAGTGCCGCCATTCCTCTAACGCTGCTTTTACTGCTAGCAGTTTGCGATTGCCGATATCATAGTTGCGCTCGGCAGTTGTTAGTTTATGCGAGAAGAAAGCGCAGGTGTGCAGTTTCTCTGGGTTGCCATGATGCTGCGACAGCACCGCTCCAATCCCTACTTCGGAGGCATCGACTTCGACCAAAAAAGGCTTGGTCGGGTCGGGGATTTTCAGTATCGGTGCCGTTGTGAATGCGGATTTTAGATATTGAAAGGCTCTGTGTGCCTCCGGCGGAAATTCACGCAGACGCTTAGGATTCCCCTTTAGGAGGGTTGTTTGTCCCCCCCACAGTATAAGCACAGTCCAAATTGGATTCTTCGCCTTCTCTCTTGAGCTGTTAGGCGGGAGGTGCTAATGTCCATAGGTTCTCCCGGAGTACCTTCCCGTGGTTGGTTAGGCGGTTGAACTCAGACTGTTTGGATGTAGGTTTCGGGGAGAGGTGTCGTTTCTGGCTACGGAGGTGCTGATCAAGTTTGATTGCCAGCGTCATGCACTCGTCCAGTGACAATCCAGTGTCCCAACAGGCTAGTTTCAGTTGCACTTCGGGTTGTAACCCATCTCAGAATCGAGCCAGGAGACTGCAGTCACACCACCCACTCTCCGCAGCCAGCACCCGAAACTGGATTGCATAATCCGCGATGGTGGAAGTCGTTTGTTTCAGCCTCAGCAACTGTTGTTCCCCCGTTCTGCCTTGATCGGGATGATCGAATATAGTGCGGAACTCAGAGAGAAATAGCTGGTAGTTCATCACTGCCATCCCGCCTGCGCTCCAAACTGCTGCTGCCCAATCCATTGCTGCACCTGGGAGCTGTTGAATGACGAAGCTGATCTTCTGTAACTCCGTCATGTCTGGATATTCCGCGAGCCACAGCTCACAGGCCAGGAGAAACCGTTTGCACCCCTCCGGATTTCCATCATACCTTTCTGGGGGGTTATGGCGTGGTGGTAGCGGTGTGGAGCGCGACCCAGGTGAGCAGGGAGAGGGTAATCGGTGCATGAACTTCTCCATCCCGCGAGCCAGGTCATTCACCGCTCTGGCCAATCCGTCGATCTCATGTTGTTGGCCCCTTATGTAGTCTAGCACAGGTGAATCCTCCTCAGGTAGAGGGGTTTCTGCTGCGTCTGGAATGGCCTGTTCATCTGTCATGTCTCCCCTAGATGAATCAGACGCAGTACTCTTTCCACTTCTGTATATACCTCAAGCAGCTTCTTGCTCCATTTCCAAGATGTTTTAACATAACATAATTTATCTGATCTTTTCCTGGGGGAGTTAGCCGGGCTCTCTTACAGTTTTTCTCAAATGCTAAAACACAAAAGCCAATTCTCTAAACCAAATGACCAGTTGTCTAAACACATTTACTAAATCTAGCAATCATTTTCCAATATCATAAAAACATTTCACATGAAGACCCAATTCACAAAACACAATCCTCCGTTCTCATAAATCTAAACACATTTTTCACCTTGCTAAAACACAAGTTGCAAAAGAACTCTGCTCATATTCTCAAATGAAAGCTCATGTGATGCAAAATGGTTGCCACAGTCAGCAATATTTGAATACAATGAACACACCTCACGTCATTCATTACACACAACAACTCAAAATTGAAGACACTTGTTGCTAATGCTGTGACCACATGTATAAAAGCAAGTTCAGAGTGCACAGTTTGCAGAAGATTCCTAACAAACACAATGGATGAAGGCAGAGTCAGGGGAAGAGGAATTCGAGTCAGAGGAGGGAGAAGAGCTGGCCATAGAAGAAGAGGAGCAGGCCAATGAGGAAGAGGAGGAGGCCAACAAGGGAGAGGAGAAGGTCCAGGAGGGAGAGCAAGACAACCTCGCACCATCATTACGGATGAGATGCGAGCTACAGTCCTTGACCATGTCATTGTCCATGTCATTGTCCATGGCATGACAATGGCTGAAGCAGGACTAAGAGTCCGTCCAAACCTGAGTAGGATCACCATGGCCACCATTAGTCTATTGGTTTCAAATCAGTTGTTATTGTAAAACATGTCAATTGACAACACATGTTTCTTTCTTTAGAGTTGAAAGAATGCCACATAGAGGTGGGAGGGTTGCCTTATTTACAGCGGCACAAGAAACCCTCATTGTGGATATGGTTCGTGAGAACAACCTCATCAGACTCATAGAGACAATGTCATTGCCGATAATGTCAACTTTGAGAGCACTGATGATGTCAGCTTGGCCACAATAGACTGAGTTCTCCCGCGCCAAAAGATGCGGATGATACAGGTCTATGCGGTTCCCTTTGAGCGCAATTCTGTGCGACACAAAGACCTACGTTACGAGTATGTGCAAGTAAGTATACATCCATGTTCACAGTACAGTTAGTGGACATACTGTGTTGCTCAGTGGCCTACATTACTTCTGGACAATACTGTGCTACCTGATTGACTGTTGTTCTGAACACCTGCGCACTTTCACATTTTCACAGAGGATATTACAGTTGGACACGATGACCAGACCTCATGAGTATCTCTTCCTGGATGAGGCTGGCTTCAACCTGCAGAAATTAAGGCAAAGAGGCTGTAACATCGTTGGCCAAAGAGCCATCACTGAGGTTCCTGGCCAACGGAGGGGTAATATTACTCTTTGTGTGGCCATGGGTTCCGAGGGGCTTGTCCACCAGCATGCTGTGCTTGGGTCTTACAACACCCAATGTCTCCTCACCTTTCTAGAGGAGCTAAGAGACATCCTCCTAGACCGCCAACAACACTCCTGGGTCCGCACATCACATTTATGTGATCATTTGGGACAATGTCCGCTTCCACAGAACAAAGCAAATCAGAGAGTGGTTCACCACCAACAGTAAGCACTTTTTAAACGTCTGTCTGCCACCCTTACTCCTGAACCCTATAGAGGAGTTCTTCTCATCGTGGAGATGGAAGGTTTATGACAGACAACCATACACTAGAGAGAACCTCCTAATGGCAATGGACCTGGCCTGTGTTGACATCCCAGTGGAGGCCTTCCAAGAATGGATTCGCCATTCCAGGGCGTTTTTCCCGTGGTGCCTGGCAAGAGACAATATAGCCTGCGATATGGATGATGTGATTTGGCCCGATGCAGCTCAGTGACATGATGCCGCACAGTGATTGTGGTGTGTGTGTGTGGTGTGAATAAAGTAAATAAAAAAACTTCACACCCTCATCATGTTTTCAAGAGTACTGTTGTGTGCAATAGATTCTGTTTTTGCATTGAGTTGTGTTACAGTAGTGTACATGCAGTATTTTCTATAGATTTATACTCTTCATATGCAACTCACAAATCTAAATGCCTAATCCTCTGCAGAGATCTAAGAAGATCCGTTACTGTAAAGTTTCTAAAAATATGTATTGGCAGTTGTGAAACAAAGAACCTGTTCACTAATTGAGCATTGTGTTTTCAGTTGTTTTGTTGTAGTGTGTAATGATGTGTATCGTGTTTACATTTTTGAAAGCTTCGAGCTGCTCTTTTGGTGTGAAAGTTTGAGTTTTGAAGTGAGAAGGCGTGGGTGTGTTTATGTAGCTTTAGAAAAGGGTGTTGTGTTTAGACATTGGAGAACATGGAGGAGACGTTTGTGAAATGTGTTTTAGCATTTGAGAAAAACTGTAATTGCTCTCATAATTTCTGCCACTGAAAATGGCTCATTTAGGATTTCACCATTCTCGACATCCTTCCTGTCTATTGTATGTTCATATTGACCTAATGTTGCTATCCTTCTCCTTTTGTCTTCTTCTGTCAAATGATCTGAGCCGTGTATTTCTGAGAAAGATTTCACCATCATCTCTGCTTTTTCTTTTTTAGTTAGGGTTAGGGGTCCATCCTCTCTACTGTCATCACTTGATATTCCCACTGCCTATTACTGTATCTCCTCCCATTTTCTTTATTTTTGTCCATATTTCACTCACGTGTGTGGATGTTCCTATTTCACTACAAAATTCCCTCCAGCTGTTCCTTTTAGCCTGTCTTACCTTCCTTCTCACTTCTGCCTTTGCTCTCTTATTATCGATCATATTCTGCAAATGTTGTGTCCTTTTAACTAGCCTGTATGCTTTATTTCTTTTCCTAACTGCTTCCTGACACTTCTCATTCCACCAAGGCCACTTTCGGGATAGCTACCTCCGCTGCCTTTATGATAGCTGCAGTTACTTGGTCGTTAACATTATTTATACTCATTAACGCTTCACATAATGCCTGAAATGTTTCCCAGTTTGCTTTTTCTATTTTCCATCTTGGGATTCTATATTCTCTCACCTCTTCTTGCCTCCCACCTATTCTGCTTGAAACTAGATAATGGTCGCTACCTATTGTGATTGTTTTCCACACTTTCAAATGACTGTTTCCTGCCAATTTATTTGTAACTATTATATCCAATACTGATACACATCCTGTTGATAAATTTATCCTAGTGCTTGTTCCATCATTTAGATTAACTAAAAAACTATTATCCTTCCATTTGCCCCTTTTTTTTACCCCCTACAATGAGTTATGTGCATTAAAATCTGCCCACCAGATTACTTTTTGCCTATCTTGCCTTTGTATCCTAAGTAATTTCAATTCCAATGTTAACCTTTTACGATCATAGTAGTTGATTATCGTTACCTGTCCCCCATTTTCCCAAACACCCACCACTACATACTCCTGCTGCTTGCCCTCTTCTAAGACCCTGTATGGTATTCCACTCTTAAAAATGCACACCCTCCTCCTACCCCATCCGTCCTATCTCTCCTTATTATTGTATACCCATGGATAAAAAAGTTGAGATTTGGTTTCAGCCCTGTTTCCTTAATACAAACTATATCTGGCTATATCTTTTGTCCTGATGAAGTGCTTTAATCCTGACCACTTGCTTTTAGGCTTCTAGCATTCCATTGTAAAAGTATCTATCATGAGGATCAACCAATGCATGATGTACAGTATTTTGACTTGACTGATTGGTAAGGTTTTCCCTTACTTCTTCCGATGTCAGTCCTTTCAGTCCCAGATGATTAATTGCAGCTTTTACCAGTCACCAGTTGGATTTTGTCATTTTTTATTTGACCTCTGCTGTGCTGTTTATCACCTCTGCTATAAATGTAACTAGATCTCTTTTAAACACATACACTCTCTCATTTGTTATATGAGGTTGTCCTTGCGCCCCATTACTCTTTTCTCACTTCTTCCACCTTCACTTTCCTTTGTCATTTTTACTGCCTCAGCATATGTTATTCTTTTTTCCACTCTATTTTTTTGGATCTCTGTCTCCCGCTTTATAACTTCACATCTACCATAAGCCACATTGTTAGGACCTCCACAGTTACAGCATTTTGGCTCCACCCTTGGTCCACATTTTCCAAACTCATGATCTCCTCCACATCTAGCGTATATCCTCTGCCTTTTGCATGTATGTGCAGTATGTGCAAACCTCTGGCATTTATAGCATCTCATTGGTTTTGGGACAAACACTCTCACTGGGTGGCTCTTAAATCCTAGGAACACTTTCTGAGGAACACTCTCTCCTTCAAATTCTATCGCCACTGATTCACTATCTTTTAACACTCCTTTCTTTTTTATTTTTAATCTTTTCACCTTATTTATTTTTTCACCTTTTATATTCCTTTTCAGCTCTTCCATGCTTACATTTATAGGCACCCCCGTTATCACTGCGGTGCAGCCCCCTCCTTTCCAAGCTCCCACCCTACTAGAATTTTCCACCTTGCATTTATCTATCTCCTTGATTTTCAGAGCTCTTTCCATCTGCTTTTCATCCACGCATCTTATCAATAAGTTTCCATCAATCAAAATTTCTCCCCTACTTTGTTTGCAAATGTAGTTGTGAGTAGAAATGAATTTTAGCTGCCATAAACATGGTTTATGTCATTATTTGAGATATTTAATTTATGTATATTGTTTTTGTTTTATTTTGTTCTGATTTTTGAATATTTGTTGTATTTGAACTAGTAGGAACTATTATTTCGTTCCGCTGCGCTATGTTGCACCCGGACCTTTTCTTTGTTATGAGGCTGCTAAGAACCACGTGAAACGGGTAAACAAGTTAAGAAGAAGAAGCAAGTGTTCTCAAGTGAAGTTTGGTCGCGACAAGAAAAAGATATTTATAAGGTTTTATGTTTGCAAGTGTACTCATTCCCTCTTGGTTATGTGCAGCCAGCGAGATATGCTTATTTTTCTTTATTGTATATATTTAGTTTAGAGTTTGTTTATATCAACAAATGTTTGTCGTGTATTTCCTGGAGGGAGTGATGGTCAAACTCGGAGCTGAAGTCAAACTCGAAGCTGAATTCCGACTCGGTGCTGAAGGCGAAGCGAACTGCATGCGGTGCTGAAGTAAACATGCCCTAACCGGACAGCCCTTCGAGATCACAGATAAGCCGAACTTTGCAGTTAATCAACGTTTCATGCAAGTTTATGATTGATTTCTGATATTAATGTGAAACAAAGACTGAACTATTAGTTATTTTGTGATCTGTTTACAAGTTTACAACGTGTTTAAATGAAGATTGTATTCATGTAATATTTAAATTAAGGTTATTGGTTTATTGTGTGATAAGATAATTTGCTTGTACATATAAGATGATCGATTTTAACTTAGAAGTTTGGTTTTTATATATATATAATATTAAGTATTTCATTTAAGTTTGATGTGTGACGAAGGGCATTAACCTCATTTAAGTCAGCATACTCACTGCTGACAATTATATGTATACAAGTTAAAATACAGTTAATTTTATATAACTATTATGTCACAAACTAGTAAAAAATCTCAGGGTGTAGTAGTGGACTGTGAGAGTTCACTGTGAGGTAGTGGCACGTGTAAATTTGACAAGTAAAAATCATGGGTAACAGCAAACATAACAAAAGATCTTGTGGAGTTCCTGTGGTAAAAATATCATCTAAATTATGTTTGAGAAATGTGGAATTCCAGGGGAAAAAATCTCACAAATCTCACAATCTCTCCAGTGTGTTAAGACAGATCCTGACCTGGATGGCTGCCCACCTCGAAGATGTCCACAACCTACTGCTCCTGACCTCACATGTGTCATCGTATATCGGAGAAACAGAAGGAACAGAAGCTGGACAATCGACTCAGCAGTGAGCCCCTGGACGAGGACGAGGAACCTCGACTCTGGAAAATGCTCATGGTCGGACTGGCGAGGTCAGATGGAAGAAAAACCCTCGTGCACAGACCATGGAGCTGGAGAATTGGAGCAGGTCAACAAATAGCTGTCAGACGCAAGACAGGCTAGAGGACATACATTGGGGACACTAAGGAATTTAGACTTCACATGAACTCAGAGGACTGCTCATGTCTAAACTGGGAACTGACTTTCACAAAACTCGGGCAACTGGCCTGAAGAAATATATATGATGCGAAATTCTGTCTGGAATAATCAACATCATCAAGAGTGTGTGACGTGGATCACAGTGTTGTTTGCAAACTGACAGATGCCTTCCCAGTGAGAATGAACATGACAAACATATCTGCTTGAGGTTGAGGAAGCGCACAGAGAGGAAGAGATCATGATGGGAGAATGGCAGAAAAGATGAAGGAGCGGTGGGAGGGGACTGAACTGAGGTGATGCAGCCTGAAGGGGAAGGTGAGTCAAAAAAAATAAAATAAATTATTTACCTACTAACACATCTTTCTCTGATTGCAATGAAGAAAAGCTTGCTATCTTTTCCAGTGATTCTTGTGTGATTAATTATTTTAGAAACATCCACTGTAGGTACATATGTTAAGTATGATCTTGAAGTATATCAGCAAAATGCCAACAATTGAATTGCAGCTTTTTTTTGGAAAAAGCCACACACTTGAAATTAGGTATAAAACTCTTGAGACTAAACCAGTATTGAGCCTGAGGATTTCACTCTTGTGATCTGTTGCCCCTGTTGTACGTGTATGAATGGACGCTCTGCACTTCAGCTGTGAGTTCAGGAGATGCTACGATGATAGACAAATAATACAGTAAATACATTACACTGTATGTCACATATCTACTGTAATTTTATTACCTTAAATATAAGCTCAGATGTGTAGTTAATGTAGATATAAGCAGTGTGCACATTAGAAAATGTCACACTAATGTCCTTAATTACAGTAGGGACACCCATAATGTGTTATTGGTTATAAGGAATAAGGCTGAGTAAAAAAGAAAAAAAAAGAATTGGGCCTTTGAGTGACATGTGGTATGAGTGAGAGTGATTGAAAATGAACCTCTTATCTGACATTACATTACAACCACAGAGAAACAAATGCTGATGCAATGCTGTTAATTTATGTGATAAAGTATTAAAAAACCTGTATATATGACAGTACATACAGTCACAAGACCTGGCCAGGCAGAAAAGTATGATATCAGCATGCAAAACCTTTTCTTTTTTTTTAATGACAGTTACGTTTATCATTACTCACTAAAGTGTATGGGCTAATGTCAAGTACGATGTAGGTTTGATTAAGGGAACTGAACTGGCGGTGATCACCCCAAAATAAAATTTTAGGTACTACAAACCTAGGTCTTTAACTGAAATAATTCCAGTGTTTAAAACTTTATTGAAAGCTGTTGTCATAATACACACCAGCAGAACAAGGTCATAACGCAAGCCATATCAAAGCTACAATTCGCAAGTCAAGTCTTTAGGTCAAATTGTTTTGGGACAAGATAAAACTTTGGATCCAAATACAGTAGTAATCCAAAATAGTCTAAAACAAATAAGGGAAATGAATGCCAGAGTAAAAAAAAAAAAAAATTATAAGTGTTTTTACTGCAGAAAAGTTATTTTGATCGATGCAATCCTCGAGGCCCCAGTGAGCCGTACACTCATGGGAAGGGTCTACTGGCCCACAGTGCACTTAGCTGAACTCCGGAAGCAAGAATAATCTTTCACTGAATTAAATTTGGCATTACAAACTAATTTAACATTGGGCATTCCAAATTCTAAAAGGCCTTTTACAAAAACTGTTGATGAAAAGAATGGTCTTGCTACAGATGCATGAAAAGAAAAAAAAAAGAAAAAAGATGTGTATCTCACTTCTCAGCCAAATCAGATCCTGTAGCAGCAGAACCACCCATAAGTTTATGTGCAGTACCAGAAACTGAGAAGACAGGTGTAGAATAAAGATATATAGTGGGTTACAGTAATTTGACATTTCTAGTTCCTCATGACTTTTCAGTATCATTTATATAGAAAAGCATCACACTTATTTGCAGCAGGGTGATTAAAGTACAATGCTAAATTCTGGTAACTCTTTTTCCTTCAGAAGACGAAGAAGAAGAGGAGAACACGACTATTACTTTGCCTACTGTTAAACAACTTTGTTCCCCTAGGATTGATCCACAGTAAGCACCACTACAGAATCCGGATATAAAATGAACGTGGATGGATCAACATTTTGTGATACAGAAACATGTGCTAACAGGAGGTTGCTACGTGGTGATAGCACATGAACTTTTTAAAGTGTAAATGTACAGTAATGCTCAACTAACAAATTAGATTCTATTTCAGAAAAACAGATGCAGCAGCGAAGGCCGAGGCCAAACTTCCCCTTTCCTATAACCATAACGTGTGTGTGTGTGTGTCTGATGCTCTCACCCCCACAGCTAACCTTGACGAGCTGCAGAGCACAGCCACTCCCGTAGAAAAAACATTCTGGAGAAAAGCGGGATGTGTTTTCACAAAAGGGGTTTGGTACGACCCCAATCACAAGCCATGTCTACATAAACAGCTATTTCCTTTCTATGCTAAGTTGACACATGGGTGTCAAAAGGGGGAATAGGCGATAGTATGTACATTTGTGTTACAAATAATATACTGTACCATAGGTAAAGGAATTAAGATGAAGCCAGAGTACACAAAAAGTAAAAGGACATTGTGAAGATGAAATGTTATGTTATTGTGCAAAACTCTCTGCGGTTTTATCTTAAGTACAGGCCCGCTGAAAGTGCTCCCAACACCACACACAGAAGTCAAGGTAGTGGAAACAGAGATGTGGGTACACATGCCAGCCACCCCAATCATGTTCCCGAACCTAAGAGAAAACCTCAGAGATCAACAAGGGTGAGCAGTGAAGTGCTAGTAACCTCTCCTATAAACCCCGACAGACACTCACCTGCACGCAAAGTGCATGGGTCAGAAGAACCAACTAGAGTGATAGGAACATCGCAGAACCACGACTCTCCACTCAAATTCATTGCAAGAACAAGCTCATAGTTACATTTGTAGCCAACACGTGAGGAAATTGTAAGGTGTCATTGTAGCAGTAGCACAGATAACATATGGGAACATGTAAAAGTAGACTAAAGTTAAGAACATATTATAACTAATGACAAGATAGAAGACTGTTTTAGAGGACAGAAAATACCAGTGACTGAGATTATTCACATTACAGACATTGAATTGGCTGGAGTGGACCGCTTAAATTTGGATCATAATAATTAAAAATCAATTTCAACAACGCCCCAAAGTAATCTGGGTAATTTTAGAAATGATAATAGTAATAGTTGTAACCCTGACGTGCCTCGTTATTGAGGACTCCGGGAGAAACCGCCATGGTAAAGTCTATTTAGTAAACTCAAGCCACATACATTTAACTAGAATAAAGAGAGGAGACAGTATGATAAAAAGGCATAACGCTAATCTTAGGAGATGTGCTGGGAATTGGGGATGTGCTCTATCATTAGACATTGCTGATAATATGACAGACATACACAACGGCTCATGTTGGATATGTCATGCCATGTCCTCGAGCTGGGTAGCACTGCCCCTTAACAATGTCACAGCAGCAGAAGCAAATGCAGACAACATGTCTTGTATTATACCGATAACTACCATGGCCATACTGCCGATATCGGGATATTTTACAAACAAACAGGGAGGCCAAACGGAGCAGTCCCTGGGTGTGTGGGTCAATCGCATATGCGACTTTACCCAAGTATTTCAATTGGACAGGCCCATGTTATCCTGCATATGTAACCCCTAGTTTGTCAGTACACACAGAAGATCCGTGGGAGCCGCGGATGTCAGCGAATAGAAGAGAATAGAGATGTCCCTGTTAAATTTCAAGGTTACACTTTAGCAAACCCATGGACTAGTTCCTACCTCGGTGGAGGGACAACAGTAGCCCTAAACAAGGTAAATGGTTTAGCATACATGTTACTGACACTAAAAATAACACCGATGAACTTAAGCAGGTTAGAGAGATCACGATTCAGAATGTGACCACATGAAGAAGACTTTGCAAACACCTCCCCAAGTAGAGTCTTGGATCTCATGGTTAACGCAGTTGTGGGGAGGCTGCGGTTATTGGCTGGTTTATAGTGTTCTACCAATTGGGATTCTAATCTTGTTAGGTCTCTGTATAACACCCTGTATGTCTACAAGACTAGTTCTGAACACAGTTAAATATCAAATGTTATGACAGTCTGACAAGAACATAAAACAACTGAAACCGGATTCAGAAACCGGACTCAGAAACCGGATTCAGAAACCGGACTCAACCGATGACTGGGACGACCTGACTTCTGACAGATTTCTAAATTCAGGTGACTATTATCCTGATTGTGACTTAGATCCTGATATGGAAGAAGTCATGATGTAGATCTTTAGATAATTGTGAAGTATATATTTAAGTAGATTGGTAAATTTTTCAAAGATGCTTTTGTGTCAGGGGTCTTTCCCTCATAAAAACAGCTGTAGTGTCCTCTGTGTGCATTAGAGTGCTAGTGATGATGTTGTTTTAAAAAGAAACAGGTTGGTCTGATGAAAATTACCTAATGTACGGCTTTATTAGTATTGTTTGGAATCATGAAATTAAAATGTTTAAGTTGTCCTAGAATGACAAAAGGGGGAAATTGTAATGGAAATATCACATTTTAATTATGTATTAATTTGTAATTGTGCCATGCAGACTATAGAAGCTTTAAACTTGCTGAAGCTTAGAAACACAAGGCCGAGAATAGTACAGAAACAACCTGATTGTAATTGTCCCTGAATAAATGATAAGGTATGGACAACTGGTCTGGGTCAGATAAAGAGTTGTGAGTTTGAATGTAGGAACTTCATGTACGGGGCGTTGATTATGTTAGCAGAGATGTTTGTGTATAAAATGGGACAGCTGAGAGAAAGAGATCACCTTTCTCCATGCTGCAATTGTTTGCTGTGTGAGACTGGTCCTTCTGCAGAAGTATAAAATAAAACCTTTGTGACTTTGCTCATACCCAGAGTGTGAATTACTTGTTCTTATAATATTTACAGAATTTCCACCACAGGGGACAATTGTACCCTGTAAGAAACTTAAGAGCTTACAGATAAAGGGGTTGTATTCATCTAAAAAGATTACTGTGCCAACAGTTTATACAAGCAAATAGATTCATATAAATTCAATAAATTCATCCCTGCAAATAGAACACACATCCCAACTCCAGAGACTGCCAAAGCATGGCCTCATTTGGAGCATCTTGCAGAACATATAGCTCCACAAATGTAAATTGGGTTGCTGATTGGATATAACTGTCCACAGGCTCTGATGCCCACAGGCTCTGATGCCCAGAGAAGTTGTTTGTGGAGAAGAAAGTCAGCCATTTGCCCAGAAAACTGACTTGGGCTGGAGCATTGTGAGCTACAGTGACCAGTATGAACACTATGGTGATGCCATTGGAGTAAGTCATCACATCATCGTAAAACAAGTGACACCTGAACCAAAGACAAAGGCTCAGTTTAAGGGAGAGGTACGCTATGTAATCAAAACCAGAAGCAGAGAAGGTCCCAGATGAAGAACTCAATAATAAGCCCGTCTGGTATATTCCTCACCATGGTGTATATCACCCTCAAAAGCCAGGGAAAACATGGGTCATCTTTGATTACTCTGCGAGGTTTCAAGACACATCATTGAATGACCACCTTCTTACAGGGTCAGAACTCACAAACACTTTGGTGGGAGTTCTATGTAGGTTTAGAAAAGGCCCCATCGCTATTATGTGTGATGTGGAAAAAATGTTCCATCAATTCCATGTAAGACCTGAAGACCAAGACTACCTGAGGTTCCTATGGTGGGAGAGTGGAGATTTAGAGTCTCCACCATCAGTTTTTAGGATGAAAGTCCATATATTTGGAGCAGGCGCTTCACCTGGCTGTGCCAATTTTGGGCTTAAATATGTTGCCACTTCAAGTCAGAATCAGTTTAATCAGAACACTGTTAAATTCATTCAGAGAAATTTTTGTGTTGATGATGGACTGGTGAGTGTAGCATCTGATGCTGAGGCAATTCAACTTGTTAAGGAAGCAAGAGAACTGTGTGCGACTGGTAAGCTCAGACTACATAAGTTCATTTCTAACAGCAAGAAGGTTATGGATACAATACCAGATGAAGAGTGTGCTGAAAGGGTAAAGGAATTGGATATCAGTTTAGGGGAACCACTTATGGAGAGAGCTCTTGGTGTTCGGTGGTGTATATCCTGTTATGACCAAGAGTCATATCTATGTGTGTATAATGTGTGTGTGTGTATATATATGTGTGTATATATATATATATATATATATATATATATATATATATATATATATATATATATATATATATATATTCTTTCATTCTTTGGAGTTGTTGTGTTTTGAGTGTGTGTTGTGTGAGAATGTGTGTGGGTGGAGTTATAGGAGATCTCCTGTGACTCGCCCATTCGAATAAATTGAAGCAAGCTGATTGGACAAGATGGGACCCCATTTTCTTTAAAAACCCACCGATGACAGCTGTCCTTCTCTCTCTCTGCCCTGCCACTCCCAACTAAACCGTTTGTATGTGAACTCGAGCTTGTAAAATGTGATGATAAAATGTGTTTTGTTTATAAGGTAGGTTAGACAATTTTGTATTTTATTTTATATTAGATTTTTGACTAGGCAAGCCTAGGGCATGGTAGAGTATTTTTGTTTGTTGTTTTGGGCATTGCTCAACTCTGAGTTTAAATAAAGGCTATATTTACTTTATGAAACCTAGTGGCTGACTTTACTTGGGAGTGGGAAGGTGGTGAGAGGCTTTATTATGTTATGCCCATTACACCCCTAGGTAGAGGTCGTAACATGATTTGGGGGCTCGTCCACTTTTCTATCTCGTCGTTTAGGTAAGTTTTGACAATTTAAATATATTTTTCTCTACATTTGTCTGTCTGTGGCACTTTTTTCTTATTGGTGGTGGCGACATGGAGTTTAAGTTGGAGGTTTTCACTACAAATCCAACTAGGGAGCAATTGGACACATGTCGTAAGGCTGATTTGATTTTGGTGGCAAATTTTTTTGATGTACAGGTGCCAGTTAGTGCAAAAAAGGGGGAGATTAAACAACTCCTTATAGAAAGGCTAAATGAGCGGGGTGTGTTTGAAACCCCAACTTTAGCAGATGGAGTTCAACTGGGTGAGATTACTGGTGTTCCTACCCCACTCAAAGACCTCCCAGTCCAGCCGGGCATGACTGCAGAGCAGTTAAAGTTAACTCTGCGTATTAGGGAGGTGGAGGTGAGAAACAGGAAGTTGGAGGTGGAAGCCATGCTTCTAAGAGTAAAAGCTCTGGAGTTAGAGCGGGGAGCCGCGATACCTACCAGTCCTAGACCTCAAACACCCTCTTCAGACCCCCAGGACAGTTTTGATGTGAGCAGGCACATTGCATTAGTTCCACCTTTTAGAGAGTCAGAAGTAGACTCTTATTTCAATGCATTTGAACGTATTGCCGCTACATTAAAGTGGCCAAAGACCGTATGGCCTCTTCTTCTGCATTGTAAATTTGTAGGCAAAGCTCAGGAAGTGTGTACCACCTTGTCCATTGAGGACAGTCTAGATTATGATAAAGTAAAGGCCACAGTACTCCGTGCATATGAGTTGGTGCCAGAAGCTTATAGGCAAAAATTCAGAAAGTGTGAAAAAACTGCCACACAGACATATGTGGAGTTTGCTAGAGAAAAGGGTGTTCTTTTTGATAAATGGTGCCAAGCCAGTAAAGTTAAAACTTTTGAGAATTTGCGTGAGCTTATTTTGTTAGAAGAATTTAAAAATCGGCTTCCGGAGAAAATAGTTATTTATTTAAATGAGCAAAAAGTCACGTCTCTTGCTGCTGCTGCTGTGTTGGCAGATGAGTTTGCGTTAACGCATAAGAATGTATTTTCTCCAATACGTTTTGATCAGAGCTCAGCTGAGAGAAAAATTAAATCACCCAAAACAGCGCACCGCAATCCCATTACAGGTTCAGAAACGCGCGAGTGTTTTTACTGTCATGAGCAGCTTTCTGTCCTACTCTGAAAAGAAAGGAACAAGCCAAAAATCTAAAGGCTCCAAAAGGTCCATCACCTATCGCCCTTATTCACGCCACAGAAAGATTCAATAACCAAATTGATGATGATTTCAAACCATTCATCTCTAATGGTTCGGTTTCTCTGGGTAATGAGGAGGGAGGCATTCCAATTACAATACTAAGAGACACTGGAGCCAAACAGTCCCTCATTTGTCATGATGTGCTACCGTTCTCCGCTCAGTCCTATTGTGGGTCAGATATATTGGTGTGGGGAGTAGAAATGAGAGTAGTTCAGGCCCCACTGCATTTTGTTTACTTATCGTCCCAGTTTGTCTCGGGAAAGTATAGGATAGCCGTTCGAGCCGAGCTACCAATAGCAGGGGTTGATTTAATCCTTGGTAATGATTTGGCTGGAGGAAAAGTTTACCCGTCTCCTGAAGTAACTGAAATTCCGGTTGTGGATGTGTCTGGTTGTGAACCTGCTGCGTTAGACTCGCCCCCTGTTTTTCCTGTGTGTGTTGTAACCCGTGCCCAGGCGCGGAAGCTCAGTGATGTGGTGGATCTAAGTAATTAATTCCTGAACACCTCTGATCCCACGGTTTCAACTGGGAAAGTTAAAGACACTGAGCCTGTGTGCCTCGAGTTGCAGCCAGAATCGTCTATATTAACAGACAGAGAACAGTTAGTTAGGATGCAGCAATCTGATCCAACTCTGTCGTCTTGTTTTGAAATGGTGGAAAACCCTACATGCGAAAAGTCTGTGTCTTACTTTGTTAATGATGGTCTCTTAATGCGCCGCTGGACTCCAAGCTCTGGTTTTAAACATGACTCGATTTGTCAAATTGTAGTGCCACAGCCTTATCGTTCACAGGTCCTAAGTTTAGCACATGATCATGGAATGTCAGGACACTTAGGAATAAAGAAAACGTATAACCGTGTCCTCTGCTATTTTTTTTGGCCAGGTCTAAAATTGGACGTCGCCAAGTTCTGTCGCTCCTGTCATACTTGTCAAGTGGTGGGGAAACCAAATCAGCTGATTCCTACTGCTCCACTGCAACCTATCCCTGTTGTCGGGGAACCTTTTGAGCATATCATTATTGACTGTGTTGGTCCATTACCAAAAACCAAATCTGGAAACCAGTATATCCTCACCATGATGTGTGCCACAACACGCTATCCTGAGGCTGTGCCATTAAGAACACTAAAAGCTCGTGCCATGGTGAGAGCACTTGTTAAGTTTTTTTCAACTTTTGGCCTCCCGAAGCGCATCCAAAGCGATCAAGGGACCAATTTTATGTCTACAATATTTAAACAGGTCATGTCAGAGCTCAATATCAGGCACCAAACGTCCAGCGCATATCACCCAGAAAGCCAGGGTGCCTTAGAGAGGTTCCACCAAACGTTAAAAACCATGATTCGAAAGTTCTGCACTGAGTCAAAGTGTGAATGGGCTGAGGGCTTACCACTGTTGTTGTTTGCTGTGAGGGAGACTCGCCAAGAGTCGTTAGGGTTTAGTCCCGCTGTTCTAGTATTCGGTCATACTGTGCGCGGACCTCTGCGTCTGCTACGTGAAAAATGGCTTTCAGAAAAGCCAGGTTTAAAGGTTAATATTCTGGATTATATTAGTTAATTCCGGGAGAGGCTACATCATGCTTGTGATGTAGCACGTGAGTCGCTTTCAACTGCTCAATCTAGGATGAAAGCGCATTATGACAAAAAGACGGTACTGCGGACCTTCCAGCCAGGTGACCGCGTGCTGGTTCTACTTCTCGTTGTTGGTTCAGCTCTGCATGCTAAGTTTTTTGGCCCTTATGTGATTGATCTTAAGCTCAGTGACACAGATTATGTTATCCGAACACCAGATCGCCGGAAGAAAATGCGGGCGTGCCATATAAACATGCTAAAACAATATGTTTCACGGGGGGGGGGTTCTGTTGATTCTTTGCCTGTTGCTCCTGTTGTGTCTGTTGCTTCAGTTTCTGCCGTCCAACCGCCGTATCATCCGAGTGATGACGGGATAAATGACAGACATGGTTCACCTCCCTGTGCCCGTCTTCAGATCTCAGAAATTCTGTCCAAACTGGATGAATATTTGGCTCACCTGTCGGACCCAGAAAAATTGGACATTATAAAGCTTATCGGCAAGTACCCCGCACTCTTTAACGACATCCCCACTCAAACCTCTGTTATTAGCCATGATATTGAGATAGGTGATCATAAACCAATAAAGCAACATGCTTACCACGTAAACCCAGTAAAACGTGCAATAATGCATCAGGAAGCTGAGTATCTTCTCTCTCATGGTTTTGCTGTTCCAAGCAAAAGTCCATGGAGTTCGCCATCCCTTCTTGTCCCAAAACTTGATCAGACCCACCGTTTCTGCACTGACTATCGCAAAATAAATTCCATCACCAAACCAGATTCATTTCCACTTCCACGCATGGATGAGTGTATAGATCGTGTAGGATCAGCCAAATTTGTCACAAAGTTAGACCTCCTTAAAGGTTATTGGCAGGTCCCTCTCACCAAACGTGCATCAGAAATTAGCGCTTTTGTCACCCCTGATAATTTTTTACAGTACACTGTGATGCCATTCGGATTGAGAAATGCTCCAGCCACTTTCCAGCGGCTTATGAACACTGTACTTTCAGGCATCACTAACTGTGAAGTTTATCTAGATGATATAGTAGCATACTCATCATCCTGGTCTGAACATTTAGAAACCCTTAGTGAGCTCTTTAATCGTTTGTGCTCTGCTTCTCTCACACTTAACCTAGCTAAATGTGAATTTGGAAAAGCTGTTGTTATCTACTTGGGAAAACAAGTAGGCCAAGGTCAGGTTTGTCCCATTTCTGCCAAGGTGCAGGCAATTCTGGATTTTCCAGATCCTCAAACACGTCGGGAGCTCAGACGTTTTTTGGGGATGGCCGGTTATTACCGTGCATTTTGTAAAAACTTTTCAGATGTTGTAGCTCCCTTAACCAGTTTAGTAAGTCCTAAGACTCCATTCCAGTGGTCTGGGAAATGTCAGTCTGCTTTTGACGCCAACAAAGCACTCCTCTGCAGTGCCCCTGTACTTGCTGCCCCTAACTTCACCCGCCCATTTAAGCTGGAAGTGGATGCTAGTGCACTGGGGGCAGGTGCTGTGCTTCTACAGGAAGATGAAGTTTGAGGTGTATTTAGGTTCCAGTTCCATCCCTATCATTGTTTTCTCTGACCACAACCCTCTTATGTTTTTAACTCGAATGCACAATAACAATCAGCGACTCATGCATTGGTCCTTGTTGCTTCAAGACTTTAACCTTGACATAAGATACAAAAAGGGTTTAGACAATGTTATGGCAGATGCTCTTTCCAGAGCTTAAGCAATTAAAACATTTTTTGTTATGGGAAAAAAGTTTTTTTTTCAGAAAGAAGGTGTTATGACCAAGAGTCATATCTATGTGTGTATAATGTGTGTGTGTGTGTATATATATATATATATATATATATATATATATATATATATATATATATATATATATTCTCATTCTTTGGAGTTGTTGTGTTTTGAGTGTGTGGTGTGTGTTGTGTGAGAATGTGTGTGGGTGGAGTTATAGGAGATCTCCTGTGACTCACCCATTCGAATAAATTGAAGCAAGCTGATTGGACAAGATGGGACCCCATTTTCTTTAAAAACCCACCGATGACAGCTGTCCTTCTCTCTCTCTGCCCTGCCACTCCCAACTAAACCGTTTGTGTGTGAACTCGAGCTTGTAAAATGTGATGATAAAATGTGCAAATCTGATCTGTGACCATCATTTGTATTATTAACTAGAAAAATAATCTCTGTATATAGTGAACACTTTGTAGCCTCTGAAGGAGTGAGAAGCCCCTTTTATTTTACCTCTGTATTTTTTCTCCTGTTTTAGTTTATAAGGTAGGTTAGACAATTTTGTATTTTATTTTATATTTGATTTTTGACTAGGCAAGCCTAGGGCATGGTAGAGTATTTTTGTTTGTTGTTTTGGGCATTGCTCAACTCTGAGTTTAAATAAAGGCTATATTTACTTTATGAAACCTAGTGGCTACCTTTACTTGGGAGTGGGAAGGTGGTGAGAGGCTTTATTATGTGATGCCCATTACACCCCTAGGTAGAGGTCGTAACAATCCTCTGATGACTTTCAGTTCAGAGTTACTGTCAAAGAACATGCACTGACAAGAAGAGGTGTACTGTCCACAGTAGCTTCCATCTATGACCCTTTGGGCTTTGTAGCACCCTTTATTCTTTGTGGAAAGCTAATCTTGCAACAATTGTGCCGAGATAAAATCCGTTGGGATGAGCCACTTCCAGAAGAATTAAAACCACAGTGGGAAGCATGGATAGATAATCTAAAACTCTTGTCCGATGTGAAAATCAAAAGATGTTACATACCAACAAGCTTCAAGGATGTTAAGCAGTATGAGCTGCATCACTTCTCAGGTGCCAGTGTCACGGGTTACAGAGAGTGTACTTATCTCAGAGCAGTCAACAGCAATGGTGAAGTTCATTGCTCACTTGTCATGGCAAAGGCTCGTGTTACTCTGACTAAAGTAACCTCAGTACCTCGGCTTGAGCTGTGTGCAGCAGTGGTAGCAGCAAAGATAAGCACTGTGCTAAGAAATTAGCTGGAAATAGATGATCTTCAGGAGTATTTTTGGACAGACTCGAAGGTAGTTCTTGGATACATAAACAATGATGCCAGACATTTTCATGTGTTTGTGGCGAACAGAATCCAAAAAAATTAAATCTACCACAGATACCAAGCAATGGCACTTTGTGCACTCTGAAGACAATCCTGCTGATCATGCCTCCAGGGGTTTAACAGCTGATCAACTTGTTGCTTCAAATTGGTTCACAGACCCAGACTTTCTATGGGAAAAAGAATTACCTATACAAGAAGGAAGTTCAGTGAAGGTGGGAGAGATAAGTGACAACGACCCTGAACTTAAAAAAAATCCAGGTGTTTCACTCTAGTACAGAAGAAGAGAGAACATTGATAGACCGCCTGTCAAAGTTTTCTGACTGGAAAAGAGCAGTTAAAGCCATTGCTCGTCTCAAACGCTATGCTAAACAAATCAAGGGTCTTAAAGCTAAAAGAAATGAAGCTACAACTGTTGAGGAAAGACAAGAAGCAAAGTTGTTCATAATCAAATTGGTTCAAAGAGAAGCATTTAGCAGTGAAAAAAAAATATAGAGCAATACAAAGAGGTGAAATGTAAGGACAAGGGAAACAAGCTATACCAGTTGAGCCCATTTATAGATGAATGTGGTGTGCTGAGAGTCGGAGGACGGTTAACAAGGTCTGGCCTTCATACTTACGTTAAACATCCTGCCATTCTGCCAAAGACAAGTCATGTGTCCACTTTACTCATAAAACATTATCATGAGAAAGTGCATCATCAAGGAAGAGGTATGACTGTAAATGAGCTACGGTCCAATGGAATATGGATCATAGGATGCAGCAATGCAGTTGCCTCTCACATCTACAAGTGTACAAGGTGCAGAAAGTACAGAAGGAACACACAAGATCCAAAGATGGCAGATTTGCCAGAAGAGAGAATGGAAATGACACTTCCTGACGTTTACGTATTGTGGCATAGATTGCTTCGGACCATTCTATGTAAAGGAGGCAAGAAAGGAACTAAAGAAGTATGGTCTTCTTTTCACTTGCATGTGTTCAAGAGCCATACATATTGAAATGCTTGATGATCTTACGTCAGATGCGTTCATCAGTGCATTGCGTGCATTCATCGCAATATGCGGAAATGTAAGACAGTTAAGATGTGACCAAGGTACTAACTTTGTAGGTGCTAAAAGAGTTCATGGATGCAATGAAAGATCTAAATCATGAACAACTGAAAGAGTATGGCTGTGTGTTCATAATGAACGTCCCATCATCAAGCCATATGGGAGGCATATGGGAGAGACAAATCAAGACAATCAGAAGTGTTCTGGCAGCAATAATTGATCAGTCTGATAAAAGACTTGACAGTGCCTCACTAAGAACCTTTTTGTATGAAGTCATGGCTATTATAAATAGCAGGCCTCTAACAATAGAGCATTTGTATGACCCAACAAGTCTCGAACCTCTTACGCCAAATCACATTCTTCTGATGAAGTCTAGTGTGATCTCACCTCCTCCTGGTCAGTTTGTAAGTCAAGATCTGTACCTTCGTAAGAGGTGGCGTCAGGTGCAGTTCTTGGCAAACGAATTCTGGACAAGGTGGAAAAGAGAGTATTTACTTAACCTTCAGAAAAGACAAATCTGGCAAAGGGATAGGAGAAATACAAAGGTTGATGATATTGTCATTCTGAAGGAGGATGGTGCCTCTAGAAATCAATGGAGACTGGCAAGAGTTACAGAAGTTTACCCTAGTGCTGATGGAAGGGTCAGGAAAGTAAAGCTGTTGATTAGTGATTCAACTTTAAATAAAAAGGGAGAACGTACTTCTAAGCCAGTTTATCTTGATAGACTAGTGCAAAAGCTTGTTCTACTGCTGGAAGCAGAGTAAATGGTATTAACTTACTGTAAATTGTAAGATATATGTGAAATCATAAAGTGTGATTTGGTGGGAGTTTAGCTGCCATAAACTTTGTTTGTCATTATTTGAGATATTTAATTTATGTATATTGTTTTTGTTTTATTTTGTTCAGATTTTTTAATATTTGTTGTATTTTAACTAGTAGGAACTATTATTTCGTTCCGCTGCGCTATGTTGCACCTGGACTTTTTCTTTGTTATGAGGCTGCTAAGAACCACGTGAAACGGGTAAACAAGTTAAGAAGAAGTAGCAAGTGTTCTCAAGTGAAGTTTGGTCGCGACAAGAAAAAGATATTTATAAGGTTTTATGTTTGCAAGTGTACTCATTCCCTCTTGGTTATGTGCAGCCAGCGAGGTATGTTTATTTTTCTTTATTGTATATATTTAGTTTAGAGTTTGTTTATATCAACAAATGTTTGCTTATGTGTATTTTGTTCATTTGTATAGTTTGATGGTGGATTTGACTGTGAAGTAACAAAAGAAAGATTAAATCCATCAGTTACAACAACTACGGTGTCGTGTATTTCCTGGAGGGAGTGATATGGATTAATGCTTTTCATATTTCCTTGATTCTCATTAAATCTTATTATGACATATTTGTCATCCCTTTTTCCATATTTGTCATCTTCACTTTCTGACCTGGATTCCTGTTCCTTTCTGACTCTTTTATTTCCTTTCATTGTCTTTTCCTGCCAATGTTTCCCCTTTATCCCCATTCTTCATCTGTTCCTTCATCGGAATTCATATTAATTGCACCTACCTCCAGCCCATTCACGGAACAGTCGTGCTCAACCGCCTTTGGTTTCTCCTCTGTCCCACACGTTAAAACAGCTCTTCCTTCAGCCTGCAGAGAGTTTGACAAAGCACGTGCTAGTCGCTTCTCTCGCTTCACTTCAGTTTATAAACTAAGTCGCTTGCGCTCCTCTTGTAAACATGAGCAGCCTCTCTGCGCAATTTGATGAAAAGGTGTGTTTATACTGACAGATCGAGTGACACTTAGATTGCACACAGGTGGACTTAATTTTACTATTTATGTGACTTCTGACGGTAATTGATTGTATTAGAACTTTTGAGAGGCTTCATAACAAAGGGGGTATACATTTGCACAAATGCATAATCTTTTTTAGATATATTTTTCTCATTTAACTTCACCAACTTAGATTATTTCGTGCGGGTCCATCACATAAAATTCAGATTAATATAATTCAAATTATACTTATATATACACTTCTCACAATAAGTTAGGGAAATTGTGAGAGACTCAGTGGATGTCATACATACGGTGTTTGTTTCACTGCAGACATTTTTGGGATAGGGAGGCAATTGTATTGGGGTGATAGACACACCTCATTTTGTGTTTTCCTTGTAATGGTCTCATTGTGTACAGGTGTGCTTATATTGGGGCCAATACCAAAAGACCACCCTTTTCAATGTGGGATCAATTTCAACGTTCTATGGGTATAAAAAGCTGGTATTGTCAGTAAGCCATTCAAAGTTCATCATTCAAACAGCCATGAACACATGACATCACTTAACGGACAAGCAATGCCACCTGGCCATCGCACGCCTTCGGGTCGGTGGCAGGCAGTCAGATGTTGCCTATGAAGACACAGAACTACTGGCAGACCCAGGAGTGGAGCCCCACGAGTGACAGACTGCAACGATGACCAGTACCTAAAAACCCATGCACTCAGCCATCATTGTGCAACTGCCACACAACTGCAGGCCTGTTTATGCGATGTGAGGGGTACTTGGGTTTCCAGACACACCATTCTCAATCAACTCAATTCAATTCAATTCAATTTTATTTATATAGCGCTTTTAACAATTGACATTGTCGCAAAGCAGCTTTACACAATAAAAAGAAGTAAGTTTTTATGCAATGTGTATGAATCAAAATGATAAGATTGTCCCTGATGAGCAAGCCGAGGGCGACGGTGGCAAGGAAAAACTCCCTGAGATGGTAATAGGAAGAAACCTTGAGAGGAACCAGACTCAACAGGGAACCCATCCTCATCTGGGTGATAACGGATAGCAGAGAATGATCAGCATAATAATGTGTACTGGAAGTTCAGTGTAACAGGAGATGTGTTAAAATTTAAATTAAAAGGAGTCCAGTTTGTTCCCGGAGGCTCAGGTAGACTGTAGGAGATTCCAGTCCTGAGCTATCGAACAACTGAAGTCACAGGTCCCCAGAGCATCAATCGATGATAGGACAGTCTTCATGGAAACCATCCCCAGCCACCAAGCGCATCCAGGCAGACCACACGGGGCATCCATGCAACGGGATCTCCAACCAGAAGCAGGACTCCAGGACGGGTTAGACGGCTCCAGAGGGCAGAGGGGTCTGGATCACTGGCAACTCAGGAGCGAACATGTATAGCTCGACAGAGAGACAGAGAGAGGGAAAGGAGAGAGGGAGAGAGAGAGAGAGCAGAAAAGGAGAGAACAGAAAATAAGGAGAGATGGCAGTTAGGTATGGTCACAGTCAACATGTATAAGGTGAATGTATATTAGTGCAAAGTGCAAGCAGGGACTCCGGCAGGACTAACTATAACAGCATAACTAAAAGGGAGGAGCCAGAAGGAAACACAAACATGAGGGCTCCCTGAGATGTAAAGCAACCAATCACCTCACCGTCAACAAACCTGAGTGAACAATGAGAGTGGGGAGGACAGCATCTAAACATACCAGTTCACCAGAATACTCTACGTCCATGAGTCCCCCAGATCTGCTCCTTTACCTAAGGTTAATCTATTTACAAAAATGCTTGGCTAAATAAATAAGTTTTTAGCCTAGACTTAAACACTGAGACTGTGTCTGAGTCCCGAACATTAACAGGAAGACTATTCCATAACTTTGGGGCTTTGTAAGAAAAAGCTCTGCCCCCTGCTGTAGTTTTAATAATACGTGGTACTGACAGGCAGCCTGCATCCTTTGATCGAAGTAGGCGTGGCAGATCGTAAGACACTAACAGTTCACTCAAATACTGTGGCGCGAGACCATTTAGTGCTTTAAATGTCAAAAGTAGTATCTTGAAATCGATGCGAAATTTCACAGGGAGCCAATGCAGTGTAGATAAGATAGGGGTGATGTGCTCGTATCTTCTGGTTCTAGTGAGGACTCTCGCTGCTGCATTCTGTACTAACTGAAGCTTGTTTATACACCTAGTTGAACAACCAGACAGTAAGGCGTTACAATAGTCCAACCTAGAGGTGATAAAAGCATGAACTAGTTTTTCTGCATCATTTAGTGACAATATGTTTCTTATCTTGGCAATATTTCTAAGGTGAAAGAAAGCTATCCTGGTGATATTATCTACATGAGCTTCAAACGAAAGGCTGGAATCTATAATCACACCGAGGTCTTTAACTGTTGCACTTGATGGAACAGAAAGGCCATCTAAAGTTACAGTCTGATCAGAAAGCTTACTTCTAGCTACTTGTGGTCCTATGACTAGAACTTCTGTCTTATCAGGATTAAGCAGAAGAAAATTAATTAACATCCAATCTCGTATGTCCTGCACACACTGCTCAATTTTAGCAAACTGTTTTTTCTCATCTGGTTTTGCTGAGACATATAATTGTGTCATCAGCATAACAATGAAAACTAATACCATGTTTACGAATTATGTTGCCCAGAGGAAGCATGTAAAGGGAAAAAAGCAGTGGGCCTAAAACTGAACCCTGTGGAACACCAAACTCCACTTGAGAACATGAGGAATGGTCACCATCTAAATCTACAAACTGATAACGATCAGTCAAGTAGGATCTGAGCCACAAGAGGGCAGTTCCCTTAATTCCAACTACCTTTTCTAATCTGTGAAGGAGAATACTATGATCAATGGTGTCAAAAGCTGCACTGAGGTCCAGTAACACAAGTATAGTGACGCAACCCTGATCAGAGGCCCATAGGAGGTCGTTTACTACTTTAACAAGTGCTGTCTCTGTGCTGTGATGAGGCCTAAATCCTGACTGATACAGTTCATTTATGCTATTTCTGTGTAGATGTGAACATAGCTGCTGTGATACTACCTTTTCCAAAATCTTGGAGATAAACGGAAGGTTTGATATCGGCCTGTAATTAGAAAGCAGACAGGGGTCAAGGTCAGGTTTCTTGATTAGTGGTTTAATAACGGCTAATTTAAAGGATTTGGGGACATACCCACTACTGAGTGAACAGTTAATTACTTTCAACAGGGGTTCTATTATTGCTGGTACTATCTGCTTGAGAAAATGTGTTGGTATAGGATCTAATATACAGGTTGACGATTTTGAAGAAGAGATGAGTGAAATTAGTTCCCTCGCTTCAAGGGGAGTAAAGTGTTCTAAGTTCTGATGTGATGTGGTTAGATCATCTGAATTATTTAAATTGTCTGGTTTCAAAGCCTGAATTTTTTGCCTAATATTTATGATTTTATTATTGAAAAAGTTCATGAAATCCTCACTACTGCATGATGATGTTGTGGAGATTTCTGCAGTGGTCTTGTTTTTAGTTAATTTAGCTACGGTATTAAATAAAAATCTCGGGTTGTTTTTGTTATTTTCTATTAGAGTGGAGAAATACGTTGATCTAGCATCACTGAGAGCTTTTTTATAGTTCAGGATGCTCTCCTTCCAAGCTATTTTGAATACTATCAATTTAGTTTGGCGCCATTTACGTTCGAATTTGCGAGCGGTTTGTTTTAAAGCACGTGTGTGGTCATTATACCAAGGAGCGAGTTTCTTATCTCTAATCATTTTCCTTTTAACTGGAGCGACATTATCTAAGCTATAACGAAGTGCTGACTCTAGATATTCATTCGCCTGTTCGAGTTCTGTGAAGTCAGATGGTGATCCAATCAAAGTAGATAATTCTGGAAGATTATTGATAAAGCTCTGTGCGGTATTTGATGTAAATGTACGTTTAAGGTGGAAGCGCGGTGCTGTGCATACATTATTACTATAACACGCTTTAATCGAGACAAGGTAGTGATCTGAGATAACTTCAGACTGTGGAATTGTGGTTATATTTCCTATACTTAATCCGAAGGAAAATATTAAATCCAAAGTGTGACCTGCTTTATGAGTGGGTCCTACTACACACTGATTTACTCCTACTGAGTCCAGTATGGACAAGAATGCTGTTCTCAGAGGGTCTTCTGGATACTCAAAATGAATATTAAAGTCTTCAACAATTAACGCTTTATCTACAGAAACAACAAGGTTTGAAAGGAAATCTGCAAATTCGCAGAGAAACTCCGAGTACGGCCCAGGGGGTCTGTAAATGATGATTAGCGGGATTGACTGAGCTGACTTTATGTTACTATAGAGAACTTCAAATGCATTAGATTTAAAACTGTGTTTTTGTACGAGAGACAGATTATCGTTATAAATAACTGCGACTCCTCCTCCTCTACCAGTTAACCGAGGCTGGTGCATGTAGCTGTATCCAGGAGGACTAGCTTCATTTAGAGCCACATACTCGTCCTGTTTAATCCAGGTTTCTGTTAAACATAATATATCAAGCTCCTGATCTGTGATAGTTTCATTAACAATAACTGCTTTAGATGCGAGAGATCTAATATTTAACAATATTTAACTCCACTGCTTTGGCTTGAATGCCAGACGACCATTGCAGGTGACTCCACTGACACCAAGTTACTGCCGTGAACGTTTGCAATGGGCACAAGACCATGTGACCTGGACAATGCAGCAGTGCTCTACCGTCCTGTTCACTGATGAGTGTCGGGTCACCATTGCTGGAGCATGGTCAACATGGTCCCCAGGATTTACTTTGGTTGAGGAGGTGCAACAGTCTGGGCAGGCATCACCAGTCAGCGCAAAACATTTAGTTATTGTAGATGACTCAGTCACTTCACAGTCTTACCTCAGAGACATCATAGAACCCATCATCATCCCCCAATTCCACCAGCACACTCCCAACTTTCTGTTCATGGATGATAAAGCACCACATCGTGGCAGAATTGTCACTGCTCGACTTCAGGAAGTTGGAGTGCCTCATATGGTATGGCCATCAATGTCCCCTGACCTGAACCCCATAGAGCACGTCTGGGACCAGTTGAAGCAGAGACTGGATGATCGTACCCAACCCGTGTGACCTGGCAAAACGTGTAGCACTTGTGGAGGAATGGAACACATTGCCTCAGAACATCATGAGGCTAGTGATGAGCATGAGACGTCGCTGTCAAGCTGTCATTGCGGCAAATGGTAGAAACACCCGCTACTGACATTGTCCATTTTTGTTATTTTGGGCTATCCTTGTTATTTCAAATTTTTTGGGGTAATAAATATTTAACTAATGAAAATGGTGTTTCTTCTCATACATTATTAGTAATATCAAAGGGAACTTTTACTTATTTCATTAAAATTCAGAGCAAATGGGAAAAGCACTCATGTAAATAACAATATCCTAACTTATTGTGAGTACATTGTATTATACCCAAAGTAATACACCATGTTATCATGCATACTGTTTGCCACAGATTTGTTCAAATGATACTTCTCTGCAAAGGGTTGGACATCACTCCACTTTGCATAAAACTTTTTTATCATGTGCACTGAGCAAAACTGATGCTGGCTAGCTTTTCTATTTCTAGGACTTTTTCTAGGAGGCAGTTGTGTGCCCAGTGAATTTGACTGACAGTCCCACGACTGAGTTGTAGAATGAATGATAATCGTTAGTGGAAACAATCCTACTTATTAATAGGAATAATAAATAAATAAACTACAGTACTAGTACAGTGTTTTTTTAATCACAAAATATATGTACAATATGAAAGATATACAAGGACAAGATTCAGGTATAAAATATCGAATTAGACAAATAATTATACACTTAAATTATACACATATACTTAAATTGACGTTATACAATATAAGCGAACATAAGAAAAATATACAAATAAGTAATAACAGTAGACAAAGTAAACTAGTCCAGTGTGGTGTTTCCAGATTCTTACTGCAGTGACGCAGGAGGAAGTGTTCAATTGGCCAATCCCAACGTGGGAGGCGGGACTTTCCGAATATGAGTGGGAAACAAAATGCGTTTACTAGAAGAACCAGTTTTCGGATGAAGGAGAGTAGGCGGTCTGTCTGTTTCTCAGCAGCCCCTGAGATTTCGGTCAGAGCAAGACAGGCTGCGTGCTACGTGCGTCTCCCCGCAATAAGGTGAGAATGGTTTATTTTTAACGGATGTGGTCGGTTAAATTCGCTCGTGGTGCTCGTAACCATCAAAACGCGAACGCTTTGTGTAGACTCGTAGTGGTAAAAATCGGATACGGCTGCTTTACCTGGTAATCTGTGGCTGTAATGTAGAAGAGTCTCTGACATTTTAACCTCCGCTGCGCACGCGCGAGGCTTAGCTGACCGCTAACGTTTACCTCAAATAACGCTTAAATCAGCGCCTCTACTTGGCTGGTCCTGCTCTGAGTTGCTTAGTCAATTCATGTTGACATTTGATACATCATCCCGATATCTAACAGGGTTTTAGACAAACACGTGTAACAGTGTTAAGCCCGAGATAAAACGTGACTTCAGGTCTCACCTAAGTCATGTGACCCTGCGGCAGCTGCACAGCGCGCGAGCAGCTCTCGACACCTGAGTGTATATAAAACTACGGTCTCTTCAGAGGACGCACTGAAATCTCACTCGCATCATCCACGCTTCATAATGCGTGTGAATTACAGTTTACGGTAGGCCGTGTGTGAGTGGGCGTGGGGGATCCAGTTCACTTTTTGCTTCATGTAGTAATAACACCGAAATAACGGTCTGACGCCAGTGACATAGTGACATTTTCTGTACTACATTTTCTGTACTGGATTATAAAGAGAGGGTAATGGGCTTCAAATGTACAAAAGTGATTTAACTTATGTCATTACACAGAAAGGCCAAACTATTCTTGTAAATTAATTAAATTCAGTAAAATTTTACTTGTATAACGCTTTTAACAATTGACATTGCCGTACACACGTTTTACACACTTATGAGAATTAAGGAAGTTTGTATGAAATGTGAATGTGTATAAGTCAAAATGATAAGATTGTCCCTGTTGAGCAAGCAAGAAACCTTGAGAGGAACCAGACTCAGCAGAGAACCCATCCTCATTTGGGTGATGCAGGGATTGATCTGCAGTCATGCTGTGTGTTAGGACTCTGTAAATTCAGTATAACAGGAGATGTGTTTAGGTTAATATGGAGTCTAGTTCGTTATTGGAGGCTCAGGTAGACTGTAGGAAATTCCAGTCCTGAACTATCGAGTGACTGCAGTCACAAGACCTCAGAGAACAGCTGAGGGAGAGGGAGAAGACCTCATCACAGCACAGAAACAGCACTCGTTAAAGTACTAAATGACCTCCTATTGGCCTCTGATCAGGGTTCCGTAACTATGCTTGTGTTACTCATCAGTGCAGCTTTTGACCCCATTGATCATAGTATTCTCCTTCACAGATTAGAAAATGTAGTATGAATTAAGGGAACGGCCCTCTCCTGGCTCAGATCCTATTTGACTAATAGTTACCAGTTTGTATATTTAAATGGTGACTATTCTGGATGTTCTCAAGTGGAGTTTGGTGTTCCACATTAATTTTGACTGTTATGCTGACGACACACAGTTATACGTCTCAGGAAAACCATATGAGAGAAACCAGCTTGTTAAAGTTAATCAATGTGTAAATAATATAAGAGACTGGATGCTAATTAACTTTCTTCTGCTTAATCCTGATAAGACAGAAGTTCTAGTCATAGGACCAGATGTAGTTAGAAGCAAGCTTTTTGATCACATTGTAATTTTAAATGTCCTTTCTGTTTCATTAAGTGCAACAGTAAAAGACCTTAATGTGATTTATAGATTTTAGTTTTTCATTTGAAACTCATGTAGACAATATCACCAGGATAGCATTCCTTCACCTCAGAAATATTGCCAAGTTAAGGAATATATTGTCACTAAACAGGGCAGAATACTAGTTCATGCTTTTATCACCTCTAGGTTGGGCTATTGCAACGCTTTACTGTTTGGTTGGTCAACTAGGTGCATAAACAAGCTTTAATTAGTTCACAATGCAGCAGCCAGAGTCATCACTAGAACCAGAAGATACGAGCACATCACCCTTATCTTATCTTCACTTCATTGAGCCCCCTGTGAAATTGATTTCAAAATACTACTTTTGACATATAAATAGGGTTGGGTACCGAAAACCGGTGCCAATACGGCACCGGTACCTATATAACCGGTATGTACCGGACCGAAACAGAACGAGAATTTCGGTACCTCATTTCAGTGCCACTTAAATGCCTGAACTGTCGATTTATATATTTGTTCTCTGGGGCTATGATGACACAGTTGTAAGAAGCATTAGATTCATCAACAAACATGATCGCTAGTAAAATTTAAATTCTGCATTCATGGGGTGTCAGAAATGATTGGAAAAATTTATTATTTCTTTAATTAGAAAAATCTTGAGGACTTCAGGAAAGCTTTGATAATACAAATCCAAAACATTTGTTGCAGTAATGTTACTGTCTATTTTATTTTTGTAGATTAAAAGTTTATTAGATTAGATAAAAAAAATAAAAAGCACAAATCATCAGGAATTGAGACCATCCGAGATGCGTATGAATGCAGCAACTAACATCTACTGCTATCTTAACTTGCTAAATTTAACCACTTTGTGGCTAAAGTGTGGCTATATTTCACAAGAAAGGATTCTGTTGCGTGTAAAGGGGGGAAACAAGTCAAATCTAATAAAACATTTGAGGGCACAGGGAATAAACTTAAAAGCAGAGGGATGCACCGTTTTTGACAGCTTGCGGACAACAGCTGGCACTATTGGTGTGGATGACCCCAGCTTCAATCATACCAACCGTAGCAAAAAGGAGTCTACCAATTATAATGACGACAGCAGCCTTTCCGCAGGTTAGTAGTAGGCTACTGTAATGTTAATTGCAAAATGCAAATCTTGCATTCATGGTAACAAATGGTCAAACGACTTGTAAAATACTAATGTAACATGGATTCTGTTTATAATTATGGCTTTCCAGCTTGTACTTAAACTTTTAATATATTGTTAAATTTTAAGCATTTAATTTTTTGTTCAATAAAAATGTATTCTTGAGTCGTCCACCATCATTTTGTGGCTTTTGCAAAGTATCGGTTCAGGCACCGTTTTGGTACCGGTTTAGAAGTATCGATTTGGCACCGGTATAAAAAAAAAAAAAAAAAACAACGATATCCAACCCTACATATAAAGCATTAAATGGTCTCGCGCCGCAGTATCTGAGTGAACTGCTAGTAGTCCAATAGGAGGTAATTTAACAAGTTAACAAATGCTATCTCTGTGCTGTGATGAGGGCTAAGTACTGACTGATACAGTTTGTTTATGCTATTTCTTTGTAGATATGAGGATAGCTGCTGTGCTACTATCTTTTCTAGAACCTTTTGAGATAAAGGGGAGGTTTGAGATCGGCCTGTAATTTGACAGCAGACAAGGGTCGAGGTCAGATTTCTTAATTAGTGGTTTAACTGCTAATTTAAAAGATTTTGGAAAATACTGACTGCTGAGTGAATAGTTAATTATTTACAACAGAGGTTCTGTAATTGCTGGTACTATCTGATTGAGAAAATGTGTCAGTATCTAATACACAGGTTGTTGATTTTGCAGAAGGAATGAGGTGAAATATTAGTTCACTCTCATCAAGGTGAATAAAGTATTCTAGGTTCTGATGTGATGTGGATAGTTTATCATATGTATCAATTAAATTGTCTGGTTTCAAAGCCTGAATTTGTGTCTAATATTTTTGAAAAAGTTCATGAAATCCTAACTACTATTGTGGAGATTTCTGCAATGGTCTTATTTCTAGTAAATTTTGCTTCGGTATTAAATAAAAATCGAGGATTATTTTTGTTAGCTTCTATAAGAGTAGAGAGATACCTCGATCTAGCAGCGCTAAGAGCTTTTTTATAGTTCAGGATGCTCTCCTTCCATGTTATTTAGAATATATATAGATTAGTGGTATCAACTGAGCAGACTTCATATTTGTAGCTATACTTATACTTATGTCGCTATAAAAAAACTTCAAATGCATTAAATTTGTGTCTGTGTTTTTATACGATAGTCAGATTATCATTGTAAATAACTGCACTGCCTTCTCCTCTACCAATTAGCTGAGGATGGCTAGCTCGGGGAACTGACACCTTCTCAATATGGTGAACCCTGAGTGACGACTCTGTTCAGCTAGCAGACGGTTGGTTTAGCTTGTTTGTCTGCTCCCTGGCCTGGGCTATGTGTAGTCGCCAATTAAATAGGCCTCTTCTGAGATTATGAACTATACTAGAAGAAATGAGCACCTTCCCAAGTAGGATGGACACCGTTCCTCCCCAACAGACCAGCTTTGCCCTGAAGGATACTTCGACTATCTATAAAGCCCACATTATTTTCGGAGCACCACCTGGACATCCAGCGTTTCAGCGACCATAACCTGCTGTAAGATATGTTACTACGTCGCATTGGGATGGGGCCAGAGCATACTACTTCATCGGACATCGCCTTAGCTAATTTTAACACCCCTGTAAAATTATTCTTACTAACCTCTGACTGATGAAGGCGTATTAAAAGTCCAGTAGTATTAAAACATGAAAACTAATTATTATAAATATTTAACAGAAAAAGCAATATAATTTAGATGCTGATACAGACAAGAAACCTTCGCGGTAACAATACGAAATCAGGAAGCTACATCACAGGGAGCTCTTACAATAAAGAAATGTAAATTATTTCTTATTAAATGCTTATTGATATCATTTTAAATATACATCGTTTCTCATTTTTATAAAACATTGAAAGAATAACAAAATTTACAAAATATAAAGTAAAGATAAAATGTTAATCTGCACTTTACCTTTGAAAAGAATTTTGACTGCAGCA
>QNUK01000692.1:32500-152500 GCA_013621035.1 Clarias magur | reverse complement strand
TGTGACCTTCATTTTTCAGATGGTGAGAGTGGTTTGGTCTGTGAGCAGCTCTGTCTGGATGTTTAGCTTAAATAAAGATTATTTTGCATGCTTTTGTTCTGAAGCACTTTAAAAAAAATGTTTTATTCAGTTTGGTTTTTGGAAACCTTATACAGGATTAACAAATCATATGCTGAAAAAGTATTATTTAATGTAGGGATTTACATTTAATTGATTTGATTTCAGTGATATCAGGCCTTTACAGTTTAATCATTGAACTTCGGGCACTTGTTTTTAGGAGAATTGACCAAAAAACACCTCAGCTCTTTTTCCACTTTGTGTTCCTGTAGGTAATCTACATGGGAGTGGTGCTGTATGCTCCTGCACTTGCATTGAATGCAGGTACAGGTCTGAACCTGTGTATGGAAGGAATGAACAAAGATTATATTTAGTTAAGATGTTAATGTTTGTAACTTCATTACTAAGAATTTGTTTTTGTTTCAGAAAAATGTATATTTAACTTAGTTAAAAAAAAAGCAATAATACAAAACATTACAATGAAGAGAATGACCCATTTGCCAGGGAATTCAGTAATACATTTTTATTCCTTTGTGTGTTTCAGTAACTGGTTTTGATCTCTGGGGAGCGGTTCTGGCAATGGGGCTTGTGTGTACACTCTACACAACACTGGTAAGCTTAACAATTTGTGTTAAGACTGTTGTCCGTGTCAACTTGTATAAAAATATTTAAATAACATCAGAGATATGGAATTTGTACAGGTTTTCAAAGTCAGATAAACAAGTTTATCTATTCAGTTAAACCTTGGATTGCAAGCATAATTTGTCCAGAAATATGCTCGTAATCCAAAGTTTCCCATAAGAAATGATGGAAATGCAGAAAATTCTTTTCACAAACCGAAAATATTAATATAAAATGATTTAATACAAAATTCTAAAGTAAAAATTAAACATGCACTGTACCTTGAAAAAATAATTGTCTGGCGTGAGGGAGACGAGGGGTGTGGGGTGTGTGTGTGTGTGTGTGGGGGGGGTCATTAAAAAGAGGTTAACACAGTCTATCTTGGAAATGGAAAAAATGCACAATATTTTCAGGAAACATTGATGCATAGTTACTTCTTATGCCATAAATTGAACAAAAATAAAAACATTATTATGGCACTGTGCAAAAGTTTGGGCACTCCAACTTCCATATTCTCAGATTCTTTTTACAAGGTTTCAGACTTTAATCAGCTCATTAGATATGATGCATGGCAGCAGCTGTCATTAGTAAATGCCCATTTAAAATCTTTATAAATACGTTGTGCACACACTTGCGGACACTCAACAACCATGGGTTCCTCTAAGCACCTGTGCAAGATTCTTAAAATGAAAGTTATTGATGTCCACAATGCAGGAGAAGACTACAAGAAGATAGCAAAGCATTGTCGGCTTGCAGTAAGATGGCAAAGTAAGATGGCAAAGTAAGATAGCAAAGCGTTGTAGTTTCCACAGTTAGAAATTTGCAAGATTTTTAAGAGATTTGTGTGGAGGTCATGATGAGATCTGAGATTTGTGTGGAGGTCATGAGATGAGATTTGTGTGGAGGTCATGATGAGATCTGGAAGACCAAGAAAACTCTTGGAGAGAACTGCTCGCAAGACAAATACACAATAATGTTTTTTTTTGTTGTTTTTTTTATCTTTGTTCAATTTATGACATAAAAAGTAACTATGCACCAATGTTTGCTGAAAATATTGTGCATTTTTTCCATTTCCAAGAGAGACTGTGTTAACATCTTTTTAATGAAAAAAAGATCAACATAATTTATTTATCATGGGGTGCCTAAACTTTTGCACAAGGCCGTACAGTATATGTTAAGTTACCGTGTGGTATGCAGTTTCCTTCTCAAACCATTTCACATTGGATTTTAAGTCTTCTTTAGTTTTTGTACACTTTTTACCTCTAAATATATACAATGGAACCTTGGATTACGAACATGATTCATTCCGAAAGCAGGCTCGTATATCAAAACACTCGTAAACCAAATTTTTTAAGAAATAATGGAAACTTAAAGGATTTGTTCCACAGCCCAAAAAATAAATACATAAAAATAAATAATACAAAATATGAAGTAAAAATGAAACAAATTAACCTGCACTTTACCTTAAAAAAAAAAAAAACTGTTAAAAAAAATCTTTTTCCGTGCGCGCAGGCAGTGTCTGTGTGTATGAAGCTAAAGTAAGAGGAGAGGAGGAATGAGCCCCTCCCGTCTCCCTTTTCTCGTCTTACACAGTAACCCTTCTTCCACTCTTATTTGAGTTTCACAGGCGCACACAACAGAGACACTGTTTTATCAGAAGAAATAAACAAGAAATCTCTGACACTCGAATGATGCAGACTAACAGAATCACTGCTTTAAAGTAAAAATAAAACAAATTAACCTGCAGTTTACCTTCGAAATTAAACACGACAGAGCAGTGTTTCTGTGTAGAGCAGATTGTGTGTGTGTGCGCGTGTTGGCGTGCGTGTGTGTGCGTGTTTTGCATGCATGTGTGAAGGCGAGAGCAGGAGGGGTGTGTGTGAAGGGACACGATGTCTAATGATGCGCACACAGACACAAAATGTAGTGCCGGCTGACACAGAGAGCGAGAGAAAATGGATCGTTTAACCTCTCTAATGAGATTGCTTTTGCTTTACACGCATACACGCACACGTTATAATAAACAGAAAATAAAATATGTTTTATGGGCACACAGTGTTATCGGGAACAGTACACGCATGAACGGATGTTGATTATACGAGTGAGAGACGGGCACTAAGACCGAGCAGGGGAGACGATTACCCACAATTCCACAGCACGCAAGAGAAAAACCATTGGCTCACTTGTGATCATGTGACACTTGGCGTCAAAACAAGCAGCGCATGCGCAATACATGATGATCTGTATTCATAATCCAAGATTTGCTCGTTTTTTCAAGTCAAAATTTATTCAAAATCTTTGCTCATCTTGCAGAACCGCGTTACTCTCAATCCGAGGTTCCACTGTCCATATTTTTTTAAAGAAAGCGATGTATGTGTATGTACATTCCTTAACATATTCAGGAAATTTGTAGCCAGTTTGACACTAGTTAAATTTTTAAAGTTTATATGTTTACAAGCTAAATTCATAATTAATCAAAAACAAATCATGTAAAAATCTACGGAACTGCTACTTTTGTGGAGCAAAACACCTAGTACAGAGGCATAGTCAATCTAATATTTATTTTTGTTGCTTTACTTGCATTTCAGTGGCTCAGTATTGTGGTTAGCAATGAAGCCAGGGTCGAGGGTTTGATTCCTGCTTTGAGTCTGTGTGCATGTTCTTTCCGTGCTTGGTAAATTGCCCATTTTCTGTGTTTTGTGCTCCATATAATGGATTGGGCCTCTGTCCAGGGTGTACAGTCAAACTTTATTCGATAGCCTTGGGTCTGTTCTGTTGTGTGAGGTCATCCTTCTATAACTCCCTTGGTATAACCTGGGGTATGACTTTGAGGTTGTCATACTCCAACAAGGTTTGATATTTGTAGTTTCATTGAGTTCCTCATAGAACATACAGGCTAGAATGCTAAACTTGCCTGTCCTGGAAGATCTTTTGGTTCTATAAATCTCTTTCTAGCTGTCACCTGTTCCATTCCTCAGTTGTCATTGACTGTGCCAGACCCACTTATCCAGATGACTGAACTGTGGATGACCACCCAGCGTGCATCCCACGCGTCAATGTGCATGGTTCAAAGCCATATGTCTTGGAGGGCTTTCATATGCCATGGTTGCTCTTTCCACGTCTATGATTACTAATCTTAAGATTTTTGTCTTTGTTAACCATTATTGTGATGCCCTGCATGTTAAATACTCTCAAGCAAAGAAAACAACAGGCAGGAGTTAGGTTAAGAACCCATTATCAAAACTTGGAAGGATGGTGCTGAACCGTCAACTTAGTGGAAGAAATGTGGTTGGGGAAAAAAAAACATGAATGGATATCACTTAAATACATAGTGAACCCTGCTATGTTTAATAATGAATGTAAGAGCATTTCCATAAACACAATGTGATGAGAAATCACAGAATTGTGTCTGAACATCTGAGTAGCCATAGGAAACTGGCTTGTTGGTAAGGGTAATCAGATGTCTTCAGTTTGCTAGGGAGCATAACGATTGGACTTTGGAGCAATGGACAAAGGTTATGTGATCTGATGAGTCCATATTGCGCCTATTCCAGATTGATGGCCACTTCAGGTATCAATCAAAAAGGTAAGCGCATGAAGCGACCATCATGCATAGTGGCCACTGTACAAGTCTCTGGCAGTTTTCTGGGGTTGTTTCATTTGCTCAGGTCTAGACTCAGCAACACTCTGGCGATAAAAATGAAGTCAGCTGACAACCTGAATGTACTGAGTGACTGTTATCACATCTATGGAGTTTTACTCTCCTGATGGCATGGCCATATTCCAGGGCCCAGTTATAAGTGGTTCTGGAAGCATGAGGAATCATTGTCACATACAAACAATGGAAACCTCATCCTGTGCTAACAAACTAAAGGTGAATAAATTAAATTCATTTTTGGTCTAGCTATTGTATAATTCTGTATTCTGTTTATAAATGTGTATAATTTGTGGTAATGCATGAAACTGGAAATATTGACAAAAACTATTTTTAGCAAAATTATGTGAATTGTATAAACATCATGTAATCAACATTCGTAAGCTACTGTCTTATTGGAACTCTACTTTCATTTAAAAGTGTTACTGTAAGTGATGCTTTACTTCTCTTCTTTGCAGGATCTAACTGTTCATGTCTCTTTCTTTTCAGCTGTGTCAACTCAGATACTATAATAAGGTCTAATCACATGACCAAGTACTCCTTTTGGAAGCATTGAGATATTTTATGGATTTGTTTTTTTTATTTAAGCTCATTGTTAACTCTAAATGTTACATTTTGAGAATTTTAACAATATATAATAAAATCATTTAACAATATAAATTATTTAATAATACATGAGCTGAACACATCAAGTATTGAGTGTTTTGCAAAGCCTCAGCCCAGAAGTCCTGCTTCAATCAGCTCATAGCAAAATGTCCATCTCTGTACTCAGGCAGAGCTCCACCAGTTCCTGGTACTCACTGCAGTTTCATTCACTGGCACGAGTTGCTAATTTTAATTGTAAAATAATAATCCAATCTTGTTAATACTTCAGGGTGGCCTGAAAGCTGTTATTTGGACAGATGTGTTCCAGACAATTGTGATGTTTGCTGGGCAGCTGGCAGTAATTGTAGTGGGTGCCCACCAGGCAGGTGGTATTGGTGAGGTGTGGATGAAAGCCCAGAATGGCAGCCGCATCTCAGGCATCGAGTGAGTCTGAATTTGATTGTTGGCATGCACAGTATTTAAAACATCAGAGCCAGTTTTATTGGCTGAAAGCTGTAAGTCTGGTGTCATACTACCTACTCTACATTGTGTCCTTTCTCTGTCGCTCCTGTGTCTGACTCTTCAGACTGAATCCTGATCCCTTGGAGAGACACACATTTTGGACGTTGGCTGTTGGGGGCATCTTCCTCATGCTGGCACTCTATGGTGTAAACCAGGCTCAGGTCCAGAGATACCTCAGCTCCCGTTCTGAAAGAGAGGCCATTATGTCAGTAATATTCACAATTTTATTTGTTTAGCACTTTTAACAATTGACATTGTCGCAAATCAGCTTTACACAATCAAAATAATTATTTAAGTTTGTATGAAATGTGAATGTGTATGAATCAAAATAAGATTGTTCCTGCTGAGCAAGCCAAGGACGACGGCGATAGTGGCAAAAAAAAAAAAAAAACTCCCTGATGAGATGTCTGTAGGAAGAAACCTTGAGAGGAACCAGACTCAACAGGGAACCCATCCTCATTTGGGTGAAAACGGATAGCAGGGATATATCTGCATCATACAGAGACTGGAAGTTCAGTATAACAGGAGATGTGTTAATGTGGTTTCCATTTCATTATTGGAGGCTCAGGAAGACTATAGGAAACTCCAGTCCTGAATTATCGAACAACTACAGACTCCTCAGAGAACAGCTGTCGGCATCAACCGAGGCCAGGACTGTTTTTGTGGAAAAGTGAAAGCATGACCGCATTACTAAAAGGGAGAGCCAGAAGAAAACACAGACATGAGGGCTCCCTAAGATGTAAAGCGACCAATCACTTCGCCGTCAACAAACCTGAGTGATCAAAGAAAGTGGGAAAGACGGCATCTAAACATACCAGTTCACCATAATACTCTACGTCCATGAGTCCCCCAGATCTGCTCCTTTACCTACGGCAAATCTACTTACAAAAATGTTTGGCTAAAAACATTGGTTTTTAGTCTAGACTTAAACACTGAGACTGTGTCTGAGTCCTGAACATTAACTGGAAGACTATTTCATAACTTTGGGCCTTGTAAGAAAAATCTCTGCCCCCTGCTGTAGTTTTCATAATACATGGTACTGACATGTAAGCATGGCGGATCGTAAGACACTAGCAGTTCTCTCCGATACTGCGGTGCAAGACCATTTAATGCTTTACACGTCAATAGTAGTATTTTAAAATCGATGCAGAATTTCACAGGGAGCCAATGCAGGGTGGATAAGATGGGGGTGATGTGCTTGTATCTTTCTGTTTATGCACCTAGTTGAACAACCGCACAGGAAGGCATTACAATAGTCCAACCTAAAGATGATAAAAGCATTAACCAGTTTTTCTGCATCATTTAGTGACCATGTATTCCTTATCTTGGCAATATTTCTGAGGTGAAAGAATGCCATCCTGGAAATATCTACATGTGCTTCAAATGAAAGGCTGGAATCTATAATCACACCGAGGTCTTTCACTGTTGTAGTTGATGGAACAGAAAGGCCATTTAAAGTTAGTGTGATAAGGAGCTAGAAGCAAGCTTTTTGTGTTCCAATGGCTAGAACTTTTGTCTTATTAGGATAAGCAGAAGAAAGTTAATTAACATCCAATCTCTTATGTCCTGCACACATTGCTCAAGTTTAGTAAGCTGTTTTTTCTCACGAATTATGTTGCCCAGAGGAAGCATGTAAAGAGAAAAAAACAGTGGGCCTAAAACTGAACCCTGTGGAACTCCACTTAAGAACATGCAGAATAGTCACCATTTAGATCTACGAACTGATAATAATCCGTCAAATAGGATCAGAGCCAGGAGAGGGCCGTTCCCTTAATTCCCACCACATTTTCTAATCTGTAAAGGAGAATACTATGATCAATGGTGTCAAAAGCGGTACTGAGGTAATAGCCACCTTATTTTAGCCTGATGGTATAGAAATGAATAAGCAATCTTGTGTGTGATCCATTTTGATAATTTCTGCATGCTTCAAAAAAGTCTAAAAATATATATGTACAGTGCCCTCCATAATTATTGGCACCCTTGGTTAGAATATGTCCTTTAGCTTCTAAAAAAAACCCAGTTTTGTTCTAAATAACATAGGACCACAATTGGGGGAAAAAAGAGGAAATTCCAACCTTTAATTCAAGTGCATCTATTCAGTGGAAAAAATCCCACATTAAGAAATAATTCTTTTACATCAAATCATGGGTGCCACAATTATTAGCAGCCCTGATGTTTAATACTTTGTACAACCCCCTTTTGCCAACAAAACAGCACCTAATCTTCTATAATGTTTTACAAAATTAGAGAACACAGAAAGAGGGATCTTCGACCATTCCTCTTTGCACAATGTCTCTAAATCATCCAGTGACCTGACTCCTTTCCTCTGCACTCTCCTCTTCAGCTCACTCTACAGGTTTTCAATGGGGTTGAGGTCTGGGGACTGAGATGACCATGGGAGGAGCTTGATTCTGTGTGTGGTGAACCATTTCTGTGTAGATTTGGCCACATGTTTTGGCTCATTATCTTGCTGAAAGACCCAGTGACGACCCATCTTCAGCTTTCGGGCAGAGGCCACCAAATTTTCCTTTAAAATTTCCCAGGGTTCCCAGGGCCTCTGGAAGAGAAACAGCCCCACAGCATCACCGATCCTCCCCCATACTTCACAGTGGGCATGAGGTGCTTTCCTGCATACTCATCTTTTGTGTTCCGCCATACCCACTTAGTGTTTGTTGCCAAAAAGCTCTATCTTGGTCTCATCTGACCAAAGAACACAGTCCCAGTTGAAGCCCCAGTACCGCTTAGCAAACTCCAAACGTTTGCATTTATGATTATGACTGAGAAGTTTTTTTCCTTGAATGCCTTCCTAAGAGCTTCTTGGCATGTAGATAGCGTCTGATGGTTGTTTTGGAGACTTTGTGACCCCAAGATGCTATCATTTGTTGCAGTTTTTTAACAGTGAGCTTTGGAGATTTTTTTATTTCTCTTACCCTCCTCCTCACTGTGCGTGGAGGCAAAATAAACTTGCGTCCTCATCCAGGTTTGTTTACTACTGTTCTATTTTTTTTAAACTTCTTAATGATTCCTCTCATAGTAAATATGGGCAGGTGCAGGCGGGTGGCTATTTTCTTGTACCCATTGACTTGTGAAGGTCGACACACATCTGCCTTACTTGAATGGTGTGTTCCTTTGTCTTTGCCATGTTGAAGAGTGGATAAGAGAAATGGCCTCTGTGTCACGTCATATTTATACCCCAGGGAAGCAGGAAGTGATAAATTACTAATTACTGTACTACTGTAGAAATGACAAATACTTCAATTACATTTATTTTCTAGGAATTGTTAGGGGTGCCAATAATTGTGGAACAGGTTATTTTATGAAAAATAATTATTTGTTAGTCAGAGATTTTTATTTCCTTTTAAAATACACTTTATATTCACATTATATTTTTCTACAATTTTCAGTGTGACAATATGCTTCTGCAATAAAAACTGAATTTATTTTAAGGCTTTTAACACATCTTAACCAGGGGTCCCAATAATTATGGAGGGCACTCTGTGTGTGTGTGTGTGTGTGTGTGTGTGTGTGTGTGTGTGTGTGTGTGTGTGTGTGTGTAAATTACACATAATTATTAAAGCTTTTTCCAAAAAAGAAAAAAAAACCTACTCACTGTTCATCCTCTTACAGGTCTTGCTATGTGGTCTTTCCATGCCAGCAGATAGTCCTGGCACTGGGCTGTCTCATGGGACTGGTCATGTTTGCTCGCTATGGTGAAGACAGTCCTTTGGACAAAGGCTTTGTTCAGACCAATGACCAGGTCAGACACCCTGGCTTTGTTTTTCCTTTTTCTGTTCCTATCATATGATGCAGTTCATGCATGGTCTTTTCATATCTTTTCAGAAAATGTTTCTTTATTTTAAATGTTTCCTTACGAGGTGGTATCAAAAAGTTTTGAGACTGCTTTTGTAACACGCCAACAGATGGCAGCAGAAGGCTGCACGCACAGTTGCAGGGAGTCCCTACCTTTATAAGTCATTGTGCCAAAAGATATTGGGAGCTGTGCAACTAGTGCTATTCTGACTGTGTACGTTACTATGTCTGTTCTAACTTTCTGTCCATGATTATGAAATAAAGAGTGAATGTGAAATTTTATGTGAAACTGGGGAAAACACTGATATTTCACAGGATTCTGAGAGTTTACAGCGATACTACAATGAGTCATTTAAGGTGTTTTGAATGGCAAATACGTTCAACAGCGGAAGAACATCTCTGGAAGACAGTGAGAATTTAGGAAGATGAGCTCAACCCTCGAAAACCATTCGGCAACTTGTGCATGATGATCGTCAGAGTACAATCCACAATATTACTGCCATTGTCAGTGTGTCATAGGGAACAGTCCACAGCTTGACCAAGTGCAAGCTCATCGTCTTTTTTGACATCTGTGCCATTGTGCGTCAAGAATCTGTCCCCAGAGCCAAGGCTGTCAATTTCATGAGTCAGTGAATTCTACTTCCAGATTTTAAGGCATCTGAGGGAGGACATAGCGCTTGTAAACTAATCTTGTATCTAATCTCAGAACTTTTTGATAGCATCTCATATAAGAACTTTTATTAATCATATTTAAGGATTCAATTATTTATTTATACAGTATTGGTCTTTATAAAGGGCATTGTACAAGTTCTTTAATAGAAGAAAATCCTAACAAAAAAATTAGGAGCACAATACTTGATTTATTTGGGTTTTATTGAAGGTCCCTTATGTTGCTTAGCAAAGATGCTGGAACTGACCTATGAGATTTTTCTGAATAATTTTGAGGTTCTCATTCGTCTTTATGATTCTATCCACTTTGCACAGTACACCAGTTCCACTGGCATGAACACAGCCTCACCACTCTTCCAACTAATAATCCCTGGTCAAAAGCTTCCTCCAGATCGGATTTCTTTGTTCATGTGGTCAGCTGCAACTTTTATCAGAGCAGCAGGAGCTTCTTTCTTGGACAGTAGCCTTTTAGTCCCTGGTGATATAAAACTGCTTTGACTGTAGATAGTGACTGGTGTTCTGATATCTTCTAGTTCATGGCAGGCCAGTGCCTTGGGTTCCTTGTGACCATCAGAACGAAGTTCTTCTCAGCTGCGGGTGACGGCTTGGGTTGTCATCCAAACCAAGGCTAAGTGACTTTACGGCCCAATAACTTGTACTTACAGTTATTCAAACTGATCTTGGAATCCGCAGTTGTTTAGAAATATCTCTGAGCGAGATTTCTAATGTCTACCATCCTCTTACTCCTTGTGCATATCTATATGGGTGTATGCATATCTTTTGACCCTTAGCTAATTTCAGAAAACCCAAAATAAACCATTGTACACCAAATTCTTGGGGTTTTCTTCTTTTTAGAGATGCATGATGTACAATTGCTGGTTGTTACAAACTTTCTCAAGAAAAGACCAGTTAAAAGAAATCAGTAACAGTCCATTATTAACATGTTTCCTTTCAGTCGGTTCACTCGGTACAACACATATTGTATGGGATATCACGACCCTCTCGTGTCCTGGCTGAAGCCACCTTTATTCACGCCTTAAAGGCAGTCAAACCTGTGGTGACGTAGGTGTAGCCCCATCTATACCTATAAGCCCTCGTCACCACGGTTGACTCTCAGTTCTTACGCTCTTCACCTCGCTGTGAACACCTTTTTCGTAGAGTTCTTCTAGGTGCTGCTAGTCAACTCTACATTTGACATTATAAGAATGAGGTTAAAATCAGCTTAACTGTTCCTGTTGGTGTTAGCGACAACAGCTTTATTTGGTGAGACGTCTACCCGCGGAGCGCTGATTTTAGGTTCACTGTCAGTCAACGTATTAGTGACATCTCAGTTTGGTTGGCTCTGTTTAGCTGTGCTAATAGTGCTAGCTAGTATGAGCAAGGAAGCTAATGTGACAAAAAAAAGAAGTCCGCAGTTCTCCGCTGTCCGCAGGAGGGCGGCTTCTCTGAGCCCGAGTCATGTGCGATTTGTCGCCAGCTCCGACATTCAATGCTGGAAAGACTGGTCACGTTCGTGGAGACCTGGAAAATAAATAAATAAATAAAATGTTGTGCTCGACATCGGTCTAGAAATGCACGGCTTGTCGGTGGACGAGCATGAAATGTTGCCGTCTGCTCAGAGCTCCGCTGCTACTGCGTTAGCCGCTCGGGAAGACACTTCATTTTTGCTCTCTACCGCCGATCGGTCGAGACACTGGAGGTGGAGTGGCCCTCCCCACAGCCGACTCAAAAACCACAGAGGTTCGCAGGATTTTTTTCTCCCTCCTGAACCGACAACCGTTAAAAACTACTTGCACATTTTCCCCGATTTTATGGGTGAGTTAACGTCGTCGTGGAGCAAACCGCTGCTTCAGACACATCAGGCACTGTGTTTAGCAGAGTTCGGCTCACTGGTGCCTCAAGAGAGCCCGATGTGTGCGCTACTTAACGAGGTCAGGATCGGGACAGACTACATTTTGCGCAGGTCTCGTTGTGCAGCTCTCTCCCTCGGGAGAGGGATGGTGAGCGCAGTGGTAGCACAGAGGTATTTATGGCTCACGCTCTCTGACATTCTAGATAGAGACACGGCATTCTACTTGGATGAGCGTTTGTTCGGCCAGTCACTCGATGCCAGTTCAGGCAAAGTTTGACTTCAAGAGAAAACAGGCTGAGGCGTTGCGAGACATTCCGCGATGAGAGATGTAGCCCAAACAGGCTCGGACTTTAAAGGGAGAGTAGCTCTGGCAGCAGGGAGACACGGTTTCTCCTCTCTCAATGCCGCCCAAGAGGCCGCTATGTTATGTTCAGGGAATCAGTCCCAAACGGCGTTGCACTTCCCTAACACAGTACCACATTTAACATGGATCAGAGGAAGCGAAGGAAAGAGTTGTCTCAGGAGATTTGAAAGAAAATTATAGGCAAGCATGTTAAAGGTAAAGGCTAAAAGACCATTTCCAAGCAGTTACATGTTCCTGTGACTACAGTTGCACATATTATTCAGAAATTTAAGATCCATGGGACTGTAGCCAACTTCCCTGGACGTGGCCGCACGAGGAAAATTGATGACAAATCAAAGAGACGGATAATCCGAATGGTAACAAAAGAGCCCAGAAAGACTTCTAAAGAGATCCAAGGTGAACTTCATGCTCAAGGAACATCAGTGTCAGATCGCACCATCCGTCGTTGTTTGAGCCAAAGTGGACACTACATGGGAAACGACCAAGGAGGACACCATTGTTGAAAACAAATCATAAAAAAGCCAGACTGGAATATGCCAAACTACATGTTGACAAGCCACAAAGCTTCTGGGAGAATGTCCTATGGACCGATGAGACAAAAATGGAACTTTTTGCCAAGGCACATCAGCTCTATGTTCACAGACGGAAAAATGAAGCATATCAAGAAAAGAACACTGTCCCTACTGTGAAACATGTAGGAGGCTCTGTTATGTTCTGGGGTTGCTTTGCTGCATCTGGCACAGGGTGTCTTGAATCTGTGCAGGGTACAATGATATCTCAAGACTATGAAGGGATTCTAGAGAGAAATGTACTGGCCAGTGTCAGAAAGCTGGGTCTCAGTCGCCAGTCATGGGTCTTGCAACAGGACAATGACCCAAAACACATAGCTAAAAACACCCAAGAACGGCTAAGAGGAAAACATTGGACTATTCTAAAGTGGCCTTCTATGAGCCCTGCCCTCAATCCTATTGAGCATCTTTGGAAGAAGCTGAAACATGCTGTCTGGAAAAGGCACCCTTCAAACCGGAAACAACTGGAGCAGCTTGCTCATGAGGAGTGGGCCAAAATACCTGCAGAGAGGTGCAGAAGTCTCACTGACAGTTACAGGAATCGTTTGATTGCAGTGATCGCCTCAAAAGGTTGTGCAACAAACTATTGAGTTAGGGGTACCATAATTTTTGTCCAGGCCTGTTCCATGAGTTCATTTTTTTAAATAATTCTGTTGAAGCACGGTTGAAAAGCAATGTCTGACTTTCATTGGTTAACATTCATAGAATTCTTATTTATTATTACTTTTGTCAGATTAAAGTTATTTCTGTGACCATTGTGAGGTTGTTGTTTTTTTTTTTTTTTCCATTGACCAAAGGATACCAACAATTTTGTCCACGTGTGTAAGTGTATCATTTCAAGCTATGAACCCCAGTTGGATTTGAAAAATAAATAAATTCTCAGAGACTTAAGAGAAGTGCCCTCGATGTTTACAGTTTGCTTGCCCCAGAAATGGTGCCTTTTGTAGACTGTGTGTATGTCAATAAAGAGTTTTTCTGTTTACAATGTTGCAAAAAACAAACAAACAAAAAAACCCCGTGCCATCTATGAGGCTGCACTTTGGTGGAACACCAGGTTGCAGCAGCCCCTTAAGTGGCTTCCCGCTGTCTTGAGTGGCGCGCATCCGCAGTCTCAACATGGGTGCAGTCGCTATGGGATACTGACTGCAGTTTCACACAAAGCCACCGCGCTTTTCTTCTGTAATCAACACCGTAGTGTTGGACAACGCCACACCGGTGCTTCGGCAGGAGAGAAATTCTCTTCTTGGCAAAGGGGCGATTCAAGTAGTTTCTCCTTCGGAAGCGAACTCGGGTTGGTACAGCCGTTATTTTGTCGTTCCGAAGAGAGGGGGAGGACTACATCCTGTTTTGGATCTGTGAACATTGAACACGTTTTTTAATAACGTACAAGTTCAAAATGCTTACACTGAGGCAACTGCTAAATGCAATAGACCCGGGAGATTGGTTCACTACGATCGATCACACGGATGCTTACTTTCATGTAGCATTCTTTCCGAGCCACAGAAGTGTGCATTTGTGGGCATGGCCTGCGAGTACCTAGTCGCTAGCTCCCCGATCGTTCACGAAGTGCGTCGAGGCGGCGCTGTCTCCTTTTCAGGAGAGAGGCATGCGCATACTGGCCGATTTAGACGACTGGACGCTAATAGCGAGCTCAAGTGAACAGGCGGAGAAACGAACAGCGTTAGTTCTGTCTCACATTCAGACTCTAGGGTTCTCAGTAAACATGTAGGAACAGCTCACTGACTCAACAGTTTTCATTCCTGGGTCTGTAGATATGCTCCGTTGCCAGCCGAGCACATTGGTCAGAGCCGCACTGCCTTGCTCAGTTTCAGTTGCAACACAAACTTTGTTTCCGAGTGTTTTTACAGTTATGGGGAATGACTGCTGCGTGCGCTCTCACCGCCTATGTGTTACGCGACACCTCAACAGGAGGCTGACAGTGACTCAGTCATGCATGTCAGCTCTTCTGCCCTGGAGGGAACGCCAGGGCTATCCGATAGGCAGGGTGTCGTTTCTCAAAGTGGTGTCAACAGATGCCTCTCTGAGGCGTAGTCACAGGAAACACAGGAAAAAAAAAAAGCAACTCGTGTTGTATATTATTTTATATTATAGCTGTTGGCGGTGTTTTCAGCCCTGAGACATTTTCATCTGACTCTGACAGGCCATCATGTTCTGATCAGGACAGACAAAAGACAGTGGTGTCATATATAAACAGACACAGGGGGACTAGTTCACTTCCCCTGCTGAAACTCTCATTCTCTATTACTATGGTCCAGTGTTCATCTTCTGTCACTCAGGGCCACTCACATTCCAGGGCACCTGTATCTGGGGGCAGACCTTCTCTCCAGAGGGGGCCCGCTTGTGATGGAATTGAGGTTACACCCATGGGTGTTAGCTCAGATCTGTGAGCGCTTCGGCAGGGCAGTAGTATCCAAAGAGAATGCTCAATGCCCATTTTTCTTCTCCATAACAGATTGCAGTGCTCCTCTAGGGATCGATGTGCTGGCATACTCATGGGCCCCAGCTCTATTGTATGCTTTTCCTTCAGTAGAACTGATTCGGCCTGTCACAGAGACGGTGCGCCAGCAGGGTTAGTCCCTAATCCTGGTGCCCCTCGTTGGCTGGCAAAGTCATGGTATGCATAGTCAGCCTGCTAGCAGCAGAACCATGCTAATTTCTTCTCCTCAGGGCCCTTCGGTCTCAGGCAGGGGGGGAGGTGGTTCACCCATGTCCCAAACTGTGGAACTTGCAGGCTTACCTGTTGAAAGGTCCAATCTGATAGCTAAAGACATCCTCCGAATGTGATGGAGACAATTCAAAGTGCTCGGGCCTCGTCTACTAGAGGTTTATATGCTTAGAAGTGGCAAGCTTTTGGGCAATGGTGTCAAGAACGTAATGTTCTTCTATATCAGTGCTCGATGGTGGAGGTTTTGTCTTTTCTACAAGAACTGTTAGAAAAAGCCCTTTCCATCTCTACTATTAAAGTATACCTGGCGGCTAGATCAGCCTGTCATATTGGTTTTGATGGAGTGTCAACAAGGGCTCATGTGCTGGCAGTACGATTTTTAAGAGGGGTACAACGTCTGTGACTCACTGTGAGGTCCAGTGTTATTTCTTGGGATTTATTGTTAGTGCTTGAGGCCCTGTGTGGCCCTCCTTTTGAGCTAGTTGAGTCTATAAATATGAAAATTCTTTCATATAAGACGGCACTCCTTCTGGCTTTAGCGTCTGCTGAGCGAGTGGGTGATCTCCACGCTTTGTTTGTGCATCTATCTTGTATGCAGTTTGATGCGAATGGTTTAAAGGTTACTCTACGGCCAAACGCGGCCTATATACCTAAAGTGGTCTCCACTGATTATAGCTCTATGGTCTTTGACCTTTATAGCTTCTGCCCCCCTCCTTTTGCTTCTGAGGAGCAGGGAAAATTGCATCATTTGTGCCCTGTACGTGCACTAAGTGTCTACATGGACCGTACAGTGAATATGCGTGTATGTGATCAACTGTTTGTCTGCTTTGCCAGTCCAGTAAAGGGTGAAGCACTGGCTAAACAGTGGCTTTCCCATTTGATTGTGGAGGCTATTACATTAGCTTATAGCAGCAAGGGTGTCCCTTTTACCTCAGGGTATGAAAGCACATTCAACGAGAGCTATGGCAACATCGTGGGCGTTGTTCAAAGGGATATCCGTGGGTGATATCTGCAGCCAGTTGGCCCTCACCGCACACGTTTATCCGGTTCTACCGTTTGGACATAATGGCCCCCTTGGTGGCCCATTGTGTCCTCTCTGCGGGGTCCATGAGTCAGTAGAGTACCTATCAGGTTTTTTGGTAACTTTGGTAAATGCTCAGCGGGGCGTGAATATATGTCCCATACAATATGTGTTGTACCGAGTGAATCGACTGAAAGGGAATTAATGGTTTTGACTATAACCTCTGTTCCCTGAAGGAGAGGAACGAGGTACAACACATTGCTGCCCCGCATCTCAGCTTAGCTCGGCGAAGAGCGGCTGTCGAACTGAGAGTCAACCGTGGTGGCGAGGGCTTATAAGTATAGACGGGGCTACACCTACGTCACCATAGGTTTGACTGCCTTTAAAGGTGGCTTCAGCCAGGACACGAGAGGGCGTGATATCCCATACAATATTATGTTGTAAAACATTCGATTTTCATGTTTATGATGACTGTATGCAAACTTCTGATCTCAGCTGTCTTTGCTTTGGCCTACTACTTAGATATTGTTTATCAAGATGCTAAAAAAGTTAAATGCAAAAAATACTCTTCCTGTAGATGGTGTTGTATTTTGTGATGGATGTGCTCAGAGACCTTCCTGGTTTGCCTGGACTGTTTGTTGCTTGTCTTTTCAGTGGTGCTCTCAGGTAAAGGGCTTTATAAATTACTTAATCAAAAAGCTCATATTTGGTGTTTGGCCTTCAACTTTTTTTTTTTCCTTAGCACTATTTCATCTGCCTTCAACTCACTGGCGACAGTTACCATGGAAGATCTGATTAAGCCCTTTTATCCCACCATGACAGAAGCTCGAGCTACGCTGCTATCCAAAGGCCTTGGTGAGCCATGCTTTAACTTTCCAACCCAGGGGAGCAGAGTACGTGCACAATATTTTCTTCCTTATATCTACACCACAGCTCCTGGTTTTTGGTTTGTTCACTGCAGCTGTAACTGTCTGAGAAAGCTATTTTGACATTCATTAGATACCCAAGAACCCTTTTATTAAGCTGTAGAAATGCTTTAAACTCGGATACCTCAAAAATAAAAAATATAAAAAAATTACACTTGGATACTACACATAATATAAGACTCTAGACATATGTATTAAATTTAATGTGATTGTTATTTATTTATTTATTGATTTAGACAATTGCTGGTAACATTATTAATGTGTAGATGTCTGTATAATTTAATAATTTATAATAATTGGGTAGTCTATTTTTGTGTGTTAATATGCAGTGGCTTTTTCTCCTAAATACTGGGCCATAGTAGTAGTTGTTTATACTTATTCAGTTCCAAAAAACAATGCCAGTCTGTGACTTTAACCAGTTGATTTGTTGAGAAATGTCTGCAACAGGCCTTGGTTAGAAAACCAACATGACAACCATTTTCATACAGTCAACTGAGATTACTCTTAATGCAGTTTAATTATCAGGACACTGTCTAGAGAGGGACACTGTAATGTTCATTATATTTTTAAGTTTTTCTTTAAAACCATATCGTGGACATGACTGCATTACAAAGGAAATAAACTGCATTGATAAATTGCACAGTTTAAAGCTGTACCATATCCCTGAGTATAAATAGTACAGTAATTGATTCATTTTTAAATCATGTGCATATTTAGTAGTCAGATAGTTAGTATACCAAACATCAAGGTTTTGAAGAATTTTTGCTCTGTTTGTCTCAGCTCTTGGCTATGGACTGGTGTGTCTAGCTATGGCTTACATCGCATCTCTAATGGGCTCTGTGTTACAGGTATGGACTAGTCTGTTTGTTTGTAACAGCAAGAATGCAAATACTATAATACTGTAGTAATCATGTAGTAATTTTATACTCGTTTTTTTTTAAATATAATATCTATTTGGATGGTCATTCTGGCACCTTTTTTAGTCATAGCTCTTCATCTGGAGTGAGAGTCATATGAGGGGTGTAAAAAGTAAAAATACACTTTAACAAGGAAATCTGATTGCTCTTCATTTAAATATACATTATTTACTGTTTTTCTGTATTTTGTCCAAATTATTTCTTCTATTTTAACTCTTAATATGATGCTATGAATTATTCATCATTATCAGTTCATCACAAAATGTAGAATATTTGTGAATATTGTCTTACAATAATGTACATTATAATAAAGGTTTAAAAGTGATTAAAATTATTAAAATTTTCGGGTTTGCAACATTAACATTTGTCTCTGTTCCTGCATGTTTTTATTAAAAAAATCTTTGTCGTCCTGTGATCTTTCAGGCTGCGCTTAGTATTTTTGGCATGGTTGGTGGGCCTCTTCTTGGCGTGTTCTGTCTAGGCATGTTCTTTCCCTGGGCCAACTCTATTGTAAGTGCGTTGTTTTTCTTTAACAGTAGAAACATTTATTTTGCAGCATTAGTATAATTAACAAGATATTTTACCCACAAAAGCATTGTTTCTTTATATCATCATGGCACGATTCGTCTGTAGACACAAGGTCAGTCATAATAATCAGTACAACAGTGTTGTGAGTGTGATGTTGCAACATTATTGTTATACAACAGTTATATAAACAACAAAGTGGAGTAACAAGTGAAGTGGTACAGTGCAATGTTCCAGAGCTGTTGTGCCAAATGTCAGCAATCTTTAAACACAATTTCCAGCCACCATCAACATTTGTTTTATGATGGGAATTGAGGCATGTGTATTTGTATATACTTCCAGGGAGCAGTATCTGGTTTGGTAGCAGGACTCATGATGGCTTTCTGGATAGGCATTGGTAGCTTTGTCTCCCGCATACAAGCAGCAAGTACACCCTTATTAAACACTACGATCATTTATGATACCGGCAACACAACTGCAATCTTGACTACGGTTATCACGTCTGCTACAGCAAAACCAAGGTAAATTTGAAGAGGCTTACAGGTGGTGTTTTATTTTGGGAAATCTGTTTTTATTTTAAGCAGAGGTGTATAATTATTAAATTGCACAATGAAGTAAAAAACTTTATAAAAATATAAAACATTACTATTAATGTTCATCTAAAAATTGTGTGGTTGCATGTTGTCATTTTATTTATATACCTCACAGCTTAATATGTATATAAACATCATTTATCTAAGTATGGATGGTTTATTAACTGAATAAATTTCTCAATCATAATTTATAGGGTGAACACAGGCATTTTTGTTGTTTTTGAGTTTTCAAGTGTCACTTGAATTAAACAGATCTAAAACATTTTTCAAGAAGTGAATAATAAAATACCCCTGTGTCTCTGTAGGCCCACTGGATTGCAGGCCCTCTATTCGTTGTCCTACATGTGGTACAGTGCTCACAACTCCGCCACAGTTATACTTGTAGGACTGTTGGTCAGCCTTCTCACTGGTATGCGAAGCAGTTTACACTACTCAACAACATAGACTAGGATTTCATGTTTACAACTAATCTATTTGGAAACCCAAATGAAAAACATTTTATTATATAGTGGCTTCTGCATTTTTAATACATTTATAAATTTATGGTTTAATAAAGTAAATGGTTTAAATCAGTTTTGTCCTCAATCTACATGCAATAATCCAAGGTGCATGTTTACAAGAAGCAATTCTAGAATTTGTTTTTCAAATGTTTTTTTTAATTTTTATTCAATCTCTCGTTTAGCTAATTATTCAAAATCTTACCTAAAGTGCACTTGATTGGTCTGCAATCAGGCGACTGTGGGTTCAGCCGTGGCAATCTTAATTTATTGCACATAAGTTTTAAATACACACACTTGTTTGTATAAAAGTTCCATAAGTCACAGTGCAAGTCAGATCAAACACCAAGTCCAAGGTTCTCTCTTAAGCCATTTTTAGTCAATAGTGGCTTAACCAGTTAAGGTTCTGGGTGGCTCAACCAGTAACAAGTGGAGGGGGGCACACAGTAAAATATACCAGAGCTGTTATGCCAAACATCAGCACTCTTTAAACACCACTTCCAACCACAATGCTACTGAATCCAGGAAATCCAACAGAAATTATACTCAAAAGGGGAAAACAACGTTTGAACCTAGTGGCATGGAATGTCCAAACTACTAATGATATGGCAACCAGACCAGAACAAGGTTCAGTAGTCATCTGAACAGAACTTGAAATTGAAGGCATAGATACAGTGCCGTGAAAAACTATTTACCTCTTCCTGTTTTTTTATTTAACAAAGGATGTTTTGTCTCCAAATGCCTTTGCATTTTGCCGGGCTTCATACTTTTTTGAGCAAGCACTTCTGACTCAGGTAAACTGTCCATAATTTCCTCAACATTTTTAGATTTGCGAATAACAAAAATTATTAATTAAATAATTAAAAACCGCAACTGCCGAGATGCATAAAATAAATAAAATTTATGCATCTCGGCAGTTGCGGTTTTCACATGAAGTTGTGTGCTGTAGCAATAACTAGTGAGCCAGTCGCTGCACAGTGATGTCATATCTTTGAGTCGTGAATTTTGTTTTTTTTAAACACTCAATTTAAACACTCACACTCAATCAGTAATATTTACACATTAGAAAATATTTATTTATAGCATTTACTTGTAATACTCAAAAGTGTGTATTATAATCACAAAAAAATACATAATTTTTGAATCCCTCTCGCAACCCTCTTGAAATTATTCCATGACCCCCAGTTTGAGAACCACTAATTTAGGTCATCAGCAAATTTTTATATTTCACAAAGGTAACCCGGGTAAAAACACAATAAAAAAAAAAATCATTAAAGGAAAGAAGCTGTTCAAACCTACCTTTTACCCCAAGCCTACTAAATCAGGAATAAACTGTGATTAATCACATTTTTGTTCAATGAAAAGCTGCATTAAATTTCACTTAAATAGAACCTGCCAGAAGTTAAGATCACTATGCTTCGATTTAAAGAAACAGATGCGAAATAAAGTAATTGACATGTATTATGTATGACATGTAAGCCATTTCTAAGGCTTTGGTGTGCGTCCTGTTACATCTGGCAAAGAACTATTTTCAAAAAATTTCATAAAATTAACATCATATTGCAACACTGCTGCACAGTGAATGGGTCACCTTTGAATGTTTTTTAAAAAAATTTAGGTTTTGGAGTGGCCTAGCCTAACTCAGGATGACAAATATACAAAAAGAAAGAAAAAATATAGTTGCAAGTAGGGGTGCTCCGATCAGGATTTTTGGGGCCGATCTCCGATCACTGGAAGCTGTATCGACCGATACTGATCATTGATTACAGGGTCTACTCAAAGCCTTATCATGTAGTATTATGTATTAATTTACAATGTTGTTAGATATAGTTTTGTATAGTATTGAAATTATAATTCTAACTGTATTTATTGGCAAGCAACATGTGCAACATGTCAACTTAAAACATAGCAGCCTGTGCTTGGTTAGTATTGGGAAAAGCTTAGAGCCTGACAAATGTATACTGGTCACCAGTATACCAGCAACAAAACAACATATGCTGGTCAAGCTGGTGACTAGCTATCTGGTCTATGCTGTATTTTTCAGCAGGGAAGTAGGAAGTTTAATTTTGTGCGCGGAAAGATGGAAACGTAATCACAGCGCCAAAACTCGCGTTGAATCATGATGAACCGTACTTAAGGCCACAGCGTGCAAAAGAAATATGTGAAAGTGGATATTAGTGGAGTTATGCAGCTGAATTTTTACAAAGTTCCAGGGAGCGCTGTACAGGCCCTGTGCCACGCCCGGGGTCAGGCACTCAGGCCTTCCTCATAATCAGTTTCAGTCTACACCCATAAAATTTTGGAACCGTAGGTCTTTCCACTCGTAAGATATGAGAAGTTATTAGCCACTTCCTGTTCATTTTTATTCGCCATAATTTTAAAGCATCGTCACGGCCGAACCATTTGAGATCAAAAATCCCTCCGCAATTTTGCATCAGCAACTTGTTTAGATCATAATTCCCTAGGAGGAGTATTTCACCTTCCAGTGTGCATTTTGCAAACAACTCGAAATAACTCACTTCCTGTGGATTACAGCTGATGACATGCAGCGCAAAACTTGTTCAGCTTGATGAGATTTAAATGTACACCAAGTTTTATAAGTATATGTGCAAGTCTAGGGGGCGCTGTGCCGGGCGTGCGCTACTAACTGGGCGAGCCCCACTGAGGAACTGTTCCAATCTGTGTGTGAATTTTGATGACTTTGAGTATGTTGAGACCCCCAAAAGTGCCCAGATTGAAAGAAAAATAATAAATAAATAATAAATAAATAATCTGTAGAAAAACAATAGGGCCCTGCGCACTACAGTGTTTGGGTCCTAAAAATAAATAAAAATAATTCTTAGAAGAACAATAGGGTCCTGTGCACTACAGTGCTTGGGCCGAAATAATCCTTAGAAGGACAAGAGGGCCCTGCAAGCAACGTTGAATGGGCCCCAGCACCATTCCCTCCCGAGCGGATTGCAGAGCCTATTTGTCTTTTGAGCGTCTTAAGACCTACAAAAAGCCATCGTTAAAAAAATTTAAAAATCCCTTAGAAGAACAAAAGGGCTCTGCGCACTACAGTGCTTGGGCCCAAACGATGACTGGCCCAAGCACGGGCACCACCGCCACACGGTCGCATCAGTAAGACGGGCAAAGAGGGCACGTGCCCTTAATGGGGAATGCCTAAAGGACAGACGTGACAGTTTGGGTCTAATGAAACAGATATTAAGAATGTCCACTGTTGTCAAACAGCATCTAAACTCTAATGTCTATACTGTGCATGTTTATAAATATGCATGTGTGTGTTTGTGTGACATTAATAGCCACTATTCGGCATGAGGCATTGCCATGGCTAAACTGTTTGAGACATCAGAAATCCCATGGCAATATTTCATCCTCAATAGTTTGAGATTATGTGGGTAGGTTTGGTGAAGATGATAATGGTGCAGCTGCTTGGACCGGTCATTGTTTATGTGGGATGAGCAGTGTGTGTGTATAGGATGTGTAATCTGTGTAGAGTGTGTGAGTGTGAGAGAGAGAGAGACACACACTAAGCATCCTACACACACACACACACACCCAGTGTGTGCATAGTGTGTATGGGTGTATAATTGATGTGTAGTGGGTCTGTTTCTAAGGTGTGTGTGTGTGTGTGAGAGGGAGAGAGAGACACACACTAAGCATCCTACACATACACACCCAGTGTGTGCATAGTGTGTATGGGTGTGTAATTGATGTGTAGTGGGTCTGTTTCTAAGGTGCATGTATGTGTGTGTGTGTGGTTTGGTGTGCATATCGCCGCCCTTGTCCACCAGACTAAATGTTGCACAGTGGGCAATTCATATGTTTGTGTTTATTTTGATTAAGTTTGCATATGTTTAAATTGTAAACATAAAGCCATAGTAAAGGAAACAGGGAACTGGACATATTTTATTACTGCAGGAGTCATTACCAAAAAACATGTTTAGCAATGAGTGCATAACTATAAAATATTTTTGGGAGCCGTATGAGCATCACAAAATCATGAAAAATCATGAAAATCAAGAAATTAACTCGGAACCAGTTTTTCTTTCTACCTAAAATGTTTGGACTCATAAGGACTTTCCACTTGTTGGATATAAGTACCTTAATTTTCCTTAAATGTATACCTTGCCATAGCAACACTATTCGGCGCATCAAAAAGTCTGTTACAGTTTCACATCAGCCATGTCTTCAAATTATTGTGGCTGAATTTGAAGCCAATTAGCTGTAAATGAGTCACAAAATATTTGAAGTTCTAAAAGTAAACACTTTCTGTTGCCAGTTGGTGGCGCTATGACTGAGACTCACGGGACCCATGAAACTGTGAGCAGGTTTCTTCTCTTAACCTACAGCTGAGGTTTGATGAATGTCACTCAATTTACACAGAAGTTATTAGCCACTTCCTGTTTCCTATTGTTCGCCATGGGTTTTTAGGAGTAGTACATCACATTCCAGTGGGTGGCTTTTTCAAACAGCACAAAATAACTGACTTCCTGTTCAGCGGATTCCATAAAATGGGGTATGCAAGTTGGTGACCTCAATGAGAAATTTCTACTGGGTCTCATTCATATATGTGAAAGTGGATATGAGTTATGCAGGTAAATTTTTACAAAGTTCCAGGGGGCGCTGTACAGGCCCTGTGCCACACCCGGGGTCCAGGCTCTCAGGACTTACTAATAACCAGTTTAAGTCTACAGTCAGCAAATGTAGGAACCGTATGTCTTTCCAGTCGTAAGATATGAGAAGATAATTTTTTTTGCTTTTTTCTTTAGTTAAATTGTCACCATAGCCACACGATTCAAATTAGAAAAAAATCCTTCATGGTTTCAAATGACCAATGTCTTTTCATTATTCTGGCTGCTTTTGAACCAAATCAGGTGGAAGTTAAGGACAAAATATTAGTGATTTCCAAAAGTGACACACGTCCACTGCGATGCTTGGGCCCTAATAATAATCCTAACGAAAACAAGAGGGCCCTGCGCACTACAGTGCTTAGGCCCTAATAATCCTTAGGAAAACAAGAGGATCCTGTGCACCCTATAGTTAAGTTAAATTAAGCCTTTATTTGAAACATGTACATTACAGCACAGTGAAATTCCTTCTTCGCATATTCCAGTGTAACCTGTCAGGTTTATTGTGCAGGGTCAGCCATGATACAATGCCCCTGGAGCAAATAGGTTTAAGGGCCTTGCTCAAGGGCTCAACAGTGGCAACATGGTGGAGCTGGGAATCGGACCGCCGACCTACCAATCAGTAACTCCTGCCTTAGCCCTCTGAGCCACCACTGCCTATATATTGTATTGTATTGTAAATATATTAGTGCTTGGGCCCTAAAAAGGAAGAGGCAAATACTTTATCGCACTGTATATGTGCACTGAGTGAAGTCAGACATTTAGGCCAACTTCTGGACCAGTGGGGTATGATTCCTTTGCCATCTACAAAAAACATGGCCATGTAATTCCTGTATATGTAAATGAAAGACTGATGACTGCCAGTTTAATAAAGTTCGAAGGTGGTCCAAAAGAGAGAGAAAAAGGAAAATGTCCACTTCTTTCACTGGATTCTATTATGAATGTTGAAAGACAGGAGAGGATAAAGACGCAATTGTTAAAAACCTCTGGAAACAATGGAGGGTAATCAGGAGGGTAACTTTTCTATGAAGAAATTGCAGGGTTTTTCAGAATGTTAGTCATGTTTTCTTAGATTAAAAGACACTGCAAATAGAATTTTGAAGCATGCATGCATTTACTTCATTCAAGAAGAGACTTTGTAGCAAATGGACAGGCATGGCAGAGGGTGATGACCGAGACTTGCAATAAGATGATGAGAGAAGAAAGGCCAACATGGAAAAGAGGGCCCTGAGAGAAGAAAGCTGGAGGAGTGTAATCTTTTGGACTTGGTTATCTTTTGGATATTTGCTACTCATCTTGTAATTTTTTGTTATACCCATGATGGGTTTCAAAAGTGTTCATAGTGTATTTAGGTATTTTAATACTTAAAAGAAATAATTACCTAAAATTCATACAACAAAATGCACATGTTTTGGAGCCACTGAATGTAAATGAAGGTAATAATTCTTCTTCCTAAGTCAAGTTTTTCTTCCTATACAGTGGAACCTTGGATTACAAACATAATTCGTTCCAGAAGCGGGCTCGTATATCAAAACACTCACTCATCTATATCGCTTAATCCTGTATTCACGTGGGTCTGGAGCCTATCTCAGGAGACTTGGGGCACAAGGCGGGGTATCCCCTGACAGGGTGCCAATCCAACGCAGGGCACACTTGTAAACCAAATTAAAGTTTCCCATAAGAAATAATGGAAACTCAAATTATTTGTTTCACAGCCCAAAAAAATAAATGGGTAAAAACAAAAAAAAAAAAAAAAAAAAACAATTAAAAACTAAAAATGAAACAAATTAACCTGCACTTTACCTTTGAGTAAGTAAAAATAAAAATAAATCATGACCGCTAAGTGTTTGTGCGCGCAGGTGCTGTGTGTGTGTGAAGCTAAAGTAAGAGGAAAGGAGGAATGAGACCTTACCCTCTCCCTCGTCTCATCTTACACAGTAACTTTTCCTCCTCTCTTATTTAAGTTTCACACGCGTACACACGAAAACACTGTTTTATCTGCAAAATAAACAAGACATCTCTCTAATTACACTCAAATGAGCACACATTAATGGAATTACTGCTGTAAAGTAAAAATAAAACAAATTAACCTGCAGTTTACCTTTGAAAAGAATTGCGACAGAGCAGTCTTTCTTTGTAGAGCAGAGGGTGTGTGTGAGGTGAGAGCAAGAGGGGTGTGTGTGTGAAGAGGCACGGTGTCCAATGACTGTCTAGTGAGCACACACACAAAGTGCACACTGATACAGAGAGAGAGAAAATGGATCTTTAACCTTTCTAATGAGAAACCTTACTTTTGTACTTTTTTCTTACTTTTGCTTTACACACGTGTTATAATAAACAGTACACGTATAACACAAAATAAAATGTTTTACGTGCACACACATGGATGTTGATTATACCAGTGAGGGACATGCACTAATACCGAGCCTGGGGCGATGATTACCAACAGTTCTGCAGCGCAAGACAGAGAAAAACCATTAGCCCAGTTGTGATCATGAACAAAAAGCACATGTGTTCTACATGATATTCGGTATTCGCCAACCAAGACTTGCTCATTTTCAAAATTTTAAAAAGTCTACATTTATTACAGATCTTCGCTCATCTTGTGGAACACTCACAAACTGCGTTACTCACAATCCAAGGTTCCACTGTACATGTACTTCTACATTCATATTTACTGTGCTTATGATCAGGACCCTGGAAGGAGACGGAGGTGACCCCCGGTACGGTTTACCCTGTAATGGGAATGCTGCTCTTCTTTATGCCTGAGCGCTACAAAGAGAAGCTGTGCTGTGTTACTCCTCTGGAGCACAAGGTAATGTCCCCAACCTAGCACAATATCTAGCACACTAATAAGAGGTAGAATGTTGAGCTGATTCAATTAAATATTTGTGTATTTGCACATTGTCAACTTTTGCAGTGAAGGCTTGGTTTCTTGGTTTCAAAATGATTAATAAAAACCAATTAAAGTTGGCAACTGAATACTGAGAATATATTTAAAAAATGTTTGTCATTTAAGTATATACATTACTTGATGTCAAAAAAGTTCTGACAAATAATTTTACTAAGAGAACTCCTGTAACTCAAAACGGATTTGTCCCAAGGCAAATTGACCCATAATCTTTTTCTTCTCTGTGGCGATCATTTTAAACACAATGTGATAATTGTTCTTCCTTTTTATTATTATTATTGTTGTGTGTGCGCATATATATATATATATATATATATATATATATATATATATATATATATATATATATATATATATATATATATATATAGAGAGAGAGAGAGAGAGAGAGAGAGAGAGAGAGAGAGAGAGAGAGAGATAGATGGATATAATGTGTATATGTATGTATATGTAATAGCGCTTTGTCATTCAGTACATTTAATAGACGGTCAACTATGTTACGTACACTGTTATGGTTTACACATTCTTTATGATTTTATGTTTTTTTTTTTATTATTTCTTCAAATACGATGTTAAACTGTTCATGAAAATAAGTGATCGCACTGTAATTATGTGTCAGGATATGGAAGCTATAAGCTACAGGTGAAACGCGTGCAAAACTTTTATTTTAGTAATGCAACTTAAAAGGTGAAACTAATATACGAGATGGGCTCTTTACACGCAAAGCATGATAGTTCAAGCCGTGATTTGTCATAATTGAGATGATTGTGGATTTGGTGTTTTCATGAAACAGAAAATTTGAATATTGTGAAAAAGTTCAATATTCTAGGCTCAAAGTATCCCACTCAGAGCCTTTAAATGGTCTCTCAGTCTGATTCAGTAGGAAGCACAATCATGGGAAAGACTGCTGACCTGACAGTTGTGCAGAAAACCATCCTCCATAAGGAGAGAAAGCCTCAAAATGTAATTGCAAAAGAAGTTGGATGTTCCCAAAGTGCTGTATCAAAGAACATTAATAGAAAGTTATGTGGAAGGGAAAAATGTGGAAGAAAAAGGTGCACAAGCAGCAGGGATGATGACTGCAGCTTAGAGATGATTGTCAGGAAAAGGCCATTCAAGTGTTGGGGACTTTCAGAATGAGTGGACCGAGGCTGTAGTCAATACATCAAGAGCTACCACATACAGACAGATCCTGGACATGGGCTTTAAATATCGTATTTTTCTTGTCAAGCCTGGGCTAAATGACTGTTTTGTTGCTCAGTGGTCCAAAGTCCTCTTTTTTGATGAGAGCAACTTTTGCATCTCATTTGGAAACCAAGGACCCAGAGTCTGGAGGAAGAATGGAGAGGAACACACTGCAAGATGCTTGAAGTCCAGTGTGAAGTTTCCAGTCTGTTTTGATTTGGGGTGCCATGTCATGAAGATGCTGGCTTCATTTTCCAGCAGGACTTGGCACCTGCCCACACTTCCAAAAGCACCAAAACCTGATTCAATGACCATGGGATTACTGTGTTTGATTGGCCAGCAAACTCACCTGACCTGAACCCCATAGAGAATCTATGGGGCATTGCCAAGAGAAAGATGAGAGACATGAACTGAAGAGCTGAAATGAACTGAAGAGCTGAAGGCCGCTATTGAAGCATCCTGGTCTTTCATAACACCTCAGCAGTGCCACAGGCTGATAGCTTCCATGCCACGCCGCATTGAGGTAGTAATTGCTGCAAAAGGGGCCCAAACCAAGTACTGAGTATTTTGAATTTTCTGAGATTGTGGATTTGGGTTTTTCATGAGCTATAAGCCATAATTATCTCAATTATGACAAATCACGACTCAAACTATCTTGCTTTGCATGTAATGAGTCTCTCTCTCTCTCATATATTAGTTTCACCTTTTAAGTTGCATTACTGAAATAAATGAGCTTTTACACAATATTACAATTTTTCGAGTTTCACCTGTATGTTACCCAGTAGTGTAAATAATCAGTCATTATTCCTACATCATTAGTAGTGTCAGTCTACGTGCCACAATTGGCACATGGCTATGTTTTCACTTTCTCCACCAACAAATTTTTAATATTCAGTTAAAAGATGAAAAAAATAATACAGAAGGGGAGTACAGTGGAACCTTGCATTATGAACATAATTCATTCCGGAAGTGGGCTCGTATACATCAAGAGCAGTGTAGAGCAGTGCGTGCATGCGTGTGGGAAGCCGAGAGGAGGAGGTAGGTGTGTGTGTGTGAGAGAGAGAGAGAGAGAGAGAGAGAGAGAGAGAAGGGGCACAGTGTCCAATGACACGCGCACAAAGTGCATGCTGATACAGAGAGAGAAAATGGATCTTTAACCTCTCTAATAAGACTTGCTTTTGCTTTATACACGCTCACGTGCGTTATAATAAACAGTACATGTGCACGGTACACAGACGTATACAAAAAGTTTTCATGTACACATGTGGTCATAGTGTTATAGTAAACAGTACATGCATGCAAGCATGTTGACGATACCAGTGAGACTTTGAAGGGGAGACTATTGCCCACAATTCCGCAGGGCAAGAGAGAGAAAAAAACATTGGCTCAGTTATTACGTGACGCTTGGCGTCAAAACAAGAAGTTTGTCTTTCATGTAAAATGTATAAAAAAATCTTTGTTCATCTTGCGGAACACTCGCAAACCGCGTTACTCGCAATCCGAGGTTCCACTGCATATTTGGAAACCCAAAGATAAGCACAGTTCAAATGTGATCAAAATGTCTGCCATACAACAAAATTAATCATTTAGTCAGTTGGCATTGGGACAGCTCATTTTTGATTTGCAGAACAAAGTTTTCCTAGTTATATAATTAACCAAATGGGTAGTGTCATCATCTTTTCATTTAAAAAAATATTAATGTTAAAGCTTTGCAACTTTGAAATATGTTACACTGATTATACAAATATGTTACACTGTCATTCTAATTATACAGGGTGGGCCATTTATATGGATACACCTTAATAAAATGGGAATGGTTGGTGATATTAACGTCCTGTTTGTGGCACATTAGTATATGTGAGGGGGCAAACTTTTCAAGATGGGTGGTGACCATGGTGGCCATTTGGAAGTCGGCCATCTTGGATCCAACTTTTGTTTTTTCAATAGGAAGAGGGTCATGTGACACAAACTTATTGGGAATTTCACAAGAAAAACAATGGTGTGCTTGGTTTTAACGTAACTTTATTCTTTCATGAGTTATTTACAAGTTTCTCTTTGTTCACAGCCATTGACATGTCGAAGAGGTTAACACGTGATGAGCGGATTGAAATTGTGTTGATATCTGATGAACGCAGTAACCGGGTCATTGCAGCAGATTTCAATGCAAGACACCCTATGAGACCACCCATCTCCCATGCTACAGTTAGCAAACTGCTTGCTACGTTTTGTGAAACTGGTTCAGTGTTGGATTTGCCAAAATGTGGACGCATGAAAACTGTCACTAATGAACAAACATCAGTGACTGTCCTAGCTTCATTCAGCAAGAGCCCACAGCGTAGCACTCGCCGCATGTCACTGGAGAGTGGCATTAGTCGAACATCGCTTCGGCGGATATTAGCTACTCACAAATGGCACCCTTACAAACTCCATCTACTGCAGCATCTCAACGAGGATGACCCAGATCGCCGCACACAATTTGCAGAATGGGCAAAACAAAAATTGGAACAGGACCCTCGGTTCATGCAGAAGATTTTGTTCAGTGATGAGGCAAACTTTTATGTGAATGGTGAAGTTAAACAAAACCACCGCTATTGGTCTGACACTAACCCACATTGGATAGATCCCTCCAAGACTGTTGGAACAAAAAAAGTGATGGTATGGTGTGGTATATGGGGTACAAAGATACTGGGGCCATTCATCATCAATGGAAACCTCAAGGCCACTGGATATTTGAAATTGTTACATGATGTGTTTCCCTCTTTATGCACTGAAGCTGGCACATTCCCTGAGTTTTTCCAGCAAGATGGTGCACCACCACATTATGGGTATCAGGTCCGAGCATTCCTAGATGAACAGTTTCCTGAAAAGTGGATTGGTCGTCGTGGGCCAGTTGAATGGCCCCCAAGGTCTCCCGATCTGACCTCCCTTAGACTTTTATCTTTGGGGTCATCTGAAGGCAATTGTCTATGGTGTGAAGATACAAGGTGCAGCACCTGAAACTACGGATACTGGAAGCCTGTGCTGGCATTTCTCCTGCGGTGTTGCTATCAGTGTGTGAAGAGTGGGAGAAGAGGGTTGCATTGACAATCCATCACAATGGGCAGCACATTGAACACATTTTATAAGAGGTCAGAAACATGTAAATAACTCAAGTCAAGTCAAGTCAAGTCAAGTAGGCTTTTATTGTCATTCCAACCATATACAGTTAGTACACAGTGAAACGAAACAACGTTCCCCCAGGACCAGGGTGCTACATACATGTAACAACATAAATGTACAACATAAATTTTACATTTTTAAGTTACTCTAAAACAAGAACTATCAATATCTATACAAAAATACAAAAATAGACAAAAGTGCACGTGCAAATGTGCAAACAAAGTGGTACATGACAGACACAATGTAAGACATAACAGTACTTTTTGATGAAGGATGAATTGAGGTAGTGGGAAGAGCAGCAGTAAACTCATAACTCATGAAAGAATAAAGTTACCACCACCGCCATGGCACCCGTCGGATCTCCACCTCTCGCCGTGGTTGACACAGGAGCCAGGGAACCCATGCAATTAGGACGCGCCTCCTTGAACGCTGCAGAGCGAGAACGACGCTTCAGGGAGGGACTCTGCGCCTATTGTGGCTCGGTGGCGCATCATAGAGCCATATGCCCTCTTCGCCAGGGAAACGGCCAGGCCCGGTGAACCCTGGGAACAGTTCACCCGGCTTCCTCCATCTCTCCGCCACCACACCCAGCGTCTCTCGCCTCATGTACACCTCCAGTTTGGCCACACACAGGTCAGAAGTACCGCGTTCATCGATTCTGGTGCTGTTCATTGACTCTTCTTACGCCAAGGAACTGGGGGTGGAAGTTGAGGTGTTATCCCAGCCGGTTCGGATCACTTCTGTAGATGGTCGGCCCCTCTCCTCCAGTCCCATCACCTCCCAGACCCAACCGATCACCGTCACAATCAACTGACATCAGGAGCAGATCTGATTCTACCTCACCTCCATTTCCTCCCCTCCCATCATCCTTGAACATCCTTGGCTCCTTCAGCACTACCCGCTCATCTCCAGGACACAGAATCGGATCCTACAATGGGGGCCGGTTTGTACAGAACTTTGCTTACGGGCTCCGGCTGGGACGTGTTCTAGGGAGTCCGAGGCCCCCGATGTCGACACCAACGGCATCCCGGCCACCTATCGGGACCTGGCTGAATTATTCTGTAAGCGACGCGCCACCCACCTGCCTCCTCATCGCCCTTGCGACCTGGCGATCGACCTTCAGCCTGGTTCCATCCCTCCTTGCGGCCATCTCTACTCACTCTCCCCCACAGAGATGCAGCCGATGGAGGAATGTTTCCAACGCTTTTCGCCAAGGTACCATCCGGCCCACCTCTTTGCCTGCCGCCGCGGGGTTCTTCTTTGTGAAGAAGGGGGATGGTGATTTATGCCCCTGTGTCCACTATCGGGGGCTTAACAACATCACAGTCAAGAATAGTCACCCACTGCCTCTTACCAACTCTGCCCTGGCTCTCTGGTGCCACCATTTTCACAAAGTTGGACCTCCGGAGCGCCTACAACTTGGTGCGCATCAGAGAGGGTGATGAGACGGCCTTCATCACACCTACTGGACATTATGAGAGCCTGGTCATTCCATTTGGACTTTGCAATGCACTTGCAGTTTTTCAACAATTCATTAACGACGTCCTAAGTAGATGGGTCTTTGTCTACCTGGACGATATTCTCATCTACTCCTGCTCCATCCACGAACACATCAAGCATGTCAAAGCGGTACTTTGCTCGCCCATCAATTGTACTGCAAGTTGGAGAAGTGCGCTTTTCACAAGCGCTCCACCATGTTCCTGGGTTTTGTCATCTCGCCCCAGGGTGTGGCCATGGACCCGCAGAAGCTAGAAGTTGTGCGTCATTGGCCCCTACCCAAGACACTTAAGCAACTTCAAAGGTTTCTCGGGTTTGCGAATTTCTATCGTCGCTTTATCCGGGACTACAGTACAGTTGCAGCTCCCTTAACCGCCCTGACCCGACCATCTTCTCATCACTTTTACCTTAACTCTGCGGCCAGCTCTGCATTTCATGAACTGTCACCGATTCACCACTGCTCCGATTCTCCGGTTCTCTCCCAGCGAGGTCCAGATCAGAAGCTACACCCTTGTAGCTACTCCAAAAAATTTTATCCCACTCAGCAGAGATACGGAGTAGTTGACCGCGAGCTGCTGGCCATAAAGTGGGCTTTGGAGGAATGGCGAGAACTGGCTCCAGTGAGAACTGGCTCCAGTGACTCCAGCTTAATCCAAGACAGGCGCGGTGATTCTTTGAACAGTATAATTTCCATCTGTCTTACCGTCCAGGGTCGAAACATTCACTCATACAGCGCGCCTTTTGGTGGCCCACAATGACGAAGGACAAAGAGTACGTCCAGGCGTGCCCAGTGTGCGCCAGGGCGAAGAACACCAACCAACCAACAGCCGGGGAGCCGGGGGGAACCACTCCCCGTCCCCTGTCGCCTTGGACGCACATTGCCCTCGACTTCATCACGGGCCTGCCGGTCGCCGAGGGAAAAAACACCATTCTGACCATCGTAGATCGGTTCTCCAAAGCTGTGCATCTGGTGGCCCTCCCCGGACTCCCATCAGCTAAAAGGACAGCCGAGCTGATTTTAGAACACGTTCTCCGTCTGCATGGGTTCCCCAAGGACATTGTCTCGGACAGGGGGCCTCAGTTCACGGCACGGTTCTGGAGGGCCTTCTGCCGTCTGATCGATTCCACCTGCAGTCTGTCATCTGGATACCATCTTCAGACTAATGGTCAGACAGAACGGACCAACCAACAACAGGAGCGCTACCTGAGGTGCTTTGTCGCTGATCGTCAGCGCTCCTGGGCCCGCTATCTCATTTGGGCAGAACTTTCACAATCTCCACGTCTCCTCTGCCACCAACCTAAGCCCATTTGAGATATGCCACGGTTTCCAGCCTCCGATGTTCGAACACCAAGAACCGGAGGTCGATGTACCGTCGACCCAACAGTTGATCCGAAGGTGTCGACGGCTATGGAGTCAAGCCAACACCGCCATTCACCGTGCCAACCACCGCTACGCCACACAACACACCCTCGACACCCTCCGGGACGGTTGTACAATGTATATGACAAAGTATGGCTGTCTACGAGAAACCTGCACCTCCATACCGAATCCAAGAAGCTATCACCCAGGTTCATCGGGTCACCTACCAGCTTCAGCTGCCTGCGGCAGATCCATCCGGTATTCCACACCTCTCAGCTCAAACCCACTTCACCAATGGTTCCCCCCTCCCACACTGCTCCTCCTCCCCGTATCATTGAGGGTGGTCCCGCCTACACTGTTCGCCGGATCCTTGACTCACGTCCTCGGGGCAGAGGGCTCCAGTACCTGGTGGATTGGGAAGTTTACGGTCCCGAGGAGCAATCTTTGATTCTGGCTCGGTTCGTCCTAGACCCCGAACTCATCCGGGACTACCGTCGTCGGGTATCCTCCACCCCAGGACTGTCGAGAGTCGGTCCTGGACAGGGGGGTACTGTCATGCGCACTCAGGAAACAAGATGGCGCTTCACATTGCTCAGTCATTGAGTTCACCCATGCCTTTGCTGACGCTACGCCGACTATTGTGAGTACTCATCAATTCGGGTTGCTTCTTTGATTGAGTGTGTGTTGCTAGAACGCGGGTTTATTCGTGTAGATCCTTGCTCTTCGTGTAAGAGAGTTCTTAAACTAATTGCGTGGTTATCCTGCCTACTCGCGCTGCTTCCGCGTTTAGGTTTACCATCCACGCTACACGGGCTAACTGCTAAGGCTTTTCTGTTCATCCCTCGGTTGCTTGTGACAGCTATGCAGCAAAATATTGAGTGAGGGCCCAGACTCTCAGGCATCCTAATGGCAACAGATTCTAACATGTCTGCCACTTTTCATGGGTTTCTGAGCATGTTAAGACCCCCCAAAAGGTATACTGTATTACAACAATGAAATACTCGCTCACTCACTCAATCATCTATACCACTTAATCCTGTATTTAGGGTCACGGGGGGCCTGGAGCCTATCCCAGGAGACTTGGGGCACATGGCAGGGTACACCCTGGACAGGGTGCCAATCCATCGCAGGGCACAGACACATACATTCACGCACTACAGGCAATTTGGGAATGCCAATTAGCCTAACTTGCATGTCTTTGGACTGTGGGAGGAAACCCACCAAGCATGGGGAGAACATGCAAACTACATGCACACAGAGACGGGAATCGAGCCTGGCCAGGGATCGAACCCGGACTCTAGCGGTGCAAGGCGACAGTGCTAACCACTACACCATCGTGCCGGCAACAATGAAATAATAAAATAATTACTATTAATAGAAAGACACTGTATGTTACATTCTTATTAGGGCCTGAGTGCCCCTAAAGGTTAGATGATAGGGTCACTCCTGATTTAAATTACGCTAAAGAATTCTGAGGTATTCATCCTTTATTTAAACTTCCCATATGCTTGACTGTAGACTTCCAGCAGCTAAAAGACATTTCTGACTTGAACATTCTGCCACAGAAATCATCATGCAATAATGCCATAATTTTCATCTTCAGGATAAGTGTTTCATTAAAACTGTCTAATGATTAGGTTTATAGAAGAGAGATAAATTAATACAACCAAGTGCTTATACGCAGGAGGTCCTTAAAATTACAGTTTACTGACCAGGTTCCCATTCATCTTTCCTTTGCAGTCAAAGACTCTGGATAGACAGACATATCAAAATGGAAAGAAAGACAATGGCCTTGTCCAATTTCAGCATGAAGATAAGAATGAACAGGATTCCATAACCTCACAAGTGTCTTGCAAGCTGGTGAACATTGAGCAGGAGACAGCACTGTGAAAAAAATTATAATAATTGTACAACATATGCTTATGGCCATGGAAAAAAGTTATGATGTCGAGGGAGAGATATAGATGTTTAGTGTTCAGATCTTATGATCTGCTGTTGTATGTTCTAAAGAGACAAATTCAGCACTAAATTCACAACTGGAGATGTGTGTATAATAGTCAGTTTTCTTTTTAAATATATAAATGTGACATGACAACTGACCAATTGCAACACCCTCAGTATTTGCACATTTCATAGAAACTGAAGATGTATATACAAAAGAGCAGAAGCAAAATGTGTTAATTTAATAAATTACATAGTGTAGTGAAAACATTTCTCCCCAGACAAAATCATAGATTTTTTTATTATTATTTATTTACCTTACTAAAAAATCTGTAAGCTTTTTTTTTTTTTACACTTCAGTTAAAAGGATAGTTTGGATTTTTTTAAAGCTGTCTTTAGTACTAATGTATTTACTTACAAGTTTTTCTTGTAAACTTTTTTTTTTTCTCTCTTCATTTTCCTGCTTTGCACACAGTGTGCAGATTATGAAGTTTGTCACACAGAGCCTGACTGTAAGGAATCTGGGTTACAACCCTGTAACTGTTACTCTTTTCTTTCTCCAGAAATTGGCCTGTGGTTAACCAAAACAATTTCCAGGTAAAGAAGAGTAAAATTTGTATGAAATACTCTGCAGCTTTGAAAGATACCATCTTGATTTAACTCAGTGGGTCTCGTATGCTAGGACTCATATCTTCATACGAGTCTAAGCTAAACTTTGAAATTAATTTTTTGCACAGGATTGTTAAATTTGGCCCTGATTCCTTATTATGTTAAGTGTGAAAAAAAAATCTGAACTATTCCTTAAATTTGTCCTATTCCTTTATGTCTCAATACTATATCCTGTTTGAACATAAAGTGCAAAAAGCAACTTCTGAATTTGACCAGTGACGCACAAAACCAATTTTATGCAGAGTTGCCTTTGTTCAGCTGTACAGCTTATTGAATTTGTGCATTAAGGCATGATTAATTTAAGTGTGACTTTTTTTGTCTGGGGAACATAAAATTGTCTGTACTGCTGATTTTAGTTATCATTAATTTTATATGTAACTACAGAGCATCTTAGTGTCTGAATTACTTGAGAAACTTTAGGCTTAATAATCTTTGAAATGCTGGTGAACCTAGAAAAGACGTTTTGAGCTGAAAGATCCTGCTGCTGAAGGAATTCACTATTCATTGCATTTATTTAATGTCACTGCAACAATCAATTGCTTTATTGTTTATCTCCACACATTAGCAAACATAACACATCCTCTTATGAAGGGACTTCAAAGTCCAAACCAGGACTAGTGATGAAATTTGTGGTGAATGAAGGGTAAAGGTGCATTTACAGAAGACTTTGAACACTGTATGGTGATGAGACTCTTAGTCACAGTAAAACATTTTTAAGATACAAAAGTTTTAAAGAGGCCATATGTCTGTGAATGTCGATTTCAAGAGCCCATTAAAGTTGTTCCCTTGAACAGTCAGCGAGTCGAGCACCTTCTCGTTGAAAATTGTTGGACAACTTGTTGCCAACTTGCGGAAAAGACTCTTTTTTTTTTTTTTTTTTTACTTATTTCACTTGCACGTTACAGGGATTCGGCTGGGACTTATTACCATGTCCCCATACAGTCCTGACTTCATGACACTCTATGCCATGTCCACATGTTTGTGTCATTAAAAGGAGTTCCTGGGTGGCTAGTGTTTCAAGCTGTCTCATCATTGCTCTGGCGTACTGTAAAAACTTTCTACCTGGCATCAAGCATTTGTGAATGACTAGGATAACTGCATTAATGTTAGTATTCTCTCAGAACTGTTATGTAATGTAATGGGGACAGTGGTGGCTCAGTGTGTAAAGGCTTTAGGAGTTACTGATTGGAAGGTTGACGATTCGAGCCACAGCTCCTCCATGTTGGTGCTGTTCGGCCCTTGTGCAAGGGCTTTGACCCTGTCTGCTCCGGGATATGCAAAGAATAACATTTTCTACTGTGCCGTAATTTTATATATATATATATAGATATAGATATAGATAGATAGATATAGATAGATAGATATAGATAGATAGATATAGATATATAGATAGATATAGAGATATAGATATATATATAGATATATAGATATATACAGGATGAAATAAAGGCCTGGTTTGACTTCAAAGCCCTTCATAGAACTGTATCATGTTTGCAGTGTGCTAATGTTTTTGCTAAAGTGGTTTATGATATCAGAATACTGAATGTTAATTACTAAAATCTTTGCGGATTGATCTCTATTAATGTATTTATTGAGATGTCATTTGTTGAACAGAATTATGGGATCACTCATAAGAAGGATATTTGTCGTGCTGCCATTAAGTTGGCCAAAATGTCATTGGTCAAGTTGGCCAGATGCCATATGCTGCCTTTGAGATGAAAAGCACAGACTCGGACTATATTTTATGTTGCTTTATCGGTGTTAAATATTGTGATCTGTGGTAGAATTTATTATGCCTACTTTGCAAATTCCATGTCAAAAGTTTTTACAACTTGAGGTCCACTTGAGTACATACTCCTCAAAGAGAAACTGGAGGAATCGAAGATTCCTTCAATTAGTTTTTTTTCCCACCTCCCTTGGTAAACCTCAGTGTTTAACAGTCTAAATGATAACATGCTGAATATTTAAACCTGCTGGCCAGTCTGGCCAGTTATTGGCCGAGTTGTTTTTTTTTTATTTCACTTGCATTTTTTCATTATTGACTTAGTTTAAAAAAAAAAAAACTCTTAATATATTGCACCTAGGTTTTAAAATCCTTAGAAATCCTGAAATAAATTAAATGTAATATTTTATGTAATATTGTGTGCTGGTTTTCTTGTGATTCTGTGAAGGCTTAGTGCATGATATTTGTTTCCTATATATTGTTTTAGTTAGCAGCCTTTGTTGTATCTGTTGTTTTTCCTTGCGCACATTTTAGAAACAGTAGAAATGGTTTGGTCATTACGAAATGAAGACATTCTAGGACCTAGTAAATATTAATATTCAGGAATAATTCAGGAATAGTTAACAGTCTCAATCATGGTTCTGGGGCATAATTGAAGATCTTAAGTATCTGCATAATGGTACATTCAAGTCTGTACAATTGATACTACAATTTTTAATGACTAAAACATTCTTAAACTAGCTGCATTAACCAAGTTTAAAATGAAATGTCACTCCCTGACAGCCATCTTTCCAGCTTCAACCACGTAATTCTGACATGCAATTATCCATCCTGATGTCTTCTGTCTGTAGAAACTGCTTGCCATCATCTGTCATCCGCATTCCCACTATCTTTTCATACCTGAAATTACTTGAATAGTGTGCACTAATGCTTTCTTTCAGCATCTTACTATTACCGTCAGATCATCAATTATATTTTCCCCTGCAGCAAATAAACGTTTATTATGAGATTAAATGCAACCTTACTCAGCCAGTACTACAGTAATTGTTTTAAATAGATTAAATATTACACTTTCTTAGCAGAAGGTATTGTTTCCTTCACCTCTAAAGTCCAGAAAGCACTGTGATGGACATTGCTGCCTCAAGACTTTATTTTTTTATATGGTTTAAAATTTTTTCATTTTATGTAGTAAGAAAGCAGCACTCAAGTAGTTACAATATAGAGCATAATATTTATATAAGAAATGTTATGAACATGTTTATATTTTTAGATTTATTCTATGTTTATGAATGTCTCCCATTTTATCACCATGTATAATTGTGCATTCCAAAATTTTTTTTAACTATATGCAATGGACTCTGACCAGATTCATTGCTTTGAGTGTGCCTTCACTTTCTTTTGTTGGACTGATTATTAGAGATGATAGCAATGAACTTTTCACACTTACTTGAGCAATGATAGCGATGAACTTTTCACACTTACTTGAGCAATGATAGCGATGAACTTGCTTTTGTGCTCTTGAAAGCCAAACAAAATTATTTGAAGGGCATAATGGACTTTATTGTATATTTTTTAAATGAAATGTCTACTTGGGATTTGTACTGTTTGTTGTTTCCATTAAGATTCATTACTTTATGACCTGAAATCATTTGTTTATTTTTTTTTAAATTGGGAAATAAACCTGAATATGAAATGTAGTTTGAGTACAGATGTTGTTTTTTCCATGAGAGGCATGCGTATAGGATAGTTGATTCCTGCTGCTTTTATATAGTTATTCAAAAGATACATCCACTTTTGCATTTGCCTTTTTAAGAAAGCCAGTATTGATTTTATGGTTCTGTTTTGCTCATAACTGTGAGAAAAGGCTAATTTAAAAAATTTCTATTAAATTGGAGTTGCGAGGCCACAGTGCTAACTACTAAGCCTTTGGTGCTGCCGGTTATCACTAGATTTAATAACTCTGGGCAAATTTGCGTAAATTCCCTGGACCTAACACCTACTAGCACCCCTGCCGCTCCATTGTTCTTCTGCTTTTGTTGTGCAAACACACCCATCACCTGTTTGGTGAATCATCATCAACACCAAGGTTTGGCCTGCCTTGGATCTGAGCTACTCCGAGTAAAGTAATGCAATTGTGCCAGGCCTTACAGGTAATGGGTGGTTTGCACAACAAAAGCAGGAGGACAATCAAGCTGAAGAACTGTGAAAATCTCAGCAGGGGTGAATAACACCTCGGGACTTGCACCAGAAACTAAAAAAGTCAGTAATTCTAGTGTTATACGTACAGTATAGTGCAAGTTAAATATTTGCATTTTGCAATATGCAAATATTTTAAAAAGACCTGCAGAGACGATCAAATTTACAAGAAACTGAGTAGCCAATTAGGTTTCACCTGTTTATAGAATTACAAATTTATATAAATTTAATTTGGTGTATTCTTTAACATCATCTTTACTGTATTGACTAATTTTGTATTAATCATTTATTATACATTGTAAGTATTAGAGATACAATTACTGTTGGTTTGAGTAGCAGTTAAATAAAGAAAGGGAAGTTTATTGTTTATTGTGAACAAAAGTGCTTATTCACTTTTCCCCTCCACATTCTTGACAAACTTCTGCGCCATTAACTCTGGTTCTTCCATGGCAGCAAAATGCCCACCTCTCGGCATGTGTGTGTAGCTGACAAGTTTTTGGTACTTTTGCCTGGCCCACAGTTCTGGAATATGCACTAGCTCATTGGGGAAAACGGCCAAAGCCGTTTGAACATGAACTGGGATTCTAAGAATACACAAGCCAGAAAAGAAAATATTGATGAATACTTTGCAATGTATTTGCGAATCATTTCTTGACTCACTTGGAATGTGGCTGAGTAAGACCTTTGCCCACATTCTCCTTATAGAAACGCATAGAGGAGATGATTGACCTGGTAATCCAGTAGATCACCACATTGGTCAGCAGGTCATCCAGAGAGAACTTCCTATAACAGAAGTGAAAAAAGTCCTGTATACTACATTAGAACTAATAGAACTTGAGAGTGTGAGTATGGATACCTTTGCCACTCAAGCTTTAATCCTTCTTGCATGTCTCAAATATATTTTAAATTATTTAACACATTTGACCTTCCTGTGACATTGACCCTGTTCAAACCAATTCCATAATCTAATAGTTATTCTGCTGGTTACATTGATAACTCTAGAAACATTGACCCACTCATGCTTGAGACATCACATCACAATCTTGGACAAATGGAAAACACAGGAACATTATACCACATAATCATTAAAACCAAAGCAACACCACAAAACCTGAACACCATACATTTGCAAGCCTCCATCAAAGTTTCTGGACTTCTGGACAGTCCAGGTAGAAAACTTCTTCAGGATTTATGCAGCCAGGCCAACTGGAGAGTCATTCAGTGTCCAACAAAATTTAACAATATAAAATATACATTTTTTTATTAATCTACTGTGAAAAGAACAAGTAAAGTACTGAAACATTTTCTGCAAGTAGGTGGTCTTTTACCAGCAGTATCAGGCTTGGTGGCTTGTATGTGCATGTATCCTGTTTCCTTCAGTGCATTAACAACTAAATTCTGTACAATGGGATAAATCATGAAGAGTGAATCCAAATATCCTTGGAAAGTAGGGCCCAAAATTATGGCTCATATAATGGTCAGGCCTGGTTTGTTTGGAGGTGCAAAAGTGTTTTTTACTATTTAAAAAAACATCACAAAATAGAAATTTGATAAAGTATTTGAACTCCATGATCTCAAGCTCCTGATGAAATGTACAACCACACAAGTTCCCATTTGCTGAGCAAAAATACATCAGTTAAACTGTCTTTGAAGAAATTGTCTAAAATGAAGTGAAATCAAAAACTAAAGAGCATACTAAGGAAGTTAAAGATACAATAATAGAATTAGATCATTTAGGGACAGAGTATTATCTCTAAGAGTTTGGACATCCCAGGGAAATGCATCACATCTAGATTGTCTAACCCAAGCTCTGGCTAGACAATCTCAAAACTCAATAATATAAAAATTAAGGCCGCAGTAAGGCGAACAGTCACTGAGTTCCAGAAGTACAGCGGCTGCCAGTGAAGTGATGGTGCACTACAGAACATCATGCTATGCATGACAGGATTATAAAGGAGACATGGCTAGAAATAATCCACAGCTCAGGAAGAGCAGTATGAAAGCACAAGAATGACACCATTCCTACAGTGAAATATGGTTGTGGCAGCATGCAACAACGCTTTTCATCCTTATAATCTGGGATTCTTGGGAATATGGAAGAGCGTATATAATAATATAATGATGAATAAATAAATTAAAAGTAAATAAAAAAAAAACTCAAGCTTGGAACAAACCTTTCACTTAAATTGCATTTAATTTGTGTAGTACTTTTAACAATGGACAAAATAAGATTACTGGAGTAAACAATTACCAGTTATAATTCTAACTATAAATATTGAATAAAACAATGCGTAGATTTATAGTCTATATTTATTGTCATTTAACACTAATAGGCAAGCTAGTTATGACAGCGTCAAGTAAAAGGTCTCAGACAACATGAGGAACCAGACTCAAAATCCCTTTTAAAACTGTGTGCTATATCATCAACAGTGCAACTGTACACACGTGGACAAAATTGTTGGTACCCTTCGGTCAATGAAAGAAAAACTCACAATGGTCACATAACTTTAATCTGACAAAAGTAATAATTGAAAAAAATTCTATGAATGTTAACCAATGAAAGTCAGACATTGCTTTTCAACCATGCTTCAACAGAATTATTTTTAAAAAATAAACTCATGGAACAGGCCTGGACAAAAATGATGGTACACCTAGAAAATATTTAAAATAATGTGACCAAAGGGACATGTTAATTCACGGTGTGTCCACTAATTAGCATCACAGGTGTCTACAATCTTGTAATCAGTCAGTGGGCCTATATATAGGGCTCCAGGTAGTCACTGTGTTGTTTGGTGACATGGTATGTACCACACTCAACATGGACCAGAGGAAGCGAAGGAAAGAGTAGTCTCAGGAGATTCGAAAGAAAATTATAGACAAGCATGTTAAAGGTAAAGGCTATAAGACCATTTCCAAGCAGCTAGATGTTTCTGTGACTACAGTTGCACATATTATTCAGAAATTTAAGATCCATGGGACTGTAGCCAACCTCCCTGGACGTGGCCGCACGAGGAAAATTGATGATAAATCAAAGAGACGGATAATCCGAATGGTAACAAAAGAGCCCAGAAAGACTTCTAAAGAGATCCAAGGTGAACTTCATGCTCAAGGAACATCAGTGTCAGATCGCACCATCCGTCGTTGTTTGAGCCAAAGTGGACTACATGGGAGACGACCAAGGAGGACACCATTGTTGAAAACAAATCATAAAAAAGCCAGACTGGAATATGCCAAACCACTTGTTGACAAGCCACAAAGCTTCTGGGAGAATGTCCTATGGACAGATGAGACAAAAATGGAACTTTTTGCTCTATGTTCACAGATGGAAAAATGAAGCATATCAAGAAAAGAACACTGTTCCTACTGTGAAACATGGAGGAGGCTCTGTTATGTTCTGAGGCTGCTTTGCTGCATCTGGCACAGGGTGTCTTGAGATTTCATAGTACCCTGCACAGATTCAAGACTATCAAGGGATTCTAGAGAGAAATGTGCTGGCCAGTGTCAGAAAGCTGGGTCTCAGTCGCAGGTCATGGGTCTTGCAACAGGACAATGACCCAAAACACATAGCTAAAAACACCCAAGAATGGCTAAGAGGAAAACATTGGACTATTCTAAGGGCATTTTCACATTGGTAACGATCTGTTCCGTTCTGTACCCGAGCACGATTTCTCCCCCTCCCCAATCCCCCCGCAGGTCTGTGTTCACATTGTAATAGCGATTGTGATCCCGGGGACACTTGCGTATTTACACAACCGGAAACAGTAGGTGGCGGTAGAGAGGTAGTTGGTTTGTTTTTCGCCGGAAAAACACTAAGAAAGAAGAAGATACGCCACTCGGGTCATGAACTGTGAGACACCTGTTAATGCTCCGTGTGGAAATTTTTATTTTTATGACAAAAACAACGGCGCTGTAAACATGCCTACTGACACATCTGTCGCGCGACTCAGAGGGTGAAATGAGCGTGCGCTGCACGGACACTGCACGAGGCACTGAGGAATGACTTTACATCTCTACTCTGTAAGGTGAGGAATCAGGTGTGTCTACATTCTCTTCTGATTCCCAGTCAAATAGAAATAAAGTGCTCATTAAACATTACTTTCTTTAGTCATAGCACATTAAAATGTTTACTTTTTTTATTATAAAATAGTGTTTATGTACACTGTAAATTAATCACAGATGTAAACAATGAATAAATGCAATAAATGCTACAAATAAATATAATGCCTGCTAGAGTAAAGTTCAACAAATAGCATAGATGCATATAATAAATGATAAATATCTAATCATGTATTTTTCTGTTCTCCTCAGGATCATCTGGGTTCGAGAGAGGGGTGGTGTGTGATGGCAGGATGTCCCTGTGACCAGGAGAGACCAGGAATGGCTACTAAATACTCCTATTAAGAAGACAACATTCCTACAAGAGAGATGCTTGTGCTCTTTTTTCCTTACCTTGCTATGTGTAGATTTTCAAACTTAGCTGAGGTGCTGAAACTTAATTTAAAACCTCACCATGCATCAATGTTTAGTGTTTAACATGTTTTGTGTGCCGTGTGTTTATATTGTATTTTTGTAAATGTATAAATAAATGTATACTGTAAAATCCAAGATGAGTGTGTGGGGTTTGGAATAGAGACAAAGTACTGGATAGAGTGCAAAATGTTTTTATTAAACATTACTAAATAAAAATATAAGAAAAGTACATTTTGTAACAAAAGTAGCTGTCAAATAGGACAAAAAATCTCAACTTTAAAATGTAGCATTTTTATATTTACTTGTACTTGCATAGCAAGAGGGTGTGTGTTAATGAAATTAAGACAAGTTGGTCCATCGTTTGCATCAACATTCTATTCAATCTCTTGCTGTTCCTTCCTCTGTATCTGTAGTCAGCATTTCACCATCTAAATTTAAGATTTCATGCAGCATTATGAGTCTCCTGCTCTCGCACGTCAGGTTTTGTCTCTTTCTTCTGTTGTTAGCTGGTCTTGTGCTACTGTCCGAGGTCTCAGTCTGTGTTTCCTCCAGTGCCTGTCTGCAAGAAAGTATAAACGCAAAAAAATAGCTGAAAGTTGCAACCATAACAGCTTGTACAAATTAAAAATTTCCAACATTTACATTTTGTCACAGCAATCACAGATAACCTGAAATTGTGTGGAGCTTATGTGGCTCATCAGCATCTCAGTTTTTATAAGTGTCTCTGAGTTGTGTTGGAGAATATACATGAAGTTTATACATAACATATGAGTAAAGAGTAAAGTAGCTGTAACTCTAATAGCTACATAAGCACAACACTTGAGTTCATCACATTCTGCTCTTCTGAACAGTGAAATGATCTGAGGCCTTAAAGTGAGCAGACATGAGGAGCATTCCAAGTGAACTTTACTGTGAGCTAATGTGAATGGATCATCCTGTATATCTTATTATATGCATTTAAATGTCACCACGAGATCCACAGACAATTACCTGGAGATGTGGTGATATGAGACTCTCTTTAACAGTGTTAATAACAGGAGTTAATAGTATTTAATATGAACTCACTGCTCACGCGCAGGCTCTCTGCTGGACCAGGCTCCACGCTGTCCGGTTCCGATGATGAAGGTAGATGTTGTTCTGGGTCAGAGGGGTTCCAACTCGATCACACTGGATGTTTTTTAATCTATCGTTTATCTTTACCTCACTTCAGTATAGCAGTGAGGTACTATCACGGCATTGCTCAGTGCTGCTGTACGAGCGCGTCTAAATACTTACGTATACTTCCGTAAATATCGGAGTTTTTATGTGTAGTGTCCGATTATCTCCGGATAGTTTCGGAGTCGAACTGGAATTATGTCACTTCCTCTTTTGAGCACGAGCGTGTACTTATGTCCCGCCTTCCGTTCTCGGGAAGGTGTGAATCGTTCCCGAAACCACCTCTGCAATCGGTCCAGGGATTCGTTCCCGAGCGTGGAACGATTCGGAACGATTACATTCTCACAGACAAAAATCAACTGGTCCCGGGGCCAAGTGTACTCGGAAACGGATCCGGGACCGCAGTGTGAAAACGCCCTAAAGTGGCCTTCTATGAGCCCTGACCTCAATCCTATTGAGCATCTTTAGAAGGAGCTGAAACATGCTGTCTGGAAAAGGCACCCTTCAAACCGGAAACAACTGGAGTAGCTTGCTCATGAGGAGTGGGCCAAAATACCTGCAGAAGTCTCATTGACAGTTATAGGAATCGTTTGATTGCAGTGATTGCCTCAAAAGTTAGGGGTACCATCATTTTTGTCCAGGCCTGTTCCATGAGTTCATTTTTTAAAATAATTCAATGGAAGCATGGTTGAAAAGCAATGTCTGACTTTCATTGGTTAACATTCATAGAATTCTTATTTATTATTACTTTTGTCAGATTAAAGTTCTTTCTGTGATCATTGTGAGATTTTCTTTCATTGACCGTAGGGTACCAACAATTTTGTCCACGTGTGTATAACACAAAAAGTCCTCATTTATTGCCCACTGTTCAGCAGGACAATGGTCCCAAACACAAGTCAAGTCAAATTTATTTATAGCACATTTAAAAACAACCGAAGTTGACCAAAGTGCTGTACAATAATAGAGGGGAAAAGAAAAAAAAACTGCATAAAATGAAAGCAAAGTAAAATTTAATACAACTATGTAACTGTAACTGGTTTTACATGAGAGAGATGCTGGAATACAGGATTTAATGGGACAGGAAATGTGAATACCGAACTCAACAGGATTATGATCAGAAAAATAAGCATCATATATCTGAACATCGTATAATGGCAAGCCGTGAGATAAAATTAGATCTAGGGAATGACCGTATTCATGAGTCGTGCTACACACCAATTGAACAAGATTAAAAGACTCGATGAGATTTAAAAAGTCACTAACCAGAGGTTTAGATGGACAGCATACATGAATATTAAAATCTCCAGTAATTAAAACGCGATCAAACTTTGGCAGAAACACAGCTAAAAGATCAGAAAAGTCCTGAATAAAATCTTTGTTGAACTTTGGTGGACGTTAAATCACAATACATAGTATAGGATGTTTTAAGTCCACATGAAATAACTGAAGTTCAAAACACAAGGCCTAAGTAAAGCGAGCTAAATCACTGATGGCGATTTAAAATTTAAGTAACATTCAACTAAACTGAAGAACCTGGAGCAAATCTGCCAGGAACAACATGTGAAATCCTTATTAAACAGTGTGTAAATGTGGTGAGGTCAAGGATCCTGGAATTATACACATGCATTTGTACCAATTGGTACGGAGCCCCATCCCCCAACCTCCCCCCCCCAACCCCAACATTGGAAAAGATCTGTTTTTCCCCCTCATGGAAAAATCAAGCTTGGAAATGTAAATCAGTTTGAATTTACACTAAGAGACTTCACTAAAGCTAAGCTGGACTCATCCATGACACTTGGTCAGCTGTACAACTTGAGAAAAGTGAAATTACTTGGATCTTATGTGTCATGCAGAAGGATTTCCATGGACCCACAGGACATAACTGCAAATCAAGTAGATTCACATATAGCCTCATCTCTAAACACACACTCAAAAAGCACAGATATTGTCATTGATGAGCATGCCAGTGAAGTTGCTATGCTGACATGCACTCCCATCATGAGTAAACTTACCACGGACACTGTAATGGCAAGCACATCCATAACAGACACAATGTTTCTGTTTATTGATGCTCATGATGAGAAATTAGAGTCAAATACATCACCATTGCATTTTGATGACCATGACCTGCTGCAAGAACAAAACACATCAGTTTCAAATGATGAAGAGATCCAAATAGGTTACATATACCTCCCATATGACAATGATGTCCTGGATGACTACAGCAGTGGAGACTGCTGTAGTACAACCTCCATCAATAGGCCTCCATCATCATGAAAAAAAGGTTGTTAAACGACTTCGAAGAGAAAACATATTTTATGAACTGAATGCTGCATTTAAGGATGGACAGAAAACAGTTGATGACATGCTGCTGGAGATTGAGATGGTTCTTCCAAATGGCTGAAAAGGGAGAGGACAATGGTGGTGTCTTACGTCATGCCTTGAGTGAGTATTGGGAAACATTTATACGAAAATGCACAACTGGGAATGTGCTGAAAGTTCCAATGACCAGGCATGATATGAAAGACGAATAGGAGAATGTGGCCAAAGTTATGGTGCTAGGCTAAAACATGGCAAAGGACTTTCCTGTGGCCTTGGCTAAAGCACCATTTGGACGGGACTAGTTTTACTGGGGTACGTTTGAGTTTGATTTTTTTTCAGCTGACGTCTGTCATTTCATGTATGGGTTCGGACAGGACTAATATCTCCGTGTTTATTACGGAGGTGGGCGTGTCTATGTTTTTCATGTGGGCGTTGCGCAAGACCACGTGTTGAGGATGAGGATTTCTATTGGAGCGTAGAAAGCAGAGACTAGAATACCGGCGCGCTAAAACACACAAGAAAACGCGTTTCGAAAAACAACATTTTCGGCAAACACAGACATTCGCATTCGGACGGGATTAGATTTCTCAGAGGACAGCCGAGTTTGCTGAAAAACAGTAGGTAATTTGCTCTGGGATTTTTACAGAGGTCGTGTGAGAAAAAGACAGACATGGCAGATTCGGACGAGATTAAAATCACAAAGTACCCCTGTGAAACAGAAATTTCTAACGTCCCCCAGTAAAACTAGTCCCGTCCGAATAGTGCTTTAATCTTTCTCCAGGAGGACTGGATGAAGTGATGGCTAGCCTCACTCCCACAACCAGGAAGGTTGTAGCAATGTTGCAACATGCAACGCTCAACAAACAAGAGTGTCAGATTCTGGATTTCCTTTAAAAAAATTATCAGGAGCTGTAGTGATGTACGTCTGAGGAAATTTCTCCGGTTTTGCACAGGTAATGGTTTTGTTTATATTTTCACACTATTGATCTTTGTGTTACTAATAATAAAAAATATTTCCATATAAAATGTTCTGCAGAATTGTAACACATGTACATATATAAATATATGTACATTTAAAAAAACCTCTCCATCACCTCCAGATTTTCCTCACTTTTTTAACCTCACTTTAAATTTATGCCAACCATTTCTTCATATACAGTATTTTTTGGGGAAACTTCTATACACTGATCAGTCTCCAGGTCCTCTCAACTTCTCTTAATGTATTCTGTCTAATCATATACTTTGTCACAAAGCAACCGGAGGATGACCAGAAGACTAGCAGTTAGCCCATGTAGCATGGATGGTAAACCCAAACGCGGAAGTAGCGCAAGCATGCAGGATAACCACGCGATTTTATTATTAGAACTCTCTCACGTAGAGAGCAAGAGTTTACACAATTAAACCCGCGTTCTAACAACACACACTCAATCAGAAATACAACCCAAAATGGTGAGTACTCACGAAATGGAGGCGACAGCATGGGTAGACTCAATGACTGAGCAATGTGAGGCGCCATCTTGTTTCCTTTTATGCTTCCTGAAATGCGACCATATTACTTCCAGGTCCTAGTGCCGGTCGCGTTACGAGTGTGCATGACATACTTGGAGGTAGTGCTCACCTTTTTCCAACAAGGCAAAAGGATGGATGTTATATGAAGCTTTTTGCCATGATTTTGTAGAAACTTCAGGGCCCATATTTACTCAGATTTAAGTAGGAAATCTTTCCTAAGTGGCCAAAAAAATCACATAATTTGGTCCTGCTTTCAGGTGTAGGATTAAAAGCAACATTATTAAAACACAAAATCACTTCTATCTCCACGAAAACTTAGAAGATGTCCTAACTGGTTATTGGTTGTGAGGAAATGGTGTATACATATATACTGTTATTTTATTTTATTTCCAGATATTTGTATTCAATTATTCAATTCAATTGTATTCAAGTGATCCTCATGGCGTACCCCCATTTTTCACACTTCTTTGGGGTATGTGCGGCAAACTGACACATGGTATTGATCTTTCACAAATTGCCTCCACGTACTTTTTATTGTTAGAGGTGAGAGTAGGGCGAAATTTCACTTTAATTATTTCTTTGCATTTTACTTCCTCCCCTGCAAGCAAAATGCTTTTATTCTCTCTCCAGTTTTGCTTTCTTTTCGAGGTTATTTTGATCAGATTCTGACAGTTTTGCATAGCTGTATTGTAAGGAATTTAAACAGCTGTGATTGGAACAGTCTGATTAGAATAACATTCTGCAGCGTAGTCACACGTCTATAAGTTTTGTCTGTGTGCATAATGCTTTCACGCCACTGCTGCTGATTTCAGCATTTCACATTTTTACTATTTTAAACAACAAACAAGTCAAACTACAATACCCACTATAACATGTAGCCTAGTTTGCTACTCGCAAAGAGTTATATGCTACGCTTTCAAACTAGGCTGTACGTTATAGTGGATGTTGTAGTTTTTACAGGTTTTTGTAGTTTTAAATGGTGGAAAAGCGAAATTATGAAATTAGCGCTAGTTATGTGAAAGCTTTATGCACATAGACAAAACTTATAGATGCGTGACTGCTTCAAGATGTTATCCTAATCAGACTGCTCATCAGACAAATAGTTTAGTTTGCAGAAAAGGGAGTAAAATGTAAACAAATAATTAAAGTAAAATTCTGCCATACTTTTACCTCTAAAGATAAAAAGTGAGTAGAGTCAATTTGTGAAAGCCTCAGTGCCACCTGTCAATTTGCTGCATGTACCCCTGAGGAGTGTGAAACATGGCAATGCGCTATGATAAAGTTCTGCTCATAACAAAGAATGTCAAGAAACAGTTGTGTACACTCAAATAACTAAATATGTATATTATGTAATTATAATGTATATATAATATATGTATATATAAATATAATTATATTATATATTTATAATGATGCACTGAACTCAATAAATGCAGCTTGTTTTTCTTTGATTTTATATTATATAGTGAGAATGTATGAATCTGCGCATGATCTGCGGTGCTGTAAGAGCAGAGTTTAATTCATTATTTCCAACACTGCCGTCTGTGTCACTGTTTCAAAGCTACATCATTGCTGTTACTAAAAAAACAGGGTAGCAGACACCTGCAGACAGTATACAACATGTTCATTAATGGACAATTTACATACAGCACGTTATTGGTTTAAAAAAATCATATCTTTTATGAGATCCATGTCATCTAGGGTTACTACAACGTCTCTCTTCCGCTCGTGTCTATGTCTGATCCATTTCCTCACTACTCACACTTTCGGAACTCTTCTACATTTTGGTGGAGATAGGAGTGATTTTCTATGTTAATAATGTTAATGAATTGTTCTTATTCCTACTCCTAAAAGTTAGACCAAAATTGCATCACATTTTTGACCACTTAGGAGCGATTTTATACTCTGAGATGCTTAGCCTATACACGCCCTGGTTTTGGGCACTTTCCATTAAGAAAACAGTGTGTTCAGTGCTCATGTGGCACTGGAGGTATTGTGGAGGCACACAGTTTGTTCTCTGAATAAACAATCATTTTTGCACACCTTTACAGGTGTTGAACTCCTTGTATCACAGTGCATCCATGTTTGCTTCACTGAGCCAAAGAGTACCTTTACGAGAAGCCCCCAGTCACACACATGTGGTTGTGTGTTAGAAGTTCCAAACAACTATGGATCATACATTGAGCTTGCTGAAGTTTTTACAAGTGTACTTGATGCCAACATGTGGGTAATGGACATTATTTAGAAGTAAGTTTCAGGTGCACAGTACATTTACATTCATTAATTATTTATCCATTTATTGATCTATTTTTCTTTGGCCAATTTGTACCCAAGTGTGTTTATGTTGAGATGCATTTGCTTTTCTCTTCCCTAGGTATTAGGACTCCCAAACATAATGTTGACAGATCCCAGACAAATTTTTAGGTTAATAAACATTGGTATGTTAGTGGTTAATAAATACTGGTATGTTAAACATTGGTATGTTAGTGGTGTTTGACAGTGTTTGATTTCTTATCTAAGTGAAATAAGGTTTACAAATTGGCCAAATTGCAGACCAAACTGGATTAGGATTATTTTAAATTCTCAAATAAGATCACAATTTGACTAAGATCTGTTAGTTAACTCTTTTTATGTTATACGTATAAATAGAAACAATTATAGTTTTCTACTGATGTTACCTTTCAGCTCAAACCATTTGTACAGTAATAGCACTTTACTTGAAGGACAGTTCAAGTATATGTTATAGAATAACAAGTATTACATAATACTGGAACAAGCATTCCAGTATTTGGGTTTCAGTCATGGATGTGTTAGAATGGAGATTGAATTTTTCTGGAATAGGGTATTTTGACAACATATCTACAGTAAGTATTACAGAAAAAGTAGGAAGAAACATGTTTTTATTTATGTATTTATTTTTTTGTCTCTTTACTCTTCAGTTAAAGTTGTTGTGATAAATACAATGCACTTGTTTTTATGTTGTTTGTTATTCCGAACTGTTTTACTGAGTTTACTATTTTTGTAGTGAATTCTAAGTAGCAATTAGTAATTATTTGAGTAACTCCAACACTGTAGTTATTGATGTTCATGTATCTTTGGTGTTTAAAACAAACTTTTACAGAGAACATTTGTTATGGGTTATGTTTTACATTACATTTCTTAAATAAAGTGTTTTGTACTTCAAATGACTGTTTGTCTTTTAATACATTTTTATTAGTTTTGAACATTAATAAAATGCTGTTAAACCTTAAAGGTAAATATGATCATTTGAACACCTCAATATAAAAAACAATGACATGCTTTCACACTTAATTCAAATCATTTAAATGTTGCTTATCAAAGCATAGCACCTGTAAACATTGTAAAACAAAATAATTTTTAGAAACCAAAATGTATTGCACTGTATAAGAGATAAAAAGGGGAATTAATCTGAATAGATCGATTCTAATGTTTATTCCTGTACAAATACATAAAAAAATATTGATGTCAGCAACTTGACTTGAAGTTATAAAAGGTTTTCATCTTTTATCTGAACGGCTTCCTCAGTTCTGAGTAGTGTGGAGTCCCAGATATGGATTCAGTCTGTCAAAGTCCCATAAGTTAAGGTAAGTATCTGTGTGAAACTGCCTCAGAGGGATGTCAGTACTGATTTTTAAGAGGCTGATTGGTAGTTTTGCGAGACTATAGGACCAAAATATGTCTATCTTCATATCTCTGAAAGATCGATGACATTTACTTTTAATTTTACACTCACCCAGTAAAGGGAAAGATGATTTTCCTTGAGACAGTACATTGACATGCATTAAACACACAATTTTTATCTTTCAATGTCTAGATGATTTGTTAGTTCTTGTCGTAGGAAAAGGTAGAGGTCCAAAGCCATGTAAGTGTTCCCAGGAACATGAAGATTATTTTCAGCCATAATGGAGGTACACAGTGTAAAGACATCGTTATCACAAACAATGGCGGATAGGTGGACACAGTCATTTTCATAATGGTTGACTTCATCCCCTGCAATCTGGTACAAGTAGTCCTGTGTGTTGAATATTTCCAGTAATAAATACATCACTTCCATGAGGAACTCTCTGATTTCGTGACAGACGAATAAGGTGACTATTCCATGACTCTTTGAGCATCCAATTCAGTCTGAAGGCAGAAAGAGGAAAGTGCAAGTAAATTAAAACAGAAGTCTAAGCAGAACTAGAAGAATAAGATTTTCAGACATACGTTATCAAAAATATATAATAATTTCATAATCATATATTTTCATTAATTTATTTTTTTATTCATTAATTTGTATTCAATTATTTTATAATAGAGATTATTTTGTGTGAGAATGACTTACTTGTATTATACCAAGAAAGCAGAAGATGATAAGATCCTTATCTAGAAATTCCCCATTGAAAACACCTTCATTTTTGAGGCTATGCAGTTGCTCCAGCCCAAACTCCACACACACTTTGCGAAGAATTCCCCACCAGCTTTCAGTTCTTTGGTTAATTGTGCTTTGCACATAGATGAAGCTCCTTTCCCCACTTTGTAAGTCAACATCATTTTGATGCATGGACCGCTGAATGTCCCGGACAGAGCTGTTCTCGGTTCCCATGTCTGCTCTTAGGTGCGAGGACAACTACCGGTTTCTCTTACTGTCTTGAGAAAATATCCACCGATAACTTTGGAATCACTGTTTGTGAGGTAGGCATTCAGCCACAAAATCATTCTTGAGAATCCATCTATGGCCCCGTTTATACATATGCCAAAAGGCTTTAACCTGTCATATGAATTAACATGCCATACAAAATTTGCACCCTTGGCCCGAACCGCTCCACAGATGATGCCATCTCTCATCTCCTCCACACAACACTCACTCACCTAGACACTAGAAGGGGGAATTATGTTAAAATGCTTTTCATCGACTACAGCTCAGCATTTAACACCATAATACCCTCCACACTCACCACCAAACTGGAGCATCTGGGACTCAGCTCATCTCTATGTCAGTGGATCTCTAATTTCCTAACTGGGAGACCACAGGCTGTAAGGATGGGTGGACACGTCTCAGCCTCTCTCACTCTCAGCACTGGAGCCCCACAGGGCTGTGTTCTGAGCCCCCTGCTGTACTCTCTGTACACACATGACTGTGCGGCCACTACCAGCTCCACCACCATCATCAAGTTTGCTGACGACACCGTCGTGGTGGCCCTGATCTCTGACAACGACGAGACGGCCTACTTGAAGGAGATTGGAAATCTGGAGAACTGGTGCCAGAGGAACAACCTTCTTCTAAATGTCAGTAAAACAAAGGAGCTGATAGTGGACTTCAGCACTAAGCAGGAGAGGAACCACCAGACCCCCGTCATCAACGAGAGCCCAGTGGAGAGAGTGGACTGCTTCAAGTACCTCGGTGTTCACATCACGCAGGACCTATCATGGTCCTGTCACATCAACACCGTGGTGAAAAAGGCCAGACAGCGTCTCTACCACCTCAGACGCCTGAGAGACTTCAGACTGCCCTCCAAGGTGCTCAGGAACTTTTACTCCTGCACCATAGAGAGCATCCTGACGGGAAACATCGCATCCTGGTTAGGGAACAGCACCATGCAGGACAGACGAGCCTTACAGAGGGTGGTGCGATCAGCTGAGCGCATCATCCGAACTGAGCTCCCTGACCTGCACTCTGTCTACAACAAGCGGTGCTGGACCAAGGCCAGGAAGATCATGAAGGACCTCAGCCACCCCAGCAATGGACTGTTCTCTCTGCTGCGGTCTGGGAAGCGCTTCCGCTCCCTCAAGACCAATACAGAGAGACTGAGAAGGAGCTTCTTCCCGCAGGCGATACGGTCTCTCAATCAAACCAACACACTGGACTAAACACCTTTGCATTTTCTTGCATACACAGAACGGACAATTATGTCAATGCACATTGCACATATATGCACATATGCACATTTTGCACACTTCAAGGACTTCTTTTCACACCCCCCTCATCTCATTAAAAACTACCTCAAGTTTTCACAGACTATAGTCGCAATATATTACATCACATCCCACTTCTGACAAGAGCACATTTTTTCATACTTCAGATTTTATGTATATATATATATTTTGTAACTTTGTTGGAATCTGTTTTATAGGTTCCTTTTGTAAAAATTATTTAAGGTCACGGAGCGGTCGTATAAGCATTTCACTGCATATCGTACTGTGTATGACTGTGTATGTGACAAATAAAATTTGAATTTGAATTTGAATTTGGCGAAGTAAGCTCTTCTGTTGAGCCTCCTCTGGCTTCTCAAGTCTCTGCCTACTGGATCCAGACTTGAAAGAATTAAACAAACATCTTCTTTTCGAACATGTAATCCCTACTCTTTACATTTACTGTACATCCAACGCTAGCCATTCAGGGCCCCTGTTCAGGGTCCCTGTTTTCCAGTTTCTCTTAATAAAATTTTCAAGATCGTCAAAGTGTTTATGACGAAAGTGTCCATTCTTCATGAGAAATCGCTTCAGTGTTTTTAGACAATAATTCTATGTCTTTGTCATGCGCACTCCTAACGTGACCGGCACGAGGACCGGAAGTAGTACGGTTGCGACTTAAAAGGAGACAAGATGACGCTTTATCCGCCCTGACACGGCCATCATCTCACCCCTTCATCCTCAACTCTGCCGATATCTCCGCCTTCCAAGAATTGTGTCATCGCTTCACCACCGCACCAATCCTCCTCCTTCCAGATGCAAGCAAACCATTCGTTGTGGAGGTGCAGACGTTCTCTCTCAACGAGGTCCAGACCAGAAGCTACACCCCTGTAGCTTCTTCTCCAGGAAGTTTGACCCCACTCAGCAGCAATACGGGGTAGGGGACCGCGAGCTGCTGGCCATAAAGTGGGCCCTGGAGGAATGGCGACACTGGCTCCAGGGCGCCAGAGAGCCGTTCGTCATCTGGACCGACCATCAAAGCTTGATCACCATCCGGAATCTCAAACAGCTCAATCAAAGACAGGCGTGGTGGGCTCTTTTTTTTGAGCACTACAATTTCCACCTGTAGTCTCTCATCCGCATACCACCCTCAGACTAATGGTCAGACGGAACGGACCAAACAACAGCAGGAGCACTACCTGAGATGCTTTATCACTGATCGTCAGCGCTCCTGGGCCCGCTACCTCCTCTGGGCTGAACTCTCTCATAACCCCCATGTTTCATCCACCACAGGGTTGAGTCCGTTTGAGGTATGCCAACCTTTGCTGTTCGACCACCAAGAACCGGAGGTTGACGTACCATCGGCCCAACAGTTGGTCCGTAGGTGTCGGCGGTTGTGGAACCAAGCAAGAGCAGCTATCCATCGGGCTAACACCCGCTACGCCACTCAACAACGCCGTCGACACCCTCTGGGACGATTGTACAAGGATGTAGGTGACAAGGTTTGGCTATCAATGAAAAATCTACACCGAATCCCGTAAACTTTCACCCAGATTCATTGGCCCTTACTGTGTTACCCTCCAGATCAATCCTGTCACCTACTGGCTCCAGCTGCCTGCGGCGCTCCGAACCCATCCGGTATTCCACACCTCTCAGCTCAAACCCTTCATCACGTCACCCATGGTTCCACCCACCCTACTCCTCCTCTGCGGATCATCGAGTGCGGTCCCGCCTATACTGTACGCCGGAGCCTCGACTCACGGCCTTGGGGCAGAGGTATGCAGTACCTGGTCGACTGGAAAGGTTACGGCCCCGAGGAACGGTCTTGGATTCCGGCACGGTTCATTCTCGACCCTGAGCTCATCCAGGACTACCGTCATCGGGTATCCTTCACCGTAGGACCGTCGGGTGTCGGTCCTGGACTGGGGGGTACTGTCATGCGCACTCCTAACGCGACCGGCACGAGGACCCGGAAGTAGTACGGTCGCGACTTAGGAAGCATAAAAGGAGACAAGATGGCGCTTTACACTCGCTCAGTCAATGAGTTCTACCCATGCTATTGCCGACGCTTCGCTCATCTAAATGTGAGTACTCACTTTCTTGGGTTATCGCTTCCGATTGGGTGTGTGTCTTGCTCTCGCTTCGGGAGAGTTCTAAGAATAACCAGCGTGGTTATCCTGCCTGCTCGCACTACTTCCGCGCTTGGGTTTACCATCCACGCTACAGGGCTAACTGCTAGTCTTCTGGTTCATCTCAGGTTAGTTCGTGACTGTCTTACACTTAGAATGTGAAGAATGTCAGTATATTTAAGACCCAAAAGAAAATAATCTATGCCAGGAAATTTGGAGGTTGCCAGGAATATCCAGGCAGGCAGTAACTGTTCACAAGTCAGCGAAGTACCAGAAGGAAAGAATGATTTATTGTGCAAGACAAATAATTGCAGTTGGAATACTTTGCTCCAAGTTCAGCCACCTGTTAACATTATATAAAGAAAGAAGGGGTGATTTTGTCAAATCCTTAACTATAGATATAATTCAAGGAATAGTATGTAAGTCTACTCTGACCAAAGCATCTTAACTGTCCATTCGTTTAAGTATTTGGAAGAGTGATAATCTCCTACATGTTAAACATTAACCATACACCCAAAACATGTGCACTTTCATACAGATGACCAGAGAATAAAGAGTTTACGATGTGCTGTCCTACTCCAAATGCATACTTCCCCCTTTTTATGCTATTATAACTACTATGTTATTCTACTTTTATACAGTATAATGTGAGAACATACATGAGTCTGAAAAAAAATGTTTGTGAAACTTTCTAAACGCGATGCACTTACCTTTTCATTCACAAACATGGAGATTATGCACTGATCCAACTCACGCTGTTTCTGCAGAAAATCTAGGAATCCTTGATCCATTGTGTCCAAAAAAAGGCAAATACACACATGAAAAGCACAAACTGTTCAGTCAGTCTGACATAATGCATCTATTAGACCAATCTATCTGTGTCCCCTTTATACAACTATCTCACCTATGCGCTTTGACTGTCTCGCGGTGAGATGTGGTGTTAGGCATCGTGAGTTTAATGTTTAATTTTTCGCGTGGAAAGATGGAAACGTAATCACACCGTTACAAAAAATAACTGCAGTTTTTGTGAAGTACAATGCAGTACAATGCAGTACAGTGCTGTTGGAGTGCAGTACAGTGCAGTTGAGGTGCAGTACATGTCACGGACTAACCGGAGATGAAGCAGAAGACTAGCAGTTAGCCCTGTAGCGTGGATGGTAAACCCAAACGCGGAAGTAGCGCGAGCAGGCAGGATAACCACGCTAGTTATTCTTAGAACTCTCCCGAAGCGAGAGCAAGAGTTTACACAAATAAACCCGCGTTCTAAATACACACACCCAATCAGAAGCGATAACCCAAGAAAGTGAGTACTCACGTTTGGACGAGCGAGGCGTCGGCGATAGCATGGGCATAACTCAATGACTGAGCAATGTGAGGCGTCATCTTGTTTCCTTTTATGCTTCCTGAAACCCGACCGTATTACTTCCGGGTCCTAGTGCCGGTCGTGTTACGAGTGTGCATGACAGTACCCCCCCGTCCAGGACCGACTCTCGACGGTCCTGGGGTGGAGGATACCCGACGACGGTAGTCCCGGATGAGTTCGGGGTCTAAGACAAACCGAGCCGGAATCCAAGATCGCTCCTCGGGACCGTAACCTTCCCAATCCACCAGGTACTGGAGCCCTCTGCCCCGAGGACGTGAGTCAAGGATCCGGCGAACGGTGTAGGCGGGACCACCCTCAATCATACGGGGAGGAGGAGCAGGGTGGGTGGGTGGAACCATTGGTGAAGTGATGAAGGGTTTGAGCTGGGAGGTGTGGAATACCGGATGGATCCGGAGCGCCGCAGGCAGCTGGAGCCGGTAGGTGACAGGGTTAATCCGGAGGTTGATGCGGTATGGTCCGATGAATCTAGGTGACAGCTTTCTTGACTCAGTCTGCAGGTGTAGGTTTTTTGTCGATAGCCATACCTTATCACCTACTTGGTACATTCGTCCCGGTGGGTGTCGACGGCGATGTTGCAGAGTGTAACGGCGGTTGGCCTTTTGAATGGCGTGGTTTGCTTGTCTCCAAAGCCGTCGACACCGGCGAACCAACTGTTGGGCCGACGGCACCTCCACCTCCGGTTCTTGATGGTCGAACATCGGAGGTTGGAAGCCGTAGCATACCTCAAATGGGCTTAGGTTGGTGGCAGAAGATAGGTGGAGGTTGTGGGACAGTTCAGCCCAAATGAGGTAGCGGGCCCAGGAGCACTGGCGATCAGCAATGAAGCATCTCAGGTAGCGCTCCAGTTGTTGGTTGGTTCGCTCCGTCTGACCGTTAGTCTGTGGATGGTAACCGGAGGACAGACTGCAGGTGGAATTGATCAGACGGCAGAAGGCCTTCCAGAACCGGGACGTGAACTGGGACCCCCTGTCCGAGACGATGTCCTTTGGGAACCCATGCAGGCGGACTACGTGCTATAATATCAGCTCGGCTGTCCTTTTAGCTGACGGGAGACCGGAGAGGGCCACCAGGTGAACAGCTTTGGAGAACCGGTCGACGATGGTGAGGATGGTGTCCCTTCCTTCAGAAACCGGCAGGCCCGTGATGAAATCAACGGCAATGTGTGTCCAGGGTCGGCGGGGAACCGGGAGTGGTTGAAGTTCCCCGGGCGATGGTCTGTTGCTGTCCTTGGACCTGGCACACACTGGGCACGCCTGGACGAACTCGTCTACGTCTTTTTTCATACTGGGCCACCAGAAAGCACGTTGTACAAACAGTAGGGTCCGCCGTTTCCCGGGGTGTCCCGAAAGGGGGGAGGAGTGTCCCCACTGGAGTACTTCGGCCCTGATGGCATTGGGGACATAGAGTCGGCCAGGCGGCACACCTGCTGGTTCGGTCTCCGTAGCTTGTGCCTGGCGGACCCTCGTTTCCAGGTTCCACCTGAGCAATGCGAGGATCTTGGTGGGTGGCAGTACAGGCGCGGGGTCCGCCCGGGGGACGTCTTCCTCGTGTTGTCGGGAGAGGGCGTCGGCTTTGGTGTTCTTGGACCCCGGGCGGTATGACAGGTGGAAATTATAATTCTCGAAGAATAGTGCCCACCGCGCCTGTCTGGGGTTCAGCTGTTTTAAGGTGCGGATTGTGATGAGGTTTTGGTGGTCGGTCCAGACGATGAACGGCTCTCTGGCGCCCTGGAGCCAGTGTCGCCATTCCTCCAAGGCCCACTTTATGGCCAGCAGCTCGCGGTCCCCTACTCCGTATCGCTGCTGAGTGGCGTCAAATTTCTTGGAGAAAAAACTGCAGGGGTGCAGTTTTTGGTCTGGACCTCGCTGGGAGAGAACAGCCCCGGCGCCCACATCCGAAGCGTCCACCTCCACAACGAATGGTTTGTCAGCATCCGGGTGAAGGAGGATGGGAGCAGTGGTGAAGCGGCGACAGAGCTCATGGAAGGCAGAGACGGCAGTTGGGGTGAGGTTGAAGGGGTGAGATGATGGGCGGGTCAGAGCGGTTAGTGGCGCTGCAACGGTACTGTAGTCCCGGATAAAGCGGCGATAGAAATTGGCAAACCCGAGAAATCTCTGGAGCTGTTTAAGAGTCTTGGGTAGGGGCCAATGACTCACAACTTCCAGTTTCTGCGGGTCCATGGCCACACCCTGGGGCGAGATGACAAAACCCAGGAACGTGGTGGAGCGCTCGTGGAAAGCGCACTTCTCCAACTTACAGTACAGCTGGTGGGCGAGCAATCTCTTTAGAACCGCTCTGACGTGCTGGATATGTTCGTTGACAGTTCGGGAGTAGATGAGGATGTCGTCAAGGTAGACGAACACCCAACGGCCTAACATGTCTCTGAGAACGTCATTGATGAATTGTTGGAAAGCGGCAGGTGCGTTGCAGAGACCAAACGGGATGACCAGACTTTCGTAGTGTCCTGTAGGGGTGATGAAGGCCGTCTTCCACTCATCGCCCTCTCTGATGCGCACCAAGTTGTAGGCGCTCCGGAGGTCCAACTTAGTGAAGATGGTGGCACCAGAGAGGGCGTCCAGGGCAGAGTTGGTAAGAGGCAGTGGATGTCGGTTTTTTATGGTGATATTATTGAGCCCCCGGTAATCGACACAGGGACGTAGACTACCATCGCGTTTTTTCACGAAAAAGAACCCCGCAGCGGCAGGTGAGGAGGAGGGCCGGATGGTACCATGGCGAAGTCCGCTGGAAACATACTCCTCCATCGCCTGCATCTCGGTGTTAGATAATGAATAGAGGTGGCCGCGGGGTGGTGTCGCACCTGGCTGAAGATCGATTGCCAGGTCGTATGAGCGATGAGGAGGTAGGTGGGTAGCGCGTCTCTTACAAAAGACTTCAGCCAGGTCCCGGTAGTCTAGCGGGATTTTGTCTGTGTCGACATCGGGGGCCTCGGACTCCCTAGAGCACGTCCCAGCCTCGGCCCGTAGGCAGAGCTCGGTGCAGGTCGGCCCCCATTGTAGGATTCGGCTTTGGGTCCAGGATATGAGCGGGTCATGTTAGCAGCCAAGGGTGTCCGAGGATGATGGGTGGTGATGAAATGGTGGTGGTGTAAAACTGAATCTGTTCTCGATGCTGGTTGATGATGAGGGTGATAGGTTGGGTTTGAAAGGAGATGGGGCTGGAGGAAAGAGGCCGACCGTCGACTGATGTAATGGTTACGGGCTGGGATAACGCCTCGATCTTTATCCCCAATTTTTTGGCATAGGAAGAGTCAATGAAGTTACCTGCTGCCCCGGAGTCGACGAACGCGGTACTTCCGACCCGTTTGTGGCCAAACTGGAGATGTACTTTTACCGTGAGACGGGAATCACTAGTCAGGGTGGTGGAGAGGGACATGGGACCCGGTGAGTTACTCCCATTTCTCACCGGGGCTGCGCGTTTCCCGGCCGCAGAGGACAGATGGCCCGATGATGTGCAGAGGATCCACAATACGCGCAGAGCCCCTCTCTGAAGCGGCGTTCCCGTTCTGCAGCGGTTAAGGAGGCGCGCCCTAATTGCATGGGTTCCCCGGCTCCTGTGTCAACCACGGCGGGAGGTGGAGTACCGGCGGTTCTGGTGGGTGCTGCAGTGAATGAGGCGTGGACTTCTGGAACTGGAGAGCGGGAGAGGAAGGGCGTGGTGTGAGGTAGTGCTGTCATGATGGGTGGCAGGGTACGGGGAGCTGGCTTGGGGCGAACGAGCAGACGTTGGTCGATCCGGAGGGCGAGTTGAATTAAGCCCTCCAAGGTCGCTGGGAGCTCTCGTCCGGCGAGCTCGTCTTTTATCCGTGAAGCCAGTCCCTCGTAGTAGGCCGTCCGGAGTGCGGAGTCTCCCCAGTCGGTCTGTACGGCGAGAGTGCGAAACTCCGCGGTGTAGCGGCTCACGGACGACCCTCCCTGCTTTAGATGGTATAATTTAGAGTCGGTCTCCACCTCAGCAGCCGGATGCTCAAAGGTGAGTTTAAGCTGGCGGGTGAATTCTGTGTAGGAGTAGGCGACGTCTGAGTCTGAACGAAGAACCGCCGTGGCCCACTCAGCTGCCTGCCCGGATAGCAACGAAACGAGAAGAGCAATGCGCAGTCGGTCTGTGGAGTATCTGGTGGAATTAAACTCAAACACAAGATCCAATGCAGTTAGAAAAACGCTGCACTTCCCATCCGTGCCATTCCATTTATCCGGTAAAGATAGAAAAACATCAGAAGGTGGGGAGGGAGTTGGCGGCGCAGCAGCCGCTGCGATGGGCGTGGCCACAGCCGGCTGAGCGGCCGCCCCGCGGAGGATCGCATTCTCCTGTCGCAGCTCCGCCACCTCGCGGCGCAAGGCCGCGACGCCCTGGAGCTCCGTGCGGAGCGATGCGACTTCACCACGGAGCTGATCGATCAGCTTAGCATGCCGGTCAACCACATCGCAGAGGTGAGCAAACTCCGCTGGGTTTACTGCCGATGGCTCAGTCATTCTGTCACGGACTAACCGGAGATGAAGCAGAAGACTAGCAGTTAGCCCTGTAGCGTGGATGGTAAACCCAAACGCGGAAGTAGCGCGAGCAGGCAGGATAACCACGCTAGTTATTCTTAGAACTCTCCCGAAGCGAGAGCAAGAGTTTACACAAATAAACCCGCGTTCTAAATACACACACCCAATCAGAAGCGATAACCCAAGAAAGTGAGTACTCACGTTTGGACGAGCGAGGCGTCGGCGATAGCATGGGCATAACTCAATGACTGAGCAATGTGAGGCGTCATCTTGTTTCCTTTTATGCTTCCTGAAACCCGACCGTATTACTTCCGGGTCCTAGTGCCGGTCGTGTTACGAGTGTGCATGACAGTACAGTGCAGTTGAGGTGCAGTACAGTGCAGTTGGGGTGCAGTACAGTGCGGTTGGAATGCAGTACAGTGCAGTTGGAGTGCAGTAAAGTGCAGTTCGAGTGCAGTTGGAATGCAGTACAGTGCAGTTGTATTGAAATATGGTTCTGTAACGTTGTCCATTGTAAAAAAAAAAAAAAAACCCTGCAACTTCTGGGATAAAAACTGCAGTTATACTTCATTTGTGAAGTACAATGAAGTACTATTTATTCAGTACTAATTCAGTTAAATGCAGTTGGAATGCAGTTGTATTAAAATATGATTCTGTAACTTTGTAGTTATTGAACAGTTAATCCTGCACTGAATCCTGCAGTCCTTTACTGGGTTATTATTATTATATGTTTATTGTTTGGTTCAAGAAATATAGAATCCTACTAAATTAATTTAGTGAAGTGATGTGTGTCTCAATTGTAGTTTGTGATTTTGAATGCTTTTATTAAATATATGCACCACTGCACGATTTGTCCTCACCGACCAATAAGACTGCAAGATCATATCTAATCCTCAGATAGAGATTTAAAGTATAGAGCGCGCGATGCGGTCCCGTAGTTCGCGCATGCGCGGTACAGTTCTCGTGTATTTAGAGATGCGCGCGCTGACCGAAACGACAGCTCATAAACGCCGAGGAAGAGACACTAACCCTGCGATCACACCGAAAGTCATTCATTTTCAATGGGAGCCGGTGGCGAGGGGCGGCGAAGAGCGGCGCGGGGCGGCGAAGCGAGGGTGGCGAGAGCGGCGAAGGGGGTTGAAATCAGCTCAACTTTAGGGTAATGAGCTATGACGCGGTTGAGCGGCAACCAATGAAAAGGGAGGTCCTCCGCTTGAGAGGATTCAGCGGGATGCAGTCCTGTAAACTTTTTGTTCTGGCGACATTAGTTCCCAAGCAAAATGGAGGAGAGGTTGATTATTGCGATAGCGTAACGTGATAAACCTAACATAAAAAACCATTTAAACCAAAAAAACATTGGGGTGTGAATCAGCTTTCATATAAAGTGTAAATGAGATTTGTGAATATTAGAAAAGTGAAAGAAATAATTTCCAAAACATTCATGAATTCTGGCACACATGTTGAATAACAACTTTTTATTCTTCGTTATTCTTCGTCACGTTTGAGTATGAAACCTGAAAAAATCTTGTTTCGCATGTTTTACATGAGCATGCATTAGTTGAGAGAGACAACCGCTTTCCTGACAGCGCTACACGGCAAACGCTTTATCTCAGCATGACACGCATAAAAGTGAAAGGAAGGATCATGTCCAACACTTTAATGTATTACGACATTCAAGTTGAGTAACACATTTTTTGTTAGTCTTTTTCACGTTTTGAGCATAAAAAGTTCATATAAACTCATTTTGTGTGTTTCATATTCCGATGCCTTAGTTGTGTGAGAAAACCGCTTTCCTGAGCTCGTACAGCGCTAAGAACGCAGCAAACGCTTTATCTCATCATGCCATGCATAAAAGTGAAAGGAATGATGATTTCCAACACTTTCATGCATTATGACATTCATGTTGACTAACATATTTTTTGTTAGTTTTTTTCACGTTTTGAGCGTAAAAAGTGCATAGTGATTTACCGTAATTTACGTCTGTGTTTATTAATTATTAATGTTATTTTAATTAAAGTGATTCTAATGTTATAATAATAAGAAAATAATATATATATATATATATATATATATATATATATATATATATAATTACTAGCAATTCACAATGAACAGAAGCCACACCATACAAATGGCTTATAATTAGTTTATTTCTACAATACAGTTCTTTCTATGAATCAATTTTTTTGTTATCTTCCACATTTTGGTCAGTCTCCATAAGATCAACACGCTTTATTGCTTTGCGGCCCCTTTAAATACAAGAATGGCATTCGGTCTACGTCAGAGCGGCCAACAGCGGCGACAGGCGTCGGCAGCAGGGCGGCTAGAGCGAACTTTGACGCTCTCGGCGCGTTCGGTGTGAACGCAGGGTAACGGTTTGTGTATGTTGTTATTGAGAAACTCAAACAGGATGGAGTACTATAACGCTCTTGTAGACTTTATTACTGATAAAACATATTCGCGACATTAAATCATGATGCCATTTCAAAGTTCAGCCAAGAAAACTTGCCCAGTTGGAAGAATCTAGAAAGGGGGCGTGTCGTGGAGGAGGAACACAACCTGAGCGATGGCCCTGTCACATCATTCAGTTAAGAGGTGAGTGGGACCTTAAGTAACTTTTATTATTTTACCACACGTAACCTACTAAACTTTCTGTAAGGTAGTGGGTTAGATTGTTTTTATTGTTTTATTTTAATCTCTCATGTAGAGTTTAAATGTAAATGGTGTATAACTCTTCATACAATAGCTGCATAATGGGTGCCTGTGTCTTTAAGAATGCCTATGAATGGCGGTAGCAAGTTTGAGTGCCTCATGGGATAATGTGCTTTTTCTTTTAATGTTCAGTTGATTTCAAATGTGTTAGTTTGTTCTACTGATTCCCAGAGTATTTGTGATTTCAAGTGTAAGTTTACTCAATAACTGAAAAGGTATATGTTACAAAGATAAAGTTGGTTATCCTGTAAATTGAGGACCTGTATACCTGTAAACCTGTATTTCTCGGTTGGGGTTACACTGTCTAACCAGAAGCAGCTGTGATTTTGTAGCAGATGTGTGACTTTTACCCATTTCGAAATCTGATTAGTTATCTATTGCAACATTTTCTTTCTAATTAAATTCTTTATTTTGTTACTTATCTAAGTGTTTGCTTATTTAATTCATTTTGCCTAGGTTTGGTGAGGTTGTTTTAAATTCCTAGAAACCTGATAGAGATATAAGTATTCCATTCAGTGACTGGAGAGGGGCCTAGAATTAGGGGTGCTCCGATCAGGATTTTTGGGGCCGATCTCCGATCACTAGAAGCTGTATCGGCCAATACCGATCACCAATTACAGGGTCTACTCGAAGCCTCATCATGTAGCATTATTTATTAATTTACATTGTTGTTAGATATAGTTTAAGTAAGCAACATGTGCAACACGTCATCTTAAAACATAGCAGCCTGTGCTTGGGTTAGTAATTGGGAACAACTTAGAGCCTGACAAATACAACTTTCCTGTAGATTGTATAATTTAATAAAATAACAGACAAGAAGGACGTGAGTCGCCGGAAGTTCTGCAAGGTCCGCAACCATCGGCAAGGACCACCAAAAAAAATTAACAATTACATATTTCATGTTCATAAACATGTTTAAAAAATTAAACATGTTTAATTCTTCACTCAGAAAGATGGAAACGTAATCGCAGTGCCAAAACTCGCGGCAAATCATGATGAACCATACATACGGCCAGTGCGTGAAACCATGTAGCGCGCCGACACTCTCTCAGCTGTCGATAATTCCCCTATCTCACCTACATCTAAGAAAGCGCTAGACAACTCCCGTGCTCGTGTTCCTTTACATGACTTAACCTTCAAATGTCTGATGAAGTTCGTGGTATTAATATGCTTTGAGTGCTTCCCGCCTCGAGGAATTGTCTTGTTACACGGGTTGCTGATTGCTAATGTGTTGTCTTTTTCACACAACACGTAGAATTGCCAGATCGGTGAAGCTTTTGTAGCAGCGCGCAAAAAAATGTCCCGTGAGTTTTTTCGTCATCTGATCGGCTTCTCTATATCGGCCATTATAGAGACTGCCGATGAAAGGTTAAACCTGAGGTAGCCCACTGCTAGCACTGAATTCAGCTTTAAATGTATAGCTCAGTTTAACTATAGACCATATAAGTGCAAGTTGATTACTTAATGTGTAAATCTACACAATATAAGTGGGGTTAAGAAGCGAATAAAATGATTCGGCTGTAAACGTCGTGTTTTTTCTTTCGTAGTCATCCGTTAGCCCTTACACGAGAGAGAAGATTGAGAGGAGGGCTGTGTTCCTCTCCAGTGTTCCTCTTATCATCTCAGAGCAGACTCTGGGAAAGAGGGAGAAGGCCAAGAGGTCAGCATTAGACTTCACTCCTGGTAGGAAACATAGTTTTTTTCTTCCCTTTATTTTCTTTTACTAAAAACTAATTTTAAGTTTTTTTTTTTGTGATGTTTTTAATCATTCACATTTGACGCTGGGCGCGTAAAAAGATTTTTTTGTGGGGGTGTGGGGTTCTCGGAACACATTTATATTTTTGCTTGTCAGTCTTAAACCTGTTTGTCTTCATGTGTCAGAAAGGCGTCAAGAGGTGGACATCACTCTGTGGAACAAAGGTGTGGTTGGATCTTACCTGATAAAATATTACAGGATTATCTAAAATCTCACACAATCTACCAATGGTTCACTTTCTTTTTATGAATCTAGTGGTACTCATTTGGACGACAAAACACTTCTCTGAGTTTTCTTTTTGATAAGCATTTGCTTTATTTGTTGTTTTTTGTTAATAGAATCCGCAAAGCCTCAAACTCCGCACATGACACTAAGGGGACCCTCCCAGCCCAACAAACAGCAGCTGTTATAGGTGAGTAAATTGAGTTAATATTTTAATAATATTTGGTTATTCCACATATAATCAACCAGAGTGATTATAAGTCTGAATCTCTAAACCAATGCCCAATGACAGAGTCATCAAATTCACATTACATTCTGAAATCTTAATTAATTAACAGGCTCGCTATCAAAAACAGCAAACTCAAGCCATTATTTAGCAATAGTTTAGGACATAATGACAGTAAATCATGTAATGTTGAGTATATATGGAATTATTTATTTTTAATTATTCAAATGTGTTTTTTATTTTGTTTCAAATGTGTTTTTTATTTTGTTTCAAATGTGTTTTTTATGTGTTTTTTTACAATGAATATTTGTCTTGCTGTTTGCTTTTCAAGAATGCCTTTAAAGTGAAGAAAGGGAAGGTGAAAGTGTTTATTCAAACAAAGTTGAAGAATGAGGGGGCGTCAAACCTCTCCAGGCTTCCAGCTGCACACCTCAAGCCTTGTAATATATTCACATACTTGACCAGTCATACACTGATTGACAGCAGTGTCTCCTAGCAGCAGCACTGTTGAACAGTGATTTTGCTAAGTGTAAAAGTACTTTCATGGTCTGTTTTTTTAGTTGTTCTTAATTTTTTAAGTGTGCTGCTTTATTGATTTTTTAAATTAAATAATAAAATGAATTGCAATAATTTTGTTGTAATGTAGTTGTATTACACTACATCACACATTTAGATTATAGAAATACTGTAAGTAATTTTTCAACTTTATTCAAATTGTATATACCCATACATTTTATGTGAAGTACAACTACTATTTTAACTGCAGTATCTAGAAATACTACAGTTTAATATTAACTGTAGTATTGCAGTATTACTGCATTATGACTGCGTTATATTGAAGGATACTGCAGTTGTTATTGGAGCATTACTGCAGTATTAAGAAAAACTGCAGTGTTTTCGTGTCCAAATCACTGCGTTTCCTGCATATGTACTGCAAATGTAGAAATTGCAGGATTACTGCAGTATTACTGCATTATGTTGCAGTATTATTACAGTATTACTGCAGTAGTTGTTGCAGTATTACTGCAGTATTATTACAGTATTACTGCAGTAGTTTTTGCAGTATTACTGCAGTATTATTACAGTATTACTGCAGTTGTTATTGGAGTATTACTGCAGTATTAAGAAGAAATGCAGTGTTTTCGTGTCCAAATCACTGCGCTTCCTGCATATGTACTGCATATGTAGAATACTGCAGTTTTAACACTTGAAAACTGCAGTTATTTTTTGTAAGGGCGGCGCCAAAACTCGCGCTGAATCATGATGAACGGTACTTACGGTTACCGCGCAGGTGAGATAGGGGTATTAAACAGACTGTAAAATATTCACTCCGCATAGGTGACGTCACATTTTCTGCGAGTAAACTATGTTTTGTTATAGACAATATAAATAATGTTAAACCATCACCAAAACCGGACTAGAGTGCGGTGACATTGGTATGAAGTTGGACGTTGGATATTCGCGCTCCGGCTTTTAGATTCCAATTTGTGGCGGACATTCGATGTCAGAGTCCGGCGACCGCACCTCGCCTACTGCGCAAGTTAGCGACCGTCTGTAAATTACTGTCTGACTGAAATACGGATAATATTCATATTATAAATATTAATATTGTAATATTTATTCTCCGTCATAAATCGGGATCTAGAAGCCGATGCGCGAATATCCAAAGTCCAACTTTAAACCAACTTCAGCGCGGTCCGGAACCGGTAGAAGTAAACAACAGCCTTATGGATAATGAGATCGCAAAATATCATATTGTGTGTGTGTGTGTGTGTGTGTGTGTGTTCGGGAGAAGCATGGTGTTATTACACTATCTTTAAATTTCAGTGATAACCTGCATTCTGCGTTATGCTATGCCGTGGCCTGGAGCAAAAGATGACTCACAGGAAAGCCTCATAAAAACGTGCCATGAATGTGTGGAAACCGTTAAAATTAAGTTAAATGTTTAAATATTAAGTTAAAAGTTGGTTACTGTGGTGGAAATTCTGTAAATATTATAAAGACAAGTAATTCATACACTGGGTAAGAGCAAAGTCACAAAGGTTTTATTTTAAACTTCTGCAGAAGGACCAGTCTCACAAAGCAAACAAGTGCAGCATGGAGGAAGGTGATCTCTTTCTCTCAGCTGTCCCATTTCATACACAAACATCTCTACTAACATAATCAACGCCCCGTACATGAAGTTCCTACATTCAAACTCACAACTCTTTATCTGACCCAGACCAGATGTCCGCCTTATCATTTATTCAGGGACAATTACAATCAGGTTGTTTCTGTACTATTCTCGGCCTTGTGCTTCTAAGCTTTGGCAAACAAGTTTAAAGCTTCTATAGTCTACATGGCACAATTACAAATTAATACATAATTAAAATGTGATATTTCCATTACAATTTCCCCCTTTTGTCATTCTATGACAACCTAAACATTTTAATTTTACAATTCAAGACAATACTAACAAAGCCGTGCATTAGGTAATTTTCATCAGACATTGTCTCTCCAACCTGGTTTTTAAAACATCATCATCATTAGCACTCTAATGCACACAGAGGACACTACAGCTGTTTTTATGGGGGAAAGTTTTTGAAAAATTTTGCAACCTACTTAAATACATATACCTGTCAGAAGTCGGATCATCCCAGTCAACAGTTCAGTCCAGTTTCTGTTGTTTTATGTTCTAGTCAGTCTGTTGTAATATTTGATATTTACTGTGTTCAGAACTATTTCCTGTACACACCTGCAAATACAGGGTGTTATACAGAGGCATAACTATAATCCCAATTGGTAGAACACTATAAACCAGCCAATAACCCCAGGCTCCCCACAACTGCGGTAACCTTGAGATCCAAGACTCTACTTGGGGAGGTGTTTTCAAAGCCTTCTTCATGTGGTCTATGATCTTGCTGATATTTTGATGATTATCGGGTATATAGAAACAACAAGAGGTGTTTAAAATCTTACACACTCCACCTCTCTCGGCTAGTAAAATGTCCAAAGCCATTCTATTCTGAATCGTGATCTCTCTAACCTGCTTAAGTTCATCATTTACTAATTGCAGGGCATTTACGGTGTCATTTTCTTTTTCAGTAACATGTATGCTAAACCATTTACCTGGTTTAGGGCTACTGTTGTTCCTCCGCCGAGGAAGAGTGACCAGCCTACATTTGCCAGTGGGCTAGTCCATGGGTTTGCTAAAGTGTAATCTTGAATCATCCGCGGCTCCCATGGATCTTCTGTGTGTACTGACGCACTAGGGGTTACATATGCAGAATAACGTAAGCCTGTCCAGTTGAAACACCTGGATAAAGTCGCATATGCGATTGCTCCACACACCCACATTACTGTATTTGTAGACAATAACTCTATGAACGGACAACTACAATTATTTTGAAAATAATTACCATCTATACTACATTTAGGTAACCTACACACGTGGACAAAATTGTTGGTACCCTTCGGTCAATGAAAGAAAAACTCACAATGGTCACAGAAATAACTTTAATCTAACAAAAGTAATAATAAATAAGAATTCTATGAATGTTAACCAATGAAAGTCAGACATTGCTTTTCAACCATGCTTCAACGGAATTATAAAAAAAATGAACTCATGGAACAGGCCTGGACAAAAATGATGGTACCCCTAACTTAATAGTTTGTTGAACAACCTTTTGAGGCAATCACTGCAATCAAACGATTCCTGTAACTGTCAATGAGACTTCTGCACCTCTCTGCAGGTATTTTGGCCCATTCCTTATGAGCAAGCTGCTCCAGATATTTCCGGTTTGAAGGGCGCCTTTTCCAGACAGCATGTTTCAGCTCCTTCCAAAGATGTTCAATAGGATTGAGGTCAGGGCTCATAGAAGGCCACTTTAGAATAGTCCAATGTTTTCCTTTTAGCCATTCTTGGGTGTTTTTAGCTGTGTGTTTTGGGTCATTGTCCTGTTGCAAGACCCTTGACCTGCGACTGAGACCCAACTTTCTGACACTGGCCAGCACATTTCTCTCTAGAATCCCTTGATAGTCTTGAGATTTCATTGTACCCTGCACAGATTCAAGACACCCTGTGCCAGATGCAGCAAAGCAGCCCCAGAACATAACAGAGCCTCCTCCATGTTTCACAGTAGGGACAGTGTTCTTTTCTTGATTTGCTTCATTTTTCCGTCTGTGAACATAGAGCTGATGTCCCTTGGCAAAAAGTTTCATTTTTGTCTCATCTGTCCATAGGACATTCTCCCAGAAGCTTTGTGGCTTGTCAACATGTTGTTTGGCATATTCCAGTCTGGCTTTTTTATGATTTGTTTTCAACAATGGTGTCCTCCTTGGTCGTCTCCCATGTAGTCCACTTTGGCTCAAACAACGACGGTGTCACGAGCAACCGAAGGATAAACTGAAAAGCCTTAGCAGTTAGCCCGTGTAGCGTGGATGGTAAACTCAAACGCGGAAGCAGCACAAATAAGCAGGATAACCACGCGATTAGTCTAAGAACTCTCTTACACAAAAAGCAAGGATCTACACAAATAAACCCGCGTTCTAGCAACACACAGTCAATCAAAGAAGCAACCCAAATCGGTGAGTACTCACAGAATAGTCGGCGTAGCGTCAGCAAAGGCATGGGTGAACTCAATGACTGAGCAATGTGAAGCACCATTTTGTCTCCTTTTATGCTTCCTGGAAACCCGACCGTACTAATTCCGGGTCCTAATGCTATGAGTTACGAGTGTGCATGACAGTACCCCCCTGTCCAGGACCGACTCTCGACGGTCCTGGGGTGGAGGATACCCGACGACGGTAGTCCCGGATGTGTTCGGGGTCTAGGACGAACCGAGCCGGAATCCAAGATCGCTCCTCGGGACCGTAACCTTCCCAATCGACCAGGTACTGGAGCCCTCTGCCCCGAGGACGTGAATCAAGCATCCGGCGAACGGTGTAGGCAGGACCACCCTCAATGATACGGGGAGGAGGAGCAGGGTGGGTGGGGGGAACCATGGGTGACGTTGTGAAGGGTTTGAGATGTGAGGTATGGAATACCGAATTGGTCCAGAGCGCGCAGGCAGCTGGAGCCGGTAGGTGACAGGGTTGATGCAGAGGTTGACGCGGTAGGGGCTGATGAACCTTCGTGATAATTTCTTTGATTCTGTATGGAGGTGCAGGTTCTTTGTGGACAGCCACACTTTGTCACCTACGTGGTACAATCGTCCCGGAGGGTGTCGACGGCGATGTTGCGTGGTGTAACAAGTGTTAGCACGTTGGATTGCTTCCTTGGCTAGGACCCAGAGGATGGTAACCTGATGAGAGACTGCAGGTGGAATTGATCAGACGGCAGAAGGCCTTCCAGAACCGTGCAGTGAACTGGGGCCCCCTGTCCGAGACGATGGCCTTGGGGAACCCATGCAGACGGACTACGTGCTCTAAAATCAGCTCAGCTGTCCTTTTAGCTGACGGGAGTCCGGCCAGGTCCCGATAAGCCTCAGGGATGGCGTTGGTGTCAACATCAGGGGCCTTGGACTCCCTAGAGCACGTCCCAGCCAGTGCCCGCAGGCAGAGTTCAAGACAGGTCGGCCCCGGCCTCCGAGTGGCGCAGTGGTTAAAGCGCTCGCCCTATCATCCGGAGATCGCTAGTTCGAATCCCGGGTGGTGCTGTAACCTCTCGCAGCCGGAGGTCTAGAGAGAGCTGATTGGCCGAGCTCTCTCAGAGGGGAGGGATGAGAGGTACATAGTGCTCCCACATTAATCACGGCTCTACAGCCAGTCAGGGGCGTCTGTGAGCTCGCGCAGCGGAGGGAGTGGATAGCGCTGTCCTCCGAGTGTGTTACGCCGCCCCCAACGGTGCGCGAGCGAGCAGTTCGAAAAGATGCGGTCGGCTGGGGTCACGTGGTTCGGAGGAAACACGTGATAGTCTTCGGCCCTCCCGGCTGAGTGGTAGTAGTAGCCTTAATGTGGGAGCCCCCTAGTGACGGGGAGGAATTGGACACGACTCAATTAGGGAGAAAATCGGGGAAAAATCCAAAAAAAAAAAAGACAGGTCGGCCCCCATTGGAGGATCCGGTTCTGAGACCATGAGATGAGAGGATCATGCTGCAGAAGCCAGGGGTGTCCGAGGATGATGGGTGGAGAGGAGATGGAGGTGAGGTGAAATCGGTATGTTTCCTGGTGTTGGTCGATGACGAGGGTTATGGGTCGCGTCTGGGCGATGATGGGGCTGGAGGAAAGGGGCCAACCGTCGACAGATGTAATCCGAACTGGCTGGGATAACGCTTCAGTCTCCAACCCCAATCTTCCGGCACCGGAGTCGGTGAATGCAGAACTTTTGACTCGTTTGTGGCCACATTGGAGGTGTACCTGAACCGTGAGATGAGAGACGCTGGGTATGGTGGCGGAGAGATCGAGGGAGCCTGGTGAACTGCTTCCATGGTTCACTGGGCCTAGGCGTTTCCCGGGCGAAGAGGGCAGATGGCTCTATGGTGCGCTCCTGACCCACAATAGGCACAAAGTCCCTCCCTGAAGCGTTGTTCTCGCTCAGCAGCGTTCAAGGAGGCGCGTCCTAATTGCATGGATTCCCCGGCTCCGGTGTCAACAATGGCGGGAGGTGGAGATCCGGTGGGTGCCATAGCGGTGGTGGTGAAAGCTGGTGGTCGGGATGTGGCGTGTGAAAAAGATGGCGTGATGGGCGGCAGGGTCCGGGGGGGCTGGCCTTGGATGGGAGAGCAGGCGCTGGTCAATCCGGAGAGCGAGCTGAATCAGTCCCTCCAGTGTGGTCGGAATCTCCTGTCTGGCAAGTTCATCTTTTATGCGTGAAGCCAGTCCCTCGTAGTAGGCTGTCCGGAGGGCGGCGTCTCCCCAGGTGGTCTGCACGGCGAGAGTATGGAAATCCGCGGTGTAGCAACTCACGGACGACCCTCCCTGCCACAGATGGTACAATTTCATATCGGTCTCCACGTCAGCAGCAGGATGTTCAAATGTTAGCTTTATTTGACGGGTGAATTCTCCATATGAATAAACAGTGTCTTAATCTGATCGGAGAACCGCCGTGGCCCACTCAGCTGCCTGCCCGGATAGCAACGAGACGAGAAGCGCAACACGCAGTTGGTCTGTGGAGTATCTGGTGGAATTGAACTCAAACACAAGATCCAATGCGGTTAGAAAAACGCTGCATTTCCCATCTGTGCCATCCCACTTATCCGGTAGAGCTATGAAAACATCAGAAGAGGAGGGGGGCGGAGCTGCAGCCGCTGCGACGAGCGTGGCAACAGCCGACTGAGCAGCCACCCCGCGGAGGGTCGCGTTCTGTTGGCGGAACTCCGCCACCTCGCAAGGCCGTGACGTCTTGGAGGTCCCTTTGGAGAGACGCAACTTCACCACGGAGCTTATTGATCAGTTCGGCATGTTGGTCAACCACATCACAGAGGTGAGCAAACTCCGCTGGGTTTACTGCTTTTGGCTCAGTCATTCTGTCACGAGCAACCGAAGGATAAACTGAAAAGCCTTAGCAGTTAGCCCGTGTAGCGTGGATGGTAAACCCAAACGCAGAAGCAGCACGAATAGGCAGGATAACCACGCGATTAGTCTAAGAACTCTCTTACACAAAGAGCAAGGATCTACACAAATAAACCCGCGTTCTAGCAACACACAGTCAATCAAAGAAGCAACCCGAATCGGTGAGTACTCACAGAATAGTCGGCGTAGCGTCAGCAAAGGCATGGGCGAACTCAATGACTGAGCAATGTGAAGCGCCATTTTGTCTCCTTTTATGCTTCCTGGAAACCCGACCGTACTACTTCCGGGTCCTAGTGCCGGTCGTGTTACGAGTGTGCATGACAGACGGATGGTGCGATCTGACACTGATGTTCCTTGAGCATGAAGTTCACCTTGAATCTCTTTAGAAGTCTTTCTGGCCTCTTTTGTCATCAATTTTCCTCAAGCGGCTACATCCAGGGAGGTTGTGCAACTGTAGTCACAGGAACATCTAGCTGCTTGGAAATGGTCTTATAGCCTTTACCTTTAACATGCTTGTCTATAATTTTCTTTCGAATCTCCTGAGACAACTCTTCGCTTCCTCTGGTCCATGTTGAGTGTGGCACATACCATGTCACCAAACAACACAGTGACTACCTGGAGGGCTATATATAGGCCCACTGACTGATTACAAGATTATAGACACCTGTGATGCTAATTAGTGGACACACCTTGAATTAACATGTCCCTTTGGTCACATTATTTTCAGTATTTTCTAGGGGTACCATCATTTTTGTCCAGGCCTGTTCCATGATTTTATTTTTTTAAAATAATTATGTTGAAGCATGGTTGAAAATGTCTGACTTTCATAGAATTTTTTTAAATGATTACTTTTGTCACATTAAAGTTATTTATGTGACCATTGTGAGTTTCTCTTTTATTGACTGAAGGGTACAAACAATTTTGTCCACGTGTGTGAACTTTTGAAAGAGTGGTTATACGAACATAAGTGGTGCACTCAGACCATCCTAAGTCAGGTTCCTAATTTTCCTTTTGATCTTGAACAACAAGTTTCTCTTTTTTGCCAAGGGACCACATAGGTGGAATTGTCTCCATATTTCTTAACAGGCAGTGGGGTACAATAACTTCCTGTGGCATCAAAACATAGGTTATTGGTATAATTACACCCAGGGACTGCTGAGTTTGGCATCCCTGTTTGTTTTTAGTATGCCGATATCTGCAGGATGGCCATGGTGGTTATCGGTATGAGACAAGATGTGTTGTCTGCATTTGCTTCTGCTGCTGTGACATTATTGAGGGGCAGTGCTACCCAGCTCGAGGACATGGCATGGCATATCAAACACGAGCCATTGTGTATGTCTGTCATATTATCAGCAATGTCTAATGATCACATCCCCAATTCCCTGCACATCTCCTAAGATTAGGGTTATGCCTTTTTATCATGTTGTCTCCTCTCCTTATTCTAGTTAAATGTATGTGGCTTGAGTTTGCTAAATAAACAGTCCAGTCCAGCCAATTCAATGTCTGTAATGTGAATAATCTCAGTCACTGATATTTTCTGTCCTCTAAAACAGTCTTCTAGTTTCCGTCACTCTAGTTGGTTCTTCTGACCCATGCACTTTGCGTGTCAACTTAGCATAGAAAGAAAATAGCTTTTTACGTAGATATGGCTTGTGATTGGGGTCCTACCAAACCCCTTCTGTGAAAACACATCCCGCTTTTCTCAAGAGTGTTTTCTCTACTGGAGTGGTTGTGCTTTGCAGCTCGTCAAGGTTAGCTGTGGGGGTGAGAGCATCAGGCACACACACATGTTATGGTTATAGGGGAAGTTTGGCCTTCGCCTTCGTTGCTGCATCTTTTTTTCTGAAATAGAATCTAATTTGTTAGTGTGAGCATTACATTTACACTTTTAGAATTTTCATCACTTTTAGGTTTTATATCCGGATTCTGTAGTGGTGTTTACTGTATGGATCAATCTTAGGGGAACAAAGTTGCTTAACAGTAGGCAAAGTAGCAGTGGTGTTCTCCTTTGTGTATTAAAAAGAGTTACATGGTTAGAACTATACGTCTTTTCACAGTGATGTTTTAGCATTGTACTTTAACCACCACTCTGCTGCAAATAAATTTGATGCTTTTCTGTATAAATGATACTGAAAGGTCATGAGGAACTAGACATGTCAAATTACTGTAACCCACTATATGGGTTTATCTTTATTCTACACCTGCCTTCTCAGTTTCTTGTACTGCACATAAACTCATGGGTGGTTCTGCTGCTACAAGATCTGATTTGGCTGAGAAGTGAGATACAGATCTTATTTATTATTATTTTATTTTTTTCCTTTCATGCTTCTGTAGCAAGACTGAAATCATGCAACCATTCTTTTCATCAACAATTTTTGTAAAAGGCCTTTTAGAATTTGGAATGCCCAATATTAAATTAGTTAATAATGCCAAATTTAATTCAGTGAAAGATTATTCTTATTTCCGGGTGTTCAACTAAGTGCACTGTGGGCCAGTAGGTCCTTCAATAGACCAAAATAACTTTTCTGCAATAAAAACACTTAAAAAATTTTTTTTATTATTTTGGCATCAATTTTTCTTATTTGTTTTGGAATATTTTGGACTACTACTGTACTTGGATCCAAAGTTTTATCTTGTCCCAAAACAATTTGACCTAAAGACTTGACTTGTATCTTTGAATTGTAGCTTTGATATGGATTGCTTTATGACTTTGTTCTGCTGGACAACAAGGAGTTGCTGGTGTGTACTATGACAACAGCTTTTAATAAAGAATGAAACACCAGAATTATTTCAGCTAAAGACCTAGGTTTGTAGGACCTAAAATTTTATTTTGGGGTGATCACCGCCAGTTCCGTTCCCTTAATCAAACCTACATTGTGCTCACCATTAGCCCATACACTTTAGTGAGTAATGATAAACGTAAACTGGCCGCATCACCTCAGTTCAGTCCCCTCCCTCTGCTCCTTCATCTTTTCTGCCATTCTCCCATCGTGATCTCTTCCTCTCTGTGTGCTCTCAACCTCAAGCAGATATGTTTGTCATGTCCATTCTCACTGTGAAGGCGTATGTCAGTTTGCAATCAACACTGTGATCCACGTCACATACCCCTGATTATGTAGATTATTCCAGACAGGATTTCGCATCATGTATATTTCTTCAGGCCAGTTGCCTGAGTTTTGTGAAAGTCAGTTCCCAGTTTAGACATGAGCAGTCCTCCGAGTTCATGTGAAGTCTAAATTTCTTAGTGTTCACAATGTATGTTCTCTAGTCTGTCTTGTGTCTGACAGCTATTTGTTGACCTGCTCCAGTTCTCCAGGTCCATGGTCTGTGCACAAGGGTTTTTCCTTCCATCTGACTCAGCCAGTCTGACCATGAGCATTTCCCAGAGTTGAGCAGTTCCTCATCCTTCTGGGGCTCACTGCTGAGTCGATTATCCAGCTTCTGTTTCTCCGATATACAATGACACATGTGAGGTCAGGACTGGTGTTTCTGTATGCACTGTATGATGGGGTTGAGAGCAGTCAGGAGCAGTAGGTTGTGGACATCTTCGAGGTGGGCAGCCATCCAGGTCAGGATCTGTCTTAAGACACTGTAGAGATTGTGAGATTTGACCTGTCCCTAACTACATTGCTTTTCTGTCTCTAACACATGCTTCACACATCCACATCTTAAAAGCAGCTCAGTTATTAATTTCACATTTCTCAAACATAATTTTGTGTTGTATTTACCACAGGAACTCCACAAGATCTTTTGTTTTGTTTGCTGTTACCCCAAGATTTTTACTTGTCAAATTTACGCATGCCACTACCTCACAGTGAACTCTCACAATCCTCATGACTGTTACCTGTGCAACTTGCACACTGACGTGATTTACCTCTGGAGGTCCTTACACTCACGGGCCCCTTACCCATGTGATAGATCCAAGTCTAAATCTATCTCAGTCACTGTGAGAAAGCGCACTTCCTTCTCAATTAACGACAACTTAAAGAAAAACAATTTCCTTAACACACAAATTAATTCTCATTCCGGTGTTTAGGCGACATGGTGAATCCCCGGTCCTTTCACGCTTGATTGCCAATTAAGCGTTCAAGATGAAGTGAAAAAGCCTTCATGGCGTCAGTGCTTACGCCTCCCCGGGATTCTCCAATGCCTTCCTCAAACACGGAATCCTGCCGACAACGCCAAGTATTGTGGTGTAAATTCTGTAAATATTATAAAGACAAGTAATTCATACACTGGGTAAGAGCAAAGTCACAAAGGTTTTTATTTTAAACTTCTGCAGAAGGACCAGTCTCACACAGCAAACAATTGCAGCATGGAGAAAGGTGATCTCTTTCTCTCAGCTGTCCCACCTTATGTCTCTGCTGACAAATATATAATCTTTACTTTGAAACAGGGGCATCCGTTTCTTTTTAAAGGGATTTGTTTTTGCAATGAAATACTGTCAATAATTTGTTAAAGGCCTTGTCCAGAGTTCCAGCCCAATTCCAATTTTCATATATTCAGATTGGAATCAATTTGGAATTGGTTTGCTCTTATGTAGTCTGAACAGTAAAAAAAAAAAAAACATTAAATCAGATTTTTTGCAAATAAGATCACAAATTGAATTACTGAACTCTTTCTTGTTATATAAAAATGTTTCACTACTCATCCATGTAGATTCCCAAAGATGGGTCTTAGTCTGAATGCTCTACCCGCTCAAATCAGATTTTAAACTGTCCATTATGTCACTTGCACAATGCAGACGTTCAAGCGTTTGAAGAGCACTTGCATTAAAGTTCTATAGTAACATTTTATTTATTGAGGCTGTAGATTACTTTATTCTTATCATTTATCATTCATAATTTGTCATTCATTTATTTTAATTAATAATTTTGTAGAATGTAAAGTTGCTGTGCTTTAGCAGATTGCAGATGCACACAAAGTGCTTTGGGCGCTTTATAATAATAAGCATTATGTTTTTTTGCTGTTTGTTCCAGCATTGAATAATTATTTCATCCATTATGTGACCACGGCTGGAAATAATAGCTGGAATGTGATTGTGAATTTTTGACTGAAATAAAGTGGTGCAAGTGGGCTGCCAACACAGCCCAGGAAAATAAATTAACTAGTTGTTTGAATTGCACCCCATCACCATTAAGGAAATTTATAGTAGTATCAGTACCCAATCAGTATGACTTTAGACATACTCAGCATTTTTGTCATCTGCATGTTTTCAGAAGACCACTGTGTCCAGCAGAATGTTTAGCAATATTGAGTAGTCCAGATTAACTCCAGAGTTACTGAAGAGTACCTCAAAAGCTAATCACAGAGTAAGAAGGGCTTATCAGGCTGATCCTAACGTGTACATAGATTTAATAGGGCAGCCCAGAGGTATACCTGAAGAATTCAAAGCCAGAGATGAGGTAAAATCAGGATTTGAGTCTCTTTTTATATGGATAACACCTAATAAAAATACTGAATGGATTAATTATATTTACTATAATGAGCAAAGATTTATCAATTATACAGATAATGCTTTAGCTGCCTTAGTACATGCAGGTACATGCAACAAGCAAGATGACTTGGCAAAACAGGCTAGCACTAAATTGGCTGAAAAAGGAGGTGTGTGCATCCTGTTCGGTGATCAATGTTGTACATATATTCCTAATAATACAGCACCTGATGGAACGTCTACTGAAGCCATGAATCAACTAAAAAAATCAGACGTGAAGTACCTGAAAATGCTAATAGAGACAAGAAAATATGGGATTGGTTAGACCTAAAACTGAGAATGTGGGGAGCATGGTTTGCTAAATTTGGTATGTCTTGAGTTTTGCTATAGCAATAGGAGGATTGTTGTTCTGTTGTGTACTTCCTGTATTAAAATCCTTGGTCATAGAAGCTACAGTTCAACAAATGAAGGTGTTAAAATGGTAAGATGAAAAACCTTCCCTAACCAATTATAAAGACGTTTACAGCTCCAATTGTGATTTACAAGAATCAGAAGATGATTCATGCACCTCGTACAAGGACGAAACAGATGAATAACAATGAGCTATGCCTTGGGTGAAAGAACTGGCCTAGCCTCTACCTAAAAAGCCCTCTACGATGTGCAAAGTATCTGGGTTGAAGATTCTTATGTTACGACAAGGCTGTTCAAAATTATATCCACTTTTAAAATTGTATTGCGTTATGCATGTTCCATTTTAGGTTAGATGATTTATCCAGCTAGTGTAAACCTAGAAAATCACTGTATTGTCATGTTATTGTGTTATGGAAAGTATAAGGTCATGGAGGTCGAGTCTTTTACTTCTTCCTAGTCAAGTGTGGAAGAAGAGGTTTGGCTGATTCTTCACTAGAGTGCAAATACTCTATTGGTCATTGATAAATGTCCAGTGATTCAATTTAATCACCAGATAGTGTTCTATCAACACTAACACATGAATTTGCATGAATTTGGACTTATAAGCTCCAGAGTGGGAGATATGGGAGTAATTTTTATTTGATTTTATGGGACTTTACTTACTTTTAAGGAATAAAAGGTACTCCATCTGGAAATAATCAGAGACGTGCGTGCAAAGCTGAGCATATAGGACTCTTGGAATGTGCCTGTTTAGGAAATCTGATCTATACATTGAGGCACCTAGAATGGGGAAACTTAATGAAACCCAGCTGTTGAATGTGACGTTCGGTAACTTTTTTGTTGATGGTTACTACGATGTGGGTCAGACGCGAAAGGCGTGAGTATCTTGGTTGTTTTTATCACGGTTGTGAAAAGTGTTTTCCCTCCATGACCCCGCATCCTCTTAACTCATCTCACACTAGCTTCGGAGATGTCCGTAAAACGTTACAGTGATGTGGGAACATGAGTGGAATGAACTGAAGAAAACTGATAAACATGTCAAACTTTCTAAAGGACTTTGATTTTCCAGAGTGTTTAAACCCTCGTGATTCCCTTTATGGTGATCGAACTAGAACGCTTCATTTGCGTTATGTTGCACAGCCGGGTGAGAGAATCGATTATTATGATTTCATTATTACGATCTCTTTACCCATACGTAAATAAGACAAAGACGTAACTTTCAGCCTCTAGAAAACTACTTTAGCATTATTAGAGCAAAAGTTTTACCGCCCTGTGGGCGCTTTCCTTTATGCAGAACGTGTGCTGAGTTTCAGCAAAAGCAGTGTAACCACTCAGATCGGGATATAGAGCCCTTATTGAGACATGGACTTCTGTCGAAATTGCGAAAGCTGCTGAATAAGGGTAAAAAATTTTTAAAGTCTTTGAAGTTTGGCATCTTGATAAACACATCCGACACTTTTTGCAGACTACATTAAAATGTTTCTAAAGACAAAACAGGAAAGTTTAGGATATCCATCCTGGGTAATTGATGAAAGGAATAAATGTGAATACATCAACAAATACCTGGAAAATGAGGGGATCGAGTTGGTTCCAGCATGCATTTCTGTTAATCCAGCTAAAAGATCTGTGGCTGAACTAGCACTAGATGATGTGTCAAAGACCTGACCGGTCGAACACCCCTTTAATCAGTGATCCCTCAAAATTTTTAGAGTTGATGTTGTCTGATATGTATAACGTGAATCAGTTCTCTTTTTTGAATGACGATGTTGCGATTTGTGCAATGGCGTTATGCAGACAATAGACTGATACAACCTGGGAATGCTGATGTATTCATCAGCATTTTCACTACAGCATACACGAGACTTGAGCTCTACAATTTGATGGATCGATTACAAGAAAGGTACACCGATACCAATAGTGTAATTTTTAAAAGTTGACTGGATGCCCCTGTTGAGCGATTATTTAGGTGGTTTAACGAGCAAATTAGATGACGAAGATCAAATAGCTGAATTCATCAGCGCTGGTCCCAAAACTATAAAAGATAAAACAATGAAAGTGTAACACCTGTGCCACCGCAGTTCTGGGGAAGAAGATCTAGCTTGCCGGATTACTGAGCCGGCGCTTTGTCCCCACCTAGTGTGTCTACGTGTGTATTGTTTTCACCTTAAACACCAGATTAACTGCACCTGTGTTCCTTTGTGTGTCTCATTATTTATTTCGGCCGAACCCGTAGCCCCTCGCCTTTTCACAGTTGTGCACCCATGACTCCACGCGCTTGTGTTTTCTTTAGTATGTTGTCTGTCTATTTCCTCCAGGACTAGTCAGTGTCTGCAGGCTCGGCCTCAGTTTTCAAGGGATAGCTGCCAAAGTCAAGGCCAAGTCTGAGAGTCTATCAGCTGATTCCGAGGGCGACGGCTACTTTTGTGTTTTGTTTTGAGAGTTTCATTTGGCCCACCTGCAGACCCAGTCCGTGGAATCAACGGTCTTTGTTTTGGTTTTGAATTATAATCGATAACTATTTGTGCAAGACTGTGAAAAGAAATAAATAAAAGTTGACTGTATGGAACCTGCATCTGCGTCCGCCTCCTCGTCCCTAGACATGACAGAAAGCTAAAGGTATCACTTTAAATTATAACAATTCTGAAGTAGTCAATTTAAAAGTTCAGCAGGAGACACAGAGGAGGGACTCAAAAACCAAGTGAATAAGAGGGGAGAAAATGAACGGCTTAAATACACTGGGGGAAACAAGACACAGGTGATCTGAATAACTAATGAGAAAACACAACGAAGAACTTAGGCTAAGGGGAACACAAATGACCTCTAGAGGCCAGGGGGCAAACTACAGAAGGAGCAAAAAGGCTGACACAAACTAGTCAGCTTATAACCACGCAAAATCAAATTGTGCAAGATAAAAAGGGCTTTCATTTGAACAGGCCACAGTTGAAAAGGTTCAGGGTTGTTTACGATAAACGTGTTTTACTGGCTGACTTTACAACTCTCCCTTACGGCTATTAAGACTCTTTATGTATATACATTTATGTGTATAATTGTATGTGTATATATGTATATACCTGATTTATGCTTTTGTTGTGTTTTAAAAATTGATCGAACATGAATGTCTCTGCTTTTGATTACCCAGTAATAGTGGAAAGACTTATAAAAATGTTGTTGGAAAACTGTGAAGACGTAATGTCTTCTCCCGCACTTCTCCCGCTCCAACGACTCCCGTTGGCAATCCGGTTGAACCCATGCAGGTCGGGCGAACCCAGATCTCACTGGAGGAGCGACAACGTCGGGTCCAAACAGGGGCATGTCTCTACTGTGGGCAGCTCGGACATCTACGCCTCCAGTGCCCATTAAAAGCAAGGCCCCCCCAGTGAACCTAGGCACACTGGAGGGGGCGTACCAAACTCAGTCGCCTAGGGGCCGTTCACTCCTCCCCATCATGCTCCTCTGGGATAATCAGTCCAGCATTCTCCATGCCCTCGTTGATTCCGGCTCTGACCAGAATTTAATTAGTGCTTCAAAGGTCGAGGAACTGCACGTGCCAACCATTTCTTTGGGTTCGCCATTATCGGTTCGAGCTCTGGATGGAACGCTCCTTCCCCCGATTACCCGGCGAACTACTCCAGTCACCCTGAGGACATCTGGAAATCATGCGGAGGAGATATCACTTCTCGTCATGCCAAAGGCTCAAGCCCAGCTAGTTCTTGGACGTCCCTGGCTCATCCGCCAGAATCCACAGATTGACTGGCAGAACAACGCCGTCCTCGGATGGAGTCCCCTCTGCCTAGCCTCGTGCCTCAAGTCTGCGTTCTGCCCCTCTCCAGTACCTACTTCCTCTGAGGAATTTCCGGACCTTTCCTCCGTCCCACATGACTACGCTGATCTCAAGACAGTCTTTAGCAAGTCCCGGGCGACTTCTCTTCCACCACATCGACCCTACGACTGTGCTATCGACCTCCTCCCAGGCATGGTTCCCCAGCGGGGGTGTCTCTACTCACTCTCCAAACAAGAAAGAGAGGCCATGGACAAGTACATTTCTGAGTCATTAGCCGCCGGTATCATCAGACCTTCATCGTCACCCGCCGGGGCCGGCTTCTTTTTTGTGCCTAAAAAAGACGGTTCCTTACGTCCTTGTATAGATTACAGAGAGCTCAACGATATCACAGTCAAGAACCGCTATCCCCTACCCTTGATGTCCACCGCCTTTGATCTCCTGCAGGGAGCCCAAATTTTTACCAAGTTGGACCTCCGCAGTGCCTATCACCTTGTAAGAATCAGGGAGGGAGATGAGTGGAAGACTGCCTTCAACACCCCTTCGGGCCACTATGAATACCTGGTCATCCCTTTTGGACTAGCCAACGCTCCAGGGGTTTTTCAAGCCCTGGTCAATGACATTCTCAGGAACTTCATCAATGCTTGTGTCTTCGTCTACCTTGATGATATCCTCATCTTCTCCCGCTCCTTAGAAGAACATACAGTACATGTTCGCCAGGTACTTCAACGGCTTCTTGAGAACCAGCTCTTCGTTAAGGCCGAGAAATGTGAGTTTCACTGTAGCACGATTTCCTTCCTCGGTTTCATCATCGCCCCGTCTAAGATCCAGATGGATCCTGCCAAGCTTCGCGCAGTGACTGACTGGCCAGTTCCAACCACCCGTAAGGACCTCCAGCGTTTCCTGGGCTCCGCCAATTTCTACAGGCGGTTCATCCGGGACTATAGCTCGGTCGCTGCACCACTCACTTCCATGACTTCAGTGAAGACTCCGTTTCTCTGGACTGAGCAAACTGCCAGGGCATTTACTGAGCTCAAGAAGCGATTCACTTCGGCCCCGATTCTCCAACAGCCTGACCCGTCACTCCAGTTTGTGGTGGAGGTGGACGCCTCAGACTCAGGATTAGGAGCAGTGTGGTCACAGAGGTCACCCAAAGACAATAAACTGCACCCGTGTTGTTTTCTTTCTCACCGACTTTTGCCCGCCGAGAAGAACTACAACATTGGAGATCGGGAGTTATTGGCCGTAAAGTTTGCGCTGGAGGAGTGGAGGCACTGGTTGGAGGGGACAGAGGTCCCATTCCTTGTTTGGACAGACCACAAGAATCTGGAGTACCTCAGGACAGCCAAACGCCTCAACTCCAGACAGGCGAGGTGGTCCCTATTCTTTTCTCGATTTAATTTCTCCCTGGCCTACACCAAACCTGACGCCCTGTCCCGCCAGTTCTGCCCATCACCAGACCAAGCACTCGAGGCCACCATCCTGCCCGCTCGATGCCTTGTTGTGACAGCATTACTGGATGTCGAGTCACGAATCAGAACGGCACTCAACCAGGAGCCCGGGCCTCCAGAGACCCCTACGGGCAAGCTCTTTGTCCCAGAGGCAGAGCGATCCTGTGTCCTGGAATGGGGGCACGGTTCACGGCTGGCCTGCCACCCTGGAGCAGCATGCACTTTAGCCCTTGTCCGGCAACGCTTTAGGTGGCCAACCATGTGGAACGACGCCCGTCGATTTGTGAGTGGTTGCGATGTATGTGCTAGAAATAAGACCAGCAACAAACCCCCGGCTGGCCACGCTAGACCGCTTCCGATCCCCCACAGACCATGGTCCCACATAGCCCTGGATTTTGTAACCGGACTCCCCGATTCCGAAGGTCACACCTGTGTCCTCACGATAGTAGACCGCTTTTCCAAGGCGGTTCACTTTGTCCCACTGTCCAATCTCCCCACTGCCATTCGATGCATGACTTCAAGGGAACCGCGTTCCTGGAGCCGGATGCTCCCTTGGATCGAATATGCACACAACTCTTTGCCCACGTCAGCCACTGGACTCTCTCCATTTCAATGTTGCCTCGGGTACCAGCCTCCCCTGTTCCCCTCGCAGGAGGAGGAGGTCTCAGTCCCTTCTGCTCAAGACTTTATCCGTCGATGCCGAAGAACATGGCGAGCAGCAAGGTTGAGGATCCACCAGACTGTCTCATCCTTCAAGCAGCAAGCGGATAGACGACGTACCAGGGCACCATCGTACAGAGTGGGCCAGAGGGTCATACTATCTGCCCATAATATTCCCCTCAAGACCATCTCGCGGAAACTATCCCCCAGGTTCCTCGGCCCATTCATGATCGTCAAGGTCCTCAACCCCTGCACTGTCAGACTTCGTCTTCCATCCACCATGCGCCAAGTAAACCCCTCTTTTCACGTCTCCCAGATCAAGCCTCTGGTCTCCTGCCCACTGACTTTCTCCCCACGCACACACCTGTCATTCTGGCACACCTGAACCTGATCAGCCAATTATCTCTCCAGCTTATAAGCACACTAAGAGATCCACTCAGTGCCGCAGTATCTCACTTGTGTGCCTTGCGTTCTCTCCGTGTAAAATAGTCATTGTGTATCCTAGTCTATGTTTTCGACCCTGCCTGTTTCCCGGATTTCTCTCTTGCCTTTGCCCTCTGGTACTTCTATCATTATCGGACTGATTAACGTGGATGACCTCGCTTGCTCTCAGGATTAGGATTTGTACTCACGATTTGGATTCATTCGCCCTCGCTGCTGGATCACCGGATTCTGACCCCCGCCTGGAAAAGACGATTCTTCTAGCCCGTTGCTGCTTCTATGGCGCGCGCATTTCCGCGTTCGAGCACTTCCGTGTTCGTGGACATCAGGGAGAGAGTTTGCGCCGCGCGCCGACCTCCGTTTTCTCAGAGAAGATCGGTCACTACATTCAAACTTCCAATCACCGCGAGCTACGCTGGTTAGCAGCGAGAATTCAAAGAGCCGAGTGGAGTACTCGCAATTGACTTCCGGGTTAGTGGAGATTCCCGCGCGTCATAGCCCCGCCTCCTCCATCGTCACTAAAGGTTTCCCCACTCTCTCAGTCACCAAGCACACACACGCTGCTTCTCTCCTCTGCTCCCACTGTGCCTACACATTCAAGCCTCCATATTTCCAGTAAAAAATTTCAACATAATTCAAGCATCATTCGTCTGCTTTTGGGTTCACTCCAGTTAAGTCACCCCGCCCGTGACAATTGTATGGTGTTACTCGTGTTGGCAACCTCTGTACAATGAATTGTTGGAGAGAATAAATATGAAATTTCATCACGGAATCCCTGATTCTTTATGTGATGATGAACTGTTTCCCCCTAGCAAAACAAACTTATTGGTAATCAACGACTTTTTTTTTTTGCGAGTAAAAACAATGAAGTAGAAAAGGCTTTTACTAAATACACACATCATCGCAACCTGTCGGTTATTTATTTGGTTCAGAATCTCTTTTTTCAAGGCAAGACAAGTAGAACGATCAACCTAAACACCAACTACTGTACATCGCTCTTTTCAAAAACCCTAGAGATAAGTTACAGATCAGCGTACTAGCGCGTCAAATGTAACAGCAAGTATTTTTTAGAATGTTTTAAAGATGCCACTTCTAGACCTTACGGGTATTTATTTGTTGACCTGAAAGCACAAACATCAGAGGAACAATCCTGCTGTGTATATCCCTAAGAAAAAGTCTTTGAAGTATTTATAATAATGTCAGTTCGCTTGAAATAATCCCTACAGTTGTTAAAAGTCATTATATGCATCTCACCCCCGAAAGAGAGAGGTTATTTTACGTGATGCATCGACCGAACTCATATTGAGTATATGTGAACTAGCTTTAAACGTTCTCCGAGGAAACATACCGCTGATGACAAAACAGTATCGGACTTTGAAAAAGCAGAAAAAAAAATAATCAAACTTTTTGCAGATAAAAGATTATCTGTTGAAATAAAAAGGAAAGCTATTAATCAGTCTGGAAGATTCCTTCTGCCTTCTGCCTTCTGCCTCTGCGTAGCTGTTCTCTTTATAAGCAGTTTAATTGCATCCCGTAATAGTTAACATGGAGACAGTGGATAAAATGTATTTAATTCCTAAACATCAGCTTGACAAACTTAAAAACAGGACAGCAGAACATGAAAGTCTAAGAAAAACTGTTGAAAACAATTTGGATGAGACAATCTGACACATTTTGTCAAGGACTGATCTGAATGAATGTGAGAAGGCAAAGCTCTACACGTCGGCCTTGCAGAAATTTTTTACTTGGTTAAACTAGGTGATCAGGAAACCGCTTCGCTGACCCTGTCTCTGCCAAATATACTGGAAAGTAAAGTAGAAGCTACAACAACCGAAGCTCCTCACTCCCCAAAAGATGGAATTGTGCAAGAAATGCTCACTAACATTTTTACAGTCTAAAATTTTACAGTCCAGCAATGATGCATCATGGAATGATAACGGTGAATTTGTTTTTAAAGGAAAAACTATTGAAGGATCCCACATGGTGGATTTGATTAGAAGTCTCACTGCTCCTTATAAAGTTTCCGATGAACGGAGACCATTAGGGTGGAAAGAGTATAGTATAGTATTACACACTATAGCTAAATTAAACACACCATTTTCAACAGTGCCTAACGGAGATGTTGACGTTAAATATCTGACATAAGATCTAAAAAATCGTACCACCCATCACCTCCTACTCATTTTGTTTCCCCATCCTCTTCACCACCTAAAAGTGATGATTCATATAACCCTAATACCATGTTTAAATCTACCCCTCTTAAACGTTCTAACTGGGTAGATTTTTAATTGACTCACAAAGAGTATGACTGTATATGATAATTTATTTTAATAAACTAATTAAATTGAAAAAAATTGTAAAGCGTTTTCATTTTATATTCCACTACACATTCAATCACGGAAGATTAACATGTGGTACGCTAAAATGTTTTTATTGAATTACTTAAGGGTACATAGACATAATATGATTAATCAAAAATACACACTTAACTAAACACAAAGTCGTGACAAATCTCTTTCTATTCACTCGAGGGTAAATTTTTTTTAACAAAAGTCACAACATAATTGTCATTTCTGTTTAAATCTTTGCTATACAATACATAGACATAATATGATTAAATGAATAGCCTTTAGCTCTGTGACGTAGGAAAAAAACACAATTTTGCCCATAGCATGCTGAAGTAAAGTTTTGAACTTGTACAGGGTTATACTTTATAATGCTACAGTTCTTTTACAGAAAATCATTAATCGAATGAGGAAAAAGTTCATAGTCTGGCGGGTTTCCGTACGAGTCTGCAGACAACTCATCATTAAGGTACAAAGCTAACCAGTGTTAGCATGCATGTGTCTTGGATGTGTATTCACAATGAACATTGCCGAAAACTCAGTCAGGCTAGACTGAAGGTCTTCATGCAAACTCTCTCGATAGGGTACTTTGCCGTAGCGGTCTTGTGCATGACCGAGTTTTACCACTGGAGAAACGGATACTTTCTGATCATTTTCAGAATGAAACTGGTATTTCCTTCCTTCATCAAACAAAATTCACTGTTGTGTGGGCAACCAGTATTTAAGTTAATATATGTATTAAGCTAATATATAACATACTTCAAAAGTTGCTATTTTTTCTGGTTGAAAATCCCACTTTAAAACACTGACTTAAAATAATTACTGTTACTTAATTTTAATAGTTACTGTGTATCTAATTTATAACATCATAACAATGCTGAAGGTGTCCAAAATGTGTAATAACTCATACTGAGGTAAGTTTTGGTCTTGCTTTCCTGGAAAGATCTTCATGAGAGGCACTTTCGTCATGTTGACTTATGGATTTTGCAAATGCACTCGACAATACTTTTCTTATAAGAACTATTCCAAAAAAGCTGACCTTCATGTCTTAAACTGACTGTTGTTGTTGTTACTTAATTACCAAATGTCATGTGTTTTATTTAATATTTTTGAAATCTCCAGTATTGTTCTAGACTATAGAAAAGAAATCACTAAACTAAAAACATTGTATTAGAAGGTGTGTCCAAACATTTTTGACTGGTACTGTATACAGTGGAACCTTGGATTGCGAGTAACGTGGTTTACGAGTGTTCCGCAAACCGAGCAAAGATTTTTACAGTTGAACTCCATAAGGATCCAGAATTTTAAGCAGGTGCCAGATAGTTCTCTGAGATACCACAAAGCCAGCTTGGATGCATTTCAAATGCATGATTTTATATCCATGATGCATTCCATATTGGTTTAGCTGCTCCTGAAGGAAGAGAGCCACTTCGAGAAGGTCAGAATGTGCTTTCTCCTGAACAGTCCTAAGCGCTTTACTGTAGATACCTGCGCAGTGTTGACATACTAATAATAATATCATCCAAATTACTCATGACATTAATATCTCCCAGTGTCTCAATCCAAGAAATAAATAAAAGCGAATTAAATTTGGCAATATTTGCTCCATTGTCCATGTCTTCTCAGAAGCAATGACCTAACCTTTTGTCATAATCATGGGATCAGGATCTCATAATTATGAGATATTATGTCATAATTATGAGATCACTGGTACTAAGATACTAAGTCATAATTATGAGATACTAAATCATAATTATGAGATCAGGAACTCATAATTATGACTTACAAAGTCATAATTATGATCCTCCTTACTAAGTCATAATTAAGAGATACTAAGTCATAATTACAGTATGAGATAGTAAGTCATAATTATGAGATATTAATTATGAGTCATAATTATAAGATATAGTTTTGCTCGAGCACACCTGCGCCTCATCTCATTCACCACTCTACTCTATATAACTCTCCCTCTAACAGCGAACTCTTGTCGAATTATTGCGTGCTCTAGTCTGTAATCGCATGCCCTTTGCCAAGGGTTTCCATGTTGTCAAAACCTTTTGCCCTCTAGGATTACGTTTTTGCTTCTCGAAATAATTTTTTTTGCTATGCTGACTGATCTACCGGCTTTGATCTTCTGCTTCTGCTTTCGACTACGGCTCTGTCCGAATCTCCCCGGATTATTCTAGTTTGGAATACAGGTGTGTGCTTTCCGAACTCAGTTGATTGTCAGTGCCTCTGTGCTTAATGCCACACTTTTGTTTTGACTTGAGAGTTTGATTTCAAATTCAATGTGGTGGTTTACAGAGAGCAAATGGCAAAACATATCTTCCTTCTTTTCATTCAAAATTTTTTGTTTTTAAGGCTCTCAACAATCTGCTGTTTGACTGGGAGGACAGTGGAATACCTATTTCTGACCACTCCAGTGTTGTGTTACCAGTACGGAATTCCCACTTTACCAATGGACAGTTTTACAACAATAAGACGCTTTACATCCAAGGGCTGCATGCCAGTCCTTTGGATTTGACATTTACATTGCTGAACAACAAGTATTTGTGATTGTTTGACCCTGTTTATAGTTAAAATTGAGTTCAAATAATGTAGTTACTGTTTTACGATCATGTTATTGATTCATGTCATTAACTATTGGGAGCCAATGCTCCCATTTAAAAATTTTGTACTAAATGTGTATAGCGAAATGGTCACATTTGTGATGCAACAGTTGTTTGTTTTAACCAGTATGTGAATGGGAATGTGTCTAACATACAGACGTGAAAAAGGCTTTGTGGTCAGAAAATGTTTGATTTTAGGGGCTGGGGTACCCAGTGGAAAAGAAAACTAGAAAAGAGCTCTCAAAAATGTATCATTCATGTCTCCTAGACATCTGAAGTTTGTGTGAAACCAAAATGAGACTATAGTGTATTTCTCCTGTAACTCATTTTTTGTCTAGAAATAAAGATGCACAAAATCTCAAACTAGCCTTATTTTAAGATTGCAGCAGAACATAAACAGAAAAACTGTTGAAAACAATTTGGATGAGACAATCTGACACATTTTGTCAAGGACTGATCTGAACGTCGCACGCACGTCACACACACATAAAAGCACCACCTTTTCACCAGCACTCCGTCCGAGATTAACCACGCGACCCGAACTCTTCGAAAAGGACTCTTCTAAAAAGGACTCTTCTTTCACCTGATTTTGTAAATAAATTGCCCTGCCGGGCCACATCAGTGACTTGAGTGTGTGAGTTCCGTTGGTGCGTGACACTCACTCCTTATCTATATCTATATATAGGGTCACGGGGGACCTGGAGCCTATCCCAGGAGACTTGGGGCACATGGCAGGGTACACCCTGGACAGGGTGCCAATCCATCGCAGGGCACAGACACACTACGGGCAATTTGGGAATGCCAATTAACCTAACCTACATGTCTTTGGACTGTGGGAGGAAACCCACCAAGCACAGGGAGAACATGCAAACTCCATGCACACAGAGACGGGAATCGAACCTGGCCGGGGATCAAACCCGGACCCTGGCGGTGCAAGGCGACAGTGCTAACCACTACACCACCGTGCCACCACTTTTGGCAAGACATTTAAACAAAAATATAAAATTAATAAAAATTCTGGTTATGTAATACTAACAAAATAAAATGCATCAATTTAAAGAATAACCATATTCTTTATGGAATATTGCACCATTAAAAATCTAACAATATCTTGGGAATTACTAGCTTTTACATAACACATACAGTACACATTAAAATAGCTTATTACTAATTAGGATAACAGTCAAACATTTAGTCAATCATTATTAATATGAGACAGTTCAGAAAGCTATAATATAATGACTGGAAAAGACAGCATTCCAGCTGTAAAATAAAACTCCCTATACTTAATGTCTATACAAGCCAAAATCCCTATACTTAAGTAGTATATTTGAATGTTTGTATCCTCTTATGCAGGCCCAACAGTTTAATGAAACAACACATTTGCCTATGTGAAACAGTTGTGAGATCACAAGCATTTGCCTGTGTATATGGCAGCAGCATCACAATACAAACTACTGTACATTATCTTTCTGTCACCTTACAGTTCAAATTTCAAAATAGAATTTTCGACTAGTTCTAAACATCATTGGCGCTTCTGTTCAAATGTGAGGTCTACATTAGCAGTTGGTGTTTTTACGTTTACAATTAATCCCTTTCAAGTCTGTTAGGGAAATGTGATACAAACACAATTGCGCCCCACCTGTCATTTCTGTATTCCCCACTAGTGGGGCACTGTGTCTGTGCGTGTGTGTGAAGGTGAGAGGAGGATTTTTCAAGTCAAAAGTTTTTACAAATACTCTTCAAACCTTGTGCGCACACTTGCGGACATCCATGGGTTCCTCTAAGCAGCTGGGTAAGGCTCTGAAAATTAAAGTTATTGATGCCCACAATGCAGGATAAGGCTACAAGAAGATAGCAAAGCGTTGTCAGCTTGCAGTATTTTATTTAGTGAGAAATGTAATTAAGAAATGGCACTTCAGGGGAACTGTGGAGGTCAAGATGAGATCTGGAAGACCAAGAAAACTCTTGGAGAGAACTGCTCGTATGCTGGTCAGAAAGTCAAATCAAAACCTCAATTTGACTGCAAAAAACCTGCAGGAAGATTTATCAGACTCAGGAGTGGTGGTGCACCGTTCCACTTGCACAGACCTTCATGGAAGACTCAGCAGAAGAAAACCTTACTTGCATCCCCATCATAAAATCCCACCTCAGACGTATGCAACAGGACATCTACAGAAGCCTGATGCATTTTGGAAACAAGTGCTGTGGACTAATGAAGTTAAAATAGAACTCTTTGGCCACAATCAGCAAAGACATGTTTGGAGAAAAAAGGAGCAGTGTTTCATGAAAAGAACACCTTGCCAACTATTAAGCATGGGGAGGATCTGTCATGCTTTGGTGTACTGTAGTGTTGCAGCCAGTGGCACAGGAAACATTGCATGGGTGGAGGGAAGAATGGATTCCACTAAATACCAGCAAATTCTGAAAGCAAACATCACACCATCTCTAAAAAAGCTGAAGCTGAAAAAAGGATGGCTTCTACAACAGGATGATAATCCTAAACATACCTTGAAATCCACTATTACCTCAAGAGACACAAGCTGAAGGTTTTGGAATGGCCATCACAGTCCCCTGATTTAAACATCATTGAAAATTTGTGGGTAGATCTTAAAAGATCTGTGCATGCAAGACAACCAAAGAATATTACAGAACTAGTTAATACAAGTAAATAAAAATAACATCAGTTGGGGGGCCTGGAGAAAAAGTGGAACTATAGTGAAACATTAACGGCATGTTAATTTATATTATATATTACAAATTAGGAAGACACATCATTCATTCCAATGTGTATGCTGATGAATATATTTTATCAGGCAGTAGTCTGGCATTTATAGTTTCCAGTGTGGCAACAAAGTTGCTTTTTGATCCTTCAGGCACTGAACAAAAGGGAAGATCAATAGCGTTCTATGCTTTTTGTTGGTGTGCGTCATTTTGCTATGATCCCTAAATCATCCGATGTGCAGTAGAGAATAATGGGGTTTATGCTTTTAAACATGTATAATTTAAACGTTTAATCGAGAAAAAGTCGGGTTAAAGACAATGTAAAGAGGAAATTATATGTATGTGTGGGTATCTTATTTGTGGGTTTATTTACGCATCTATTGAAGAGATGCAAATATAAAACTAACGGTCACAAACCAGGTCAGTAGCATAGACCACAAAAAGCAGGCGATTCAGCACTATCAGCCTAATCAACCAAAAAGCCAGCCAAAAGAAAAATATGATGATGCCTATCTTGCGTTTGAATTCATGGCGGGAACAAATTATATTCGTAATCCAAGGTTCCACTGTATATATACTTATATAGTATGTTTACCAAGTATGTTTTATGTCTGTGTGTATGTTTTAAGTATTTATCCTAACCTAGTAAGTGTAATCAGCATTTGCAAACCCCTTTCTGTAAATGAAGGTATTATTGAATATGCAAGATATGCAAGCTTATTTTATTCAAAGATTATTGGTGTAAATGGAAAGTTGATAGCATAAACAGAACTCATGCGAATGTGTGATAGATGAGACAATGTGAACTATTATCTTTGATACAGATCCAGTAGGAGAGGAGCACCTAATGATCTCATAGTAGTTTCCTGCTGGATCATATGTATTATTTTATGTTTATGACTGTTAGTCACAGCAGCTGAGACATAATATTTAATAATATTTTTTTTTATGTTAGTATCACTTTATCACGGGGTGTAGTAAGAGCAAGGTGCAGTACCAAATGATTCCAGCAGGGGGTTGTGCAACTATGTTGTTGAGGTATGTAAAAGGGCACGTGGCTTCCTCTCTCCCAGTCATTATAAATGTGAGCTGAGGAAAGTTGTGTCTGTGTACCTTTTATACAGATACCTCCCTTTTCAGGTGAGACCTTTATAATAATTGCTCCTAATTGCATGTGTTTTAAGTAAATGTATGTAGACACACAGGGAAATATTTGAAGTACATTATCACTCATTCTTTTTTGAAGTTTGAAGTAAATTAAATGATGTTAATCACAATAGGCTTGTTATGCTAACCGCATGGTCGTTTACATAGTAATGGTACACAGTAACCATGGTAACAGCCACATGGCTGATCTTGCAACAGTTAGTTGATGTTGAAATTATGTTAATGTTTAACACTTGAGTGAAAGTACTGTTTGTGTTGTATGTGTTAATCAGGAGTAAGAGTATAGCACGAACAAGCTGAATGACAGTATTTTTTTTGTTAATTCCTGCTTGACTATCCTACTGTATGTTTGACATTTTTAATTAGCTTAGAATTTGTAGTGTTATTAATAGGATAGACATTATCTTGTACATACGTATGTATGCTTTTATTTAAATATTTTAATGCTGTTTGTACAGTACACAGGTAGAGTTTTTCATTGCAGTTGAACATTGTGTTTGGTCAGAGAACTGTGTACATAATGGCATTTGTTCTGCTGTTGATTTGCGTTGTACTAAGTTATGCTGATAACCCAGTCATTATACATGTGAGCTGTGGAAAGTTGTGTCCGTGTACCTTTTATACAAATACCTCCCTTTTGTGTATTGTGTGTGTGTGTATTGTGTGTGTGTGTATTGTGTGTGTGTGTATTGTGTGTGTGTGTGTATTGTGTGTGTGTGTATTGTGTGTGTGTGTATGTGTATTGTGTGTGTGTGTATTGTGTGTGTGTGTGTGTGTGTGTGTATTGTGTGTGTGTATTGTGTGTGTGTATTGTGTGTGTGTATTGTGTGTGTGTATTGTGTGTGTGTATTGTGTGTGTGTATTGTGTGTGTGTATTGTGTGTGTGTATTGTGTGTGTGTGTGTGTATTGTGTGTGTGTGTATTGTGTGTGTGTGTATTGTGTGTGTGTGTGTGTGTGTATTGTGTGTGTGTGTGTGTATTGTGTGTGTATTGTGTGTGTATTGTGTGTGTATTGTGTGTGTATTGTGTGTGTATTGTGTGTGTATTGTGTGTGTATTGTGTGTGTATTGTGTGTGTGTGTATTGTGTGTGTGTATTGTGTGTGTGTATTGTGTGTGTGTATGTGTGTATTGTGTGTGTGTGTGTGTGTGTATGTGTGTGTAGTGTGTGTGTGTGTATGTGTGTGTATGTGTGTATTGTGTGTGTGTGTATGTGTGTGTGTATTGTGTGTGTGTGTGTGTATGTGTGTGTGTGTGTATTGTGTGTGTATTGTGTGTGTATTGTGTGTGTGTGTGTGTATGTGTATTGTGTGTGTGTAGTGTGTGTGTATTGTGTGTGTGTATTGTGTGTGTGTGTGTGTGTGTGTATGTGTGTGTGTGTATTGTGTGTAGTGTGTGTAGTTGTGTGTAGTGTGTGTGTGTGTATGTGTGTGTATGTGTGTGTGTGTGTGTATTGTGTGTGTGTATTGTGTGTGTGTATTGTGTGTGTGTGTAGTGTGTGTGTGTGTGTGTGTATTGTGTGTGTGTGTGTGTGTATTGTGTGTGTGTATTGTGTGTGTGTGTGTATTGTGTGTGTGTGTGTATTGTGTGTGTGTGTGTATTGTGTGTATTGTGTGTATTGTGTGTGTGTGTATTGTGTGTATTGTGTGTGTGTATTGTGTGTGTGTGTGTGTGTGATTGTGTGTGTATTGTGTGTGTATTGTGTGTGTATTGTGTGTGTATTGTGTGTGTATTGTGTGTGTATTGTGTGTGTATTGTGTGTGTATTGTGTGTGTGTATTGTGTGTGTGTATTGTGTGTGTGTATTGTGTGTGTGTATTGTGTGTGTGTGTGTGTGTGTGTGTTTAAGTAATGTAGTTTCATGCATCATAGAGTGGTACAATACCTGCTTGTTTCTTTATAAAGAGCTGTTGTCTTGGTCATGTATTTTAAAGTCTAAGCATTTGGCCAGATCTTACATTACCTTGCTCAGAAATATAAAATACAGATTTTGTATTATTGTCATTGGCCATGGGATAAACTGAATTGGAAAGATGCACTAAATCATGCTTTACGGTGGACGGATGCTATAAATTGTAAATCAATTAATCAAATCAACCCGTATTGTTAAAGATTCAATTCACCTCTGACAAAGAGCTGAAACCCTACAGCTGAGAGTTAACACTCCAGCAGGGACTATTCTTGTGTATTCGAGACTCCTGCATGTATCAGAGCAGATGAGAGTGTAGGATGCAGAGACATAACATTTAGAAGACCCGTTCTGCAGATTGTTTTGCTACCCTGCCATCCAAGTGACATCTCCATTGGGTTTATCTCCAGTTTAACCACTGTTGAGACATTTAGTTTGTGAAGTGTATTTGTGAAAGTTGCATGGATTTTTGGAATCCAGCCGCTTCTGCTACAGTGTAAATCATCAATTCGATAAACAAAGGAGACAGTTTTATAGCTTCTCACTGCTGACACTCTCATTGTCCCCAGGCGCCTTTTCTCTTCTTTGCTTATGAACAAAGAGACTATATTTTTATTTGTAAATGTTGTAGTCGAGGTTAACCCTAGCCATCTGGATTTGGCATGGCTCTAGACGCAGTGGACTTCCTTTCCCTGATTGGGTTAAGTTTCCTGCTGCTTCATGTCACAGACCCTGTTTGGGGTAGCCTGTTTATCCCTGTTGCTTTTTAATCGAAATACAAGAGATGCAAAATGAAGCATAAAGTAACCAGTCTTCCAAAAAACAACAATCACGTTGAAGTGGCCCTTTCGTCACTTGCACGATATGTCACTGCACCATTCTAACAACTTGCACATTTCAGAGGAAAACCAAAACTAAAAAAAAAAAACCTTTTCAAAAGGAAAAGTCACTCTTCACACCTTCATTAGAACTGCTTAACTTAAGTCTCGATAATATTCTGTTGAAGCAACTTTACCAAACAAACTAGCTGAAAACGGTAGGGGTGCACCGATACCACTTTTTTGGAAAACGAGTACTTGCAGTTCAGTACTCGCCGATACCAAGTGCTTAATAAAAACATGATTTTTAACAATTTTGCTGAACACAATTTGCAGTCCGCCTTTGTTTTGTCGTCTTCATTCACTTTGAAATAATTCCACACGGCTGACATGTCTCGTTTCGCCTCGCCTTCTTCCTGCTCTGATCTGCATCCGGGGCCTGGAGACGGGCACTCGGCGCTTGTGATTAACCCCTTACACGCCGCTCAAACATAGACATTTCTCAGACCGTGTAATCGGTCCCTGGTATCGGGGGACTTTTAACAAGTACGAGTACTTTAGAAAATGTGGTATCGAGGCCGATACCGGTATTGGTATCGGTGCATCCCTAGAAAATGGTATGACACACTTTCGCGACACTCTTGTGCAACGCATACAACACGTTTCTCTCTCGCCTCCCTCGTCGTAACACAATAATTTTCTTTACTATTTTTTTCAATTATATATTTAAATGTTATATTTTTATAAAAAAAATATTATTATTAATCTAAGAAACATGCATCTCGGGTTTATTAATCCACATGTTCGGTTTAGTATTTAGTAGGCTTAGGATTCAATGCGCACCGTTTGTTCTGTTTGTATATCAGTTATATCTGAGTTACACTTAGAAAGACCTTTTATTTGGGGTAAAGTGACTGATGTGCCTAACTTTTTTCAGCAGAGCCTCTGCTTCACTGAATAATCCATGACTTTTCATGAATATGTAAGACCCATTGACATCACTCAGGTGACACCCCCCCCCCCCACACACACACACACACACTTTTCCAAACTTGGGCTATTGTTATTTACTACAATATTTGTTAATTTCATTTAAATGAGGTTTGATCTCCGGGATGTTGAGCATCGTGATCCTCCTCTTTAATTTCTTACGTAGTCTATTCAGCGCTCAACCGCACACATAAGGTTTTCCAGAGCACACCGGCAGAAGTAGACTAATGGTTATGAATGCACCGGGGAAAACAGCAAGGAGACTGACTCTGCCCATTTTAATAATTTATTGATAAATTAGTGATTTGATTTCGGCTGTAGTGATGAGTGTGGTCATGTCATCTCGTCAGCTGTGGATGCGCCTATAATTCACTTTTCATACGAATTACATCGTCTAAAAATTTGTTGTTCGCTTTCATTATTCTACAAAATCACGTTTTTTTTGTTATTGTGAGTGAACTTAAATAAAAATATAGTCTTATAAAGGCTTATATAGTTTTATTATACAGTTTTTGCGCATTGATCTGTCAAACTGATCTGATGCATACCCATCTGTTTTATGGCTATACACTAGTGTTACACATGATAAAATCCAAAGGCTAGATATAAAGGTATACATTTACTTTGCTTAAATTCGATGCTAATAGGAAACACCTATATTTATTTTAATTATTAATTTGTACTGTAATTTTAGTACTGTGATTGAAAATTTGTTTAATGTTTCACTTGTATTTCATAAGGCCTTGCCAGCAGTAGTACAGCGCCACAAGGGTCGTTATTTATTAAAGAAAATTATGATCATAACAGCCTATTGCATTTCATTTTTATAATAATGCAAAAACACAAGCGCTGCTGTATGACAATGACATCTGCTAATGCAGTAGCACGTCCTGACAATGTGAATTCATTTCACAATCATTTGGCGAACCACCGGAATAAGGAAGAAGACAGTTTCTCAACCCCCCTGGCAGTTGCTGACCACCAGAACACGTTTCCTCATTCATCTCTTGGCTCAAGAACAAAGAGTATACCTGCTTTGGGGACACTTATAATCCCAATCATAAAGTATGCCAGTAAGGCAAATATTAAATTATATGTATGTGCTTGCATAGGATGTTTGTTGTCTTTCTGTTCTGTTTACCCTTAACTTAGGAAGTGTAATCAACATGTAGCGTGATGATTATAAAACAATCAGTCTCAGTCAATTGATGTCTTAGCTGTTCACACCTATACATTTTTGATTCCTCACACAAAACGTTGCCTGTTGTAAAGTGAAAGCACTGGCAATGTGCATTGTGCTATGTAGTTTTTTTGTGATCTAAGCATTTTATGAGTGAAATAAAACTGCTCACACGGCACTCAATTTCACTTTGCAAAAGGCAGTATTTATTAAGCAATTATATGTTTGTGTTTTTTTTTTTGCATTTCTGGGGGATCAGTCATAATATACTTAGATCACAAATAATTATTCAATGCTGGACACAAACAGCAGAAAGGCATGATGATTACTATTATTTAAAAAATCCTGAAACACTTTGGATTCAGGTAACGAGTCATTTTCTCAGGGAAAGATTTATGTTTCTACTCTTAAGATTCCTATTCTCTATATTCCATCTCAATGGGATTCATGATTCAGGAATCTCTTCTCACCTTTCATCAGTTTCAAATAGCATGGAAGGAGAGCATCCTGAACTATAGAAAAGCTCTTAGTGTAGCTAGATCAACGTATCTCTCCACTCTTATAGAAAATAACAAAAATAATCCTAGATTTTTATTTAATACCGTAGCCAAATTAACCAGAAATAAGACCACTGCAGAAATCTCCACAACAACAACAACATACAGATAAAATGCCCTTACCTGATGCTACACAAAAAGAGAGATCTAAAGATCAAAAAGCTGCAAACCCTATTAATGTGCCCTGAAAGGTCTTTGTGCCCTATATGTATAAGGTGTATTGGTTCCAGCTCTAACCCTCGCGAGACTTTGCCGGTCGGCACGGGAAGATGGTGATGCACGTGGTCACCTGACCCGAAAATAAAGCCGGCCCGGAACAGGACTCGAGGAGGGAGTATGGAGACATAGTGCGCTGTTATTGTTTGTTTTGATACGGAGTCTACACAGTAGTAAGGACTTCATGAACTTCTTTAATAATAAAATTGTAAACTTTTTTTTTCTCCTTAGGCATAAAATTGAGGCTTTGAAACCGGACAATGTAATTGATGCAGATGTTAAACTAACCATGTCAGCTCGGAACCTAGAATACTTTACTCCCCTTGAAGAGAATGAATTCATTTCACTCATCTCTTCTGTAAATTCATCAACCTGTATATTAGATCCCATACTGACACATTTTCTCAAACAGATAGTGCCAGAAATAACAGAACCCCTGTTGAAAATAATTAATTCTTCAATCAGCATTGGGTATGTTCCAAAATCTTTTAAATTAGCAGTTATTAAACCGATAATTATGAAGTCTGACCTCGACCCCGGTCAGCTGTCCAATTACAGGCCGATATCAAACCTCCCCTTTATCTCTAAGATTCTGGAAAAGAGCAGCTATACTCACATGTACATAGAAATAACATACATGAACTGTATCAGTCAGGATTTAGACCTTATCACAGCACAGAGACAGCACTCGTTAAAGTAGTAAATGACCTCCTATTGGCCTCTGATCAGGGTTGCGCAACTATGCTTGTGTTACTCGACCTCAGTGCAGCTTTTGACACAACTGATCATAGCATTCTGATTCACAGATTTAAAAATGTAGTAGGAATTAAGGGAACAGCCCTCTCCTGGCTCAGATCCTATTTGATCGTTATCATTATGTAGATTTAAATGGTGATTATTCTGCATATTCGCTAGTGGAGTTTGGTGTCCCACAGGGTTCGGTTTTAGGCCCACTGCTTTTTTCCCCTTACATGCTTCCTTTGGGCAACATAATCCGTAAGCATGATATTACTTTTCACTGTTATGCTGACGACGCACAGTTATACGTCACAGCAAAACCAGATGAGAGAAACCAGCTTGCTAAAGTTGAGCAATATGTAAAGAATATAAGAAACTGGATGCTAACTAACTTCCTTCTGCTTAATCCTGATAAGACAGAAGTTCTAATCATAGGACAGCATGCAGCTAGAAGCAAGATTTTAGATCACACTGTAATTTTAGATGCTCTTTCTGTTCTATCTAGTGCAACAGTAAAAGACCTTGGTGTGATTATTGATTCTAGTCATTCATTTGAAGCTGATGTAGACAATATCACGCATTCTTTCACCTCAGAAATATTGCCATGTTAAGGAATATATTGTCACTAATCGATGCAGAAAAACTAGTTCATTCTTTTATCAGCTCAAGGTTGGACTATTGCAACGCTTTACTGTCTGATTGTTCAACTAGGTGCATAAACAAGCTTCAATTAGTTCAGAATGCAGCAGCCAGAGTCCTCACTAGAACCAGAAGATATAATATACTAAATATACATTCACCTTATACATTGTGACTGTGACCATACCTAACTGTTATCTCCCCCCTTTTGCTCTCCCCTCTTCTGTTCTCTCTCCCCCTCTCTCTCTCTTTCCCTCTCTCTGTCGAGCTACACATGTCGTTCCTGAGTTGCCATTGATCCAGACTCCCTCTGCCCTCTGGACCTGCCTGACTCATCCTGGTGCCCCGCTTCTGGTTGGAGATGTCGTCACATGAATGTTCCGTGTGTCTCTTTGGGATGCGTCCGATGTCTGGGGATGTTTTCACTCTACTAGGAAGATGGTTCTGGCCTCGTAGGATGTTGATGGACATTTCTCTGCGGACTTGGCTACAGTCGCTTGATAGTTCAGGACTGGAATTTCCTACAAGTCTACCTGAGCCTCCAATAACTACCTGAACTCCATATTAACACCAATTAACACCAATTAACACCAATTAACACCAATTAACATCTATTAACATCTATTAACATCTATTAACATCAATTAACATCTATAAACAACTATTACACTGAACTGCCTGCCACCCAACACACAATATGAATGCAGATCAATTCCTGCTTTCTGATTCACCCAAATGAGGATGGGTTCCCTGTTGAGTCCGGTTCCTCTCAAGGTTTCTTCCTACTGCCATCTCGGGGAGTTTTTCCTTGCCACTGTCGCCCTCGGCTTGCTCATTAGGGACTACCTGACCATTTTTTGATCCATACATACTCACATTTCATACAAACTTAAATAATTCTTTTGATTGTGTAAAGCTGCTTTGCGATGATGAAAATTGTTATAAGCGCTATACAAATAATAAAATTGAATTGAACTGAATTGAATTTACTCTGTTACATTTACTTGAGTAACATTTTGGAAACAAAACTACTTCTATGAGTAGTTTTACTGCACCATACTTTTTACTTTGACCTAATTAGATTTATGAAGAAGAAACTCTACTCTTACTGCGCTACATTTGGCTACACTCAACTCGTTACATTTCTAACCATTTATTCTACACTTGCAGCCGGTGGATCTACCACATGACTCTTTTCATACTCTTTTCTTTTCACTTGCAAAAGTATAGCTTCATACTGCAGTGTCTTCTCTATCTGCCAAAACAGACAGACATTTCAGCATATAATAACACAACTTCTAACCTGAGGAAACATGTCGTGGGAAGTTTAGCTGTTTCAATGAATGTTGCAATGTTGGCATATATAATATTTTAATAATGTAATATATACTGTGTGTATATATGTGTGTATATATGTGTGTATATATATATATATATATATATATATATATATATATATATATATATATATATATATATATATATATATATAATAATTTTTTTTTATTAATCTGACATTACACAGTTACTCAGTACTTGTAGTCTTTTCACCGAGTACGTTTTTACTTCTATTTGGGTAATATTATTTTGAAGTACTCTACTCTTACTTGAGAACATTTTTGGCTACTCTACCCACCTCTGCCTTTCATTCGCAATAGGTATAAAGTTATTAAACCAGTTTCACAGGTGGAAAATAGGGGGCTTTAAGATGAATTAACAAGACAGAGCAGCCACAAATTTATTTCTCCAGAAAAACATAAAATGGATAAAAATAAAAATGTTAAATGGTAACAATTAAATCAGACTTCATAGTATTTTATGCTTTTCAATTTTGATACTTTTTTTTTATTCATGGACAGTTGTATTGTGCTTTCTGAGAATAACCAAACCTGGCAGATTGTTTTGGACACAAAACTGAGTTCATGAAAGTCTCGGGCAGCAGCGGACTGGCCACCTGGAGCAACAGGAGTTTTCCCGGTGGGCTTCTGGCCAATGTGGGCCGGCCCAGTCAGTATACAAATATTTTTAAAAAATTATGGAAACTATAACATTGCATCTTTTTTCTACGCACATAGATGAGTGCATCAATCGCACGGGTGCCACCGTGTTTGTGTGCCCCTCGTCTTGGGCATAGTAAAACAACTAAATTATAACATTCAGAAAGAACTTTTTGTTTGAGGTAAAGTGCCTAACTTTTTTCCAGCAGAGACTGAGTTTTCCACAACTTTTCATGAATATGTAAGATCTATTGACACCTGCTGCCTCATATTGATGTATCAGCAGTTTACACCTATACTGTACATTCAGATTCCACAGAAAGATGCTTCTTTTTTTTTTTTTTTTCGCCGATTTTCTCCCTAATTTAGTCGTGTCCAATTCCTCCCCGTCACTAGGGGGCTCCCACATTAAGGCTACTTCTACCACTCAGCCGGAAGGGCCGAAGACTATCACGTGTTTCCTCCGAACCACGTGACGCCAGCCGACCGCATCTTTTCGAACTGCTTGCTTGCGCACCGTTGGGGGCGGCGTAACACACTCAATTCTCAGCGCTATCCGCTCCCTCCGCCGCGCGAGCTCACAGACGCCCCTGACTGGCTGTAGAGCCGTGATTAATGTCGGAGCACAATGTACCTCTCATCCCTCCCCTCTGAGAGAGCTCGGCCAGTCAGCTCTCTCTAGACCTCCGGCTGCGAGAGGTTACAGCACCGGGATTCGAACTAGCGATCTCCGGATGATAGGGCAAGTGCTTTAACCACTGCGCCACTCGGAGGCCCCAGAAAGATGCTTCTTTTGAGAGAAACAAGAACATCAACCATGGTTTCTGAAAGATTAATTGAAATGCAATTCTTATGCACACAAGAAAAAAACTACATAGCAGAAATGTATTATATTATATTATGACTTGAATAAAGCGGCTCACAACTTGCTGCTGTAGTATTTTAAATGGGGAGACAAATCTCAACGCATTTTATGTAGGGTTTCAGCTCTGGTTCAGAGGTGAATCGAATCTTTAATGATTCGAGTTAACTTTGTTATACTTAATTGAAATTTATAGAATACACTTTATCAACTACCCGACCAGCGTTTAATATGATTTAGTATAACTTACCAATTCTGTCTATCCCGCGATCGACGACGATAATACAAAATCTGGTATTTACCTATGTAACAGGCGGTTGCCTGGTTACGCGCTCCCGGCCTCTGGGGGGGCTGTGGGAAGCCTCCCCAGTTAAATAATAAAAGAAGAAAGGCTAGGGTAAGCGGATAGCAGCAACCAAACGGCTAATGCTCACAGCTAACGCATATGGCGAAGGATTATAGCATATCGTGAACCCGAGTGCAGGACATAGTGTGTCCCAATCGCATGTGAGTACGTGGTTAAATGAGTGTTGTGTGTGTGTAGGGCCCGCCGTGGCATTTTACTGTTACGCACCGCAGAGTGTATTGACGTGTATTCCTCCTGCTGTGATTACGCAGGAGGGTTCTTTTTTTGTGTGTTTCTCTATCTTCGTCAGCTCCCTGGTGTGTCAGTGCGCGTGCGGTGTTCGGGCGGCGCATGTGAGGAGAGGATCTTCAGCATCTGTCGCGCCGCCATTTAAGAGGACAAACGTCCGGAGAATAGCAAAGCGCGTCCCGGGACGGTATCGCTTTTGTATAGACTTTGTTTACGAGAGCTCAAGGACTCTGGGTGACAGACTCTGGGTGCGTGGATGTGTGTGAATGGTGTGACACGGCAATAAATGTATATACACGTTTTTGTTTACGGAAAATATTGTCCTCTGGTGGTCCTTACTCTCCCTAAATCTGTTAACGGCTGATTACTATTCTAATAATAGTAAGGTGTTTGTTACAGTGGCGCCCAACGTGAGGCCATCAGAGTGCCATTATTATTATTATTATCATACATTGTGTGTATTGTATATTGATGCCTGGTTGTTAGCTATTAGCTACCTAGCCTTCTCATTCATTGCTTTGCTGTTTACTTCCACACAAGAGAAAGTGTCCGAGTCCGATGCACGAGATGAGGAAGGGTTGCTGGCTCACGATTTCACAGCAGACCCCTTCGTGACCAGACGTGAACCCATCCAAGATCTTATTAACACTCTTAGCCACCTCTATCTAGACACTGATGATGAGGAAGGTTCTGAGGTGGATTGCGAAAGAAAGAGGTGACGAGAAGATGGAACCTCTGCTCGACAATGAGCAGCTGCCTCCGCCTCCTCCATCTGTTGACACCGAGGACAATCAAAGCCTCATTTCCTCATTTCCCTGGTCCTGGCGCCTTACCCAGCTAGAAACGGCTCTGCAGGCACTGGATGATAAACTCTCCCAGCAAATGGATGAGCTGTCGGATCAGATGGGTGAGCTACAACACAACCATAACATAGACATGTTAACGTACCAGCAGAAACTGGAAAGTGCTCAAGCAGAGTTGCAACAACTATGTCAGACAGTGAAAAAGCAGTGTGAGGAGCAGCTTAATGATGTTGGTCAGTCCGTGGTAGAGTGCATGAAAAGGCGAGACTCACAATTGAAGGCCATGATAAGTGCTCAACCAGCCGCTACGTCCACTCCTTTCCCTCGGTCCCTCATCTCGCCTTTCCGAATAGTTGTTCACATGCTACTACTTTCAAGGCCCCTGTGAAGCTGGATTTCCCCAGGTTTGGTGATACTGAGGGAGAAGATCCCATCAGTTTGTGGAAAGGTGCGAGGAATACTTAGCCTTACATCCACTCTCTGATGGGGAAATCCTAGCCACACTCCCCACTGTACTCTCTCACACTGCTAAGGATTGGTGGACAGCAGAAAAACACGGTGTCAGGAACTGGGCGTCATTTAAATCTGCGCTGCTGAAGGCATTCCTCACAGAAGACCATGAAGTCGAGGCTGAGAAGCGTCTGAGGGAGCGGCTCCAGCACCCTGACGAGAGCATAAGGGATTTCGCCTTTCAATATCGGGCCCTGTGCCTGAGGTGGAAACCAGGGATGACTGAGAGAGAGATCGTGCAAGCAACACTGAGGAACTGCAATCCTCGCATTGCCAGCATGCTGCGGAGCACCGTAACCACCACAAGTGAGCTAGTGCAAATAGGAACACTGGTAGAGAGAGATTTTAATGCTCCCAAAGCATTCAGGCAAAGGCAAAACCGCTTCCTAGCACCTAAACCGATGAAGGAGGCAAAAGACCCACACCAGTATTGCCCAGGCTGGCCCTGCTCTGCTGATGGTACTGCTCACCTTAAACCATATCCCCTGTACAGCAGTCATCAACACAGGCAGCACTTTCTCCCTTATAACCAAGACCATGTGGAAGAGGATAAAGAGACCAACCGAGAAGTGGCAGTCATTCTCACTGGCTAATGGATTAGTGCAGGCCGCAATAGGCAAACTACATGCCCAATGCACCTTACAGGGAGTAGTGTCTGAGGTCTGCCTGTTTATTATGAGGGACCGTGACCTTACATTCCCCTGTGTGCTAGGGTTGGACTTTTTAATGGAGGCAGGTGTCCAGATTAATTTTAGCCAGCGTTCCTACACCATCCCAGGTAGAGAAGGAGAATATTTCCCACTGTGTACTTCCACTCACGGCCAAGTCTCCCTTTATGTGGCCAATCCATTGCCCCAAGTGTCTGATTTCTCCAACCTGGTAAGCAGCGACTCCCTGTCAGAGGAAAACAAGTATCAGTTGCAGGAACTATTGTTAGAGTGGCTGACAGTATGCACCGATCAAATTGGCCACTCCAAGGTAATAACCCACCACATCTACACCACCGACGAAAGGCCAGTCAGAAAAAAGGCTTACCCTGTCCCTGTCCCTCGCTGTGGGCCGCCCCGGTCGTACTGGTGGGGAAAAAAGATGGTGGGACCCGTTTTTGTGTAGACTTTAGAGCTCTCAACGGCAAAACACAGCTGGACGGTTTTTCTATGCCCCAATTCCACGAGATCTTGGAAGCGCTCTACGGGGCTACGGTATTCAGCTCTTTAGACCTACGTGGTGGATATTGGCCAGTGACGATGCACCCAGACAGCATTCTTAAGACAGCTTTTGTTACAAAGAACAATCAGTACGAATTTCTCCGTCTTTCCTTCGGCCTGAAAAATGCTGGAGCAACCTTTCAGAGGCTTGTGACTTCCATTCTGGCACAGGCCATCGGGAAGTACTGTTTTGTTTACATTGATGACATTGTCGTTTACTCAAAGGACCCCAGTACTCATCTTGACCACCTCCGATGGATATTTTCGCTCCTCGAAGCTGCTGGTCTCACCCTCAACTTGAAAAAATGCAACCTCTGCCAGGCATCTCTCTCCTTTCTGGGGCATGTCATATCTGGTGAAGGCATAAAAACAGAAGAATCATTGATGTCATTGGTTGCATCGTAGCTTCCTGTTGACGTAGCTTCCTGTTTTTCGTATTGTTCCCGTGAAAGTTCCTCGTCTGTTTGAAACAGCGTTTTATATTATATTTTGTTTAGTTTTTTATAATTATATATTTTTCCCGTTTTTACGCTTTAATACTACTGGACTTTATCCGATTTTTTGCGCTTTTTGGGAGAACGCGCGTATCATCTGAACAACAACAACCGAATCCATCACCAAATAATCACAACTCCGGCACAAAGGTACGTTATCATGTCTACCATTCAGCTCGCTCAGTGTGTGGAGTGCAGGATGTTTAGACATTCTTCCTCCGTCATTAGTGATAATTTTATTTGTGATAGGTGTGTGTTAGTTAGCACCCTGACGGAGAAGATAGTAGCATTAGAGGAGCGCATCCAGACTTTAGAGAGGGTTAGAGAGCGCGAGAGCAGCGTTAATCCTGTAGTGGAAAGTCTGGGTGCCACAGGTGGAGATAATCATCCCCCGACTCCGGCAGTAGAGCCCTCACAGCGGGGCGAGTGGGTGACGACTCGGCGGCATACTCGTTCAGCCAAAGCTAACGCTAAGGCTAGCCCACCGGAGCACACCTCTTCTGCGCTTCACGTGTCCAACAGGTTCGCTCTCCTCAGTGATGCACCCGCTGAGAAACCTGAAAGAGCTCTGGTTATAGGAGACTCTATATTGAGACACGTGAAATTAGCTAGGCCTTTAGGGGCGCCAGCGGCAGTGGTCAGGTGTATCCCGGGAGCCAGAGCACCGGACATAGCAGGTAATCTTAGGGCTCTAGGTCAGCATAGGTTCTCTAAGATAGTGGTACATGCTGGAGCTAACGATATACGCCTTCGTCAGTCAGAGGTTAGTAAGAGTAACTTTACAGAGGTGTTTAAAATAGCGAAGGCGATGTCCGAAGAAGTAGTTTGCTCTGGTCCCATCCCAATGAGACGTGGCGACATAGCTTACAGCAGGTTATGGTCGCTGAACCGCTGGATGTCCAGGTGGTGCTCCGAAAACAACGTGGGCTTCATTGACAATTGGAAGACTTTTGAGGGCAAAACTGGCCTGTTAGGGCGGGACGGTGTCCATCCCACTCGGGAAGGTGCTGCTCTCATTTCTTGTAGTATAGCACATAGTCTCAGAAGAGGCCTAGTTAATCGGTGACAATCCAGAGCCAAGGCCAGGGAGCAGACAGACAGGCTAAACCAACCGTCTGCTAGCTGCATAGAGTCGTCACTCAGGGTTCATCAGATTGAGACTGTGTCTGTTCCCGAGATAAACATAAACATACATTTAGAAAGACTCAGAAAGTCTGTTTTAGTAATTTAATTAACATAGACACCACAAACTCAGATCACACTGAATGCGCAGCCAGCACCTCTGATCTGAAGCTAGGACTGTTAAATATTAGATCTCTCGCATCTAAAGCAGTTATTGTTAATGAAACTATCACAGATCAGGAGCTTGACATATTATGTTTAACAGAAACCTGGATTAAACAGGACGAGTATGTGGCTCTAAATGAAGCTAGTCCTCCTGGATACAGCTACATACACCAGCCTCGGCTAACTGGTAGAGGAGGAGGAGTCGCAGTTATTTATAACGATAATCTGTCTCTCGTACAAAAACACAGTTTTAAATCTAATGCATTTGAAGTTCTCTATAGTAACATAAAGTCAGCTCAGTCAATCCCGCTAATCATCATTTACAGACCCCCTGGGCCGTACTCGGAGTTTCTCTGCGAATTTGCAGATTTCCTTTCAAACCTTGTTGTTTCTGTAGATAAAGCGTTAATTGCTGGAGACTTTAATATTCATTTTGAGAATCCAGAAGACCCTCTGAGAACAGCATTCTTGTCCATACTGGACTCAGTAGGAGTAAATCAGTGTATAGTAGGACCCACTCATAAAGCAGGTCACACTTTGGATTTAATATTATCCTTCGGATTAAGTATAGGAAATATAACCACAATTCCACAGTCTGAAGTTATCTCAGATCACTACCTTGTCTCGATTAAAGCGTGTTATAGTAATAATGTACGCACAGCACCGCGCTTCCACCTTAAACGTACATTTACATCAAATACCGCACAGAGCTTTATCAATAATCTTCCAGAATTATCTACTTTGATTGGATCGCCATCTGACTTCACAGAACTCGAACAGGCGAATGAATATCTAGAGTCAGCACTTCGTTATAGCTTAGATAATATCGCTCCAGTTAAAAGGAAAATGATTAGAGATAAGAAACTCGCTCCTTGGTATAATGACCACACACGTGCTTTAAAACAAACCGCTCGCAAATTCGAACGTAAATGGCGCCAAACTAAATTGATAGTATTCAAAATAGCTTGGAAGGAGAGCATCCTGAACTATAAAAAAGCTCTCAGTGATGCTAGATCAACATATTTCTCCACTCTAATAGAAAATAACAAAAACAACCCGAGATCTTTATTTAATACCGTAGCTAAATTAACTAAAAACAAGACCACTGCAGAAATCTCCACAACATCATGCAGTAGTGAGGATTTCATGAACTTTTTCAATAATAAAATCATAAATATTAGGCAAAAAATTCAGGCTTTGAAACCAGACAATTTAAATAATTCAGATGATCTAACCACATCACATCAGAACTTAGAACACTTTACTCCCCTTGAAGCGAGGGAACTAATTTCACTCATCTCTTCTTCAAAATCGTCAACCTGTATATTAGATCCTATACCGACACATTTTCTCAAACAGATAGTACCAGCAATAATAGAACCCCTGTTGAAAGTAATTAACTGTTCACTCAGTAGTGGGTATGTCCCCAAATCCTTTAAATTAGCCGTTATTAAACCGCTAATCAAGAAACCTGACCTTGACCCCTGTCTGCTTTCTAATTACAGGCCGATATCAAACCTTCCGTTTATCTCCAAGATTTTGGAAAAGGTAGTATCACAGCAGCTATGTTCACATCTACACAGAAATAGCATAAATGAACTGTATCAGTCAGGATTTAGGCCTCATCACAGCACAGAGACAGCACTTGTTAAAGTAGTAAACGACCTCCTATGGGCCTCTGATCAGGGTTGCGTCACTATACTTGTGTTACTGGACCTCAGTGCAGCTTTTGACACCATTGATCATAGTATTCTCCTTCACAGATTAGAAAAGGTAGTTGGAATTAAGGGAACTGCCCTCTTGTGGCTCAGATCCTACTTGACTGATCGTTATCAGTTTGTAGATTTAGATGGTGACCATTCCTCATGTTCTCAAGTGGAGTTTGGTGTTCCACAGGGCTCAGTTTTAGGCCCACTGCTTTTTTCCCTTTACATGCTTCCTCTGGGCAACATAATTCGTAAACATGGTATTAGTTTTCATTGTTATGCTGATGACACACAATTATATGTCTCAGCAAAACCAGATGAGAAAAACCAGTTTGCTAAAATTGAGCAGTGTGTGCAGGACATACGAGATTGGATGTTAATTAATTTTCTTCTGCTTAATCCTGATAAGACAGAAGTTCTAGTCATAGGACCACAAGTAGCTAGAAGTAAGCTTTCTGATCAGACTGTAACTTTAGATGGCCTTTCTGTTCCATCAAGTGCAACAGTTAAAGACCTCGGTGTGATTATAGATTCCAGCCTTTCGTTTGAAGCTCATGTAGATAATATCACCAGGATAGCTTTCTTTCACCTTAGAAATATTGCCAAGATAAGAAACATATTGTCACTAAATGATGCAGAAAAACTAGTTCATGCTTTTATCACCTCTAGGTTGGACTATTGTAACGCCTTACTGTCTGGTTGTTCAACTAGGTGTATAAACAAGCTTCAGTTAGTTCAGAATGCAGCAGCGAGAGTCCTCACTAGAACCAGAAGATACGAGCACATCACCCCTATCTTATCTACACTGCATTGGCTCCCTGTGAAATTTCGCATCGATTTCAAGATACTACTTTTGACATTTAAAGCACTAAATGGTCTCGCGCCACAGTATTTGAGTGAACTGTTAGTGTCTTACGATCCGCCACGCCTACTTCGATCAAAGGATGCAGGCTGCCTGTCAGTACCACGTATTATTAAAACTACAGCAGGGGGCAGAGCTTTTTCTTACAAAGCCCCAAAGTTATGGAATAGTCTTCCTGTTAATGTTCGGGACTCAGACACAGTCTCAGTGTTTAAGTCTAGGCTAAAAACTTATTTATTTAGCCAAGCATTTTTGTAAATAGATTAACCTTAGGTAAAGGAGCAGATCTGGGGGACTCATGGACGTAGAGTATTCTGGTGAACTGGTATGTTTAGATGCTGTCCTCCCCACTCTCATTGTTCACTCAGGTTTGTTGACGGTGAGGTGATTGGTTGCTTTACATCTCAGGGAGCCCTCATGTTTGTGTTTCCTTCTGGCTCTCCCTTTTAGTTATGCTGTTATAGTTAGTCCTGCCGGAGTCCCTGCTTGCACTTTGCACTAATATACATTCACCTTATACATGTTGACTGTGACCATACCTAACTGCCATCTCTCCTTATTTTCTGTTCTCTCCTTTTCTGCTCTCTCTCTCTCTCCCTCTCTCCTTTCCCTCTCTCTGTCTCTCTGTCGAGCTATACATGTTCGCTCCTGAGTTGCCAGTGATCCAGACCCCTCTGCCCTCTGAAGCCATCTAACCCGTCCTGGAGTCCTGCTTCTGGTTGGAGATCCCGTCACATGGATGCCCCGTGTGGTCTGCCTGGATGCGCTTTGTGGCTGGGGATGGTTTTCCATGAAGACTGTCCTATCATCGATTGATGCTCTGGGGACCTGTGACTTCAGTTGTTCGATAGCTCAGGACTGGAATCTCCTACAGTCTACCTGAGCCTCCGGGAACAAACTGGACTCCTTTTAATTTAAATTTTAACACATCTCCTGTTACACTGAACTTCCAGTACACATTATTATGCTGATCATTCTCTGCTATCCGTTATCACCCAGATGAGGATGGGTTCCCTGTTGAGTCTGGTTCCTCTCAAGGTTTCTTCCTATTACCATCTCAGGGAGTTTTTCCTTGCCACCGTCGCCCTCGGCTTGCTCATCAGGGACAATCTTATCATTTTGATTCATACACATTGCATAAAAACTTACTTCTTTTTATTGTGTAAAGCTGCTTTGCGACAATGTCAATTGTTAAAAGCGCTATATAAATAAAATTGAATTGAATTGAATTGAATTGAAGAATCCAAGATAGCGGCCATACAAACTTATCCCATTCCCTGCAACCTTAAGGAGCTACAGCGCTTTCTAGGTCTGGCTGGTTGGTACCATCGTTTCATTCCCCACTTCTCAGAGCGTGCTTCTCCTTTTCATGCTCTGAAGGAAAAAGGAGCCATGTGGGTGTGGACCTCAGAATGCCAGTCAGCCTTCGAGGATCTGAGAAAGGCTCTTCAAAACACGCCAGTATTAACAGCCCCAGATTTCACTCGTCCCTTTAAGGTGCAGACGAATGCCAGCAACGTCGGCCTAGGAACAGTACTCACTCAAGATCACGAGGATGGGGAGCATGTAATCGCCTACGCCTCCTGGCTGCTGCATGGGGCTGAAAGACACTCCTTCTCAGACGCTGAGTATTTGCTAACAGTAGTGTGGGCAGTGGAGAAGTGGCGCCAATATCTAGAGGGTAAGGCATTTACCATCATCACTGACCATGCCGCCTTAACCTGGGTCTTCAATCAGCCGAACCCCTCCTCACGCCTGACCCGCTGGGTACTCAGGCTGCAGGCATTTGAATTCGTAGTACAGTACCGTAAGGGGCAATGCAACATTGTTCCTGATTCAAACAGGTCAGCTGTGATAATGTCTTAAACTTACACCGAAAAATTATTTAACTTTCTGTGTGGCATTATATTGAGTGACATTATATTCAGTGACACCTTCAGTGACATCACGTTCAGGAACATCATAGTGTGACGCTTACTTTCCAGCATCTACGGCCTATTGAACACACATACACATCACAAATGTTAACACTCACACACACAAACACGTCTCACACACACGTGCACACACACACAAACACACTCACACGTGGACATGTACATATACGCACATTACAAATGTTAACACGCACACACACTTGTATCACACAGTTAACACGCTCACACTCACACAGACGCACTCACGCATGTATACACAAACACACTCATGCTCTTGTATATCACAAATCCCATATTTTAACACTCACACACTCACATCTGTCTCATACACCCACACACACTTACAAGTCACATCTCACACACGTACACACACACACACACACACACATCACTAATGTTAACACACAGACTCACACACACACACACACACACAAACGCACAAACAAACACATTTACTCGTCTCACACACACACACACACACACACACACACACACACACACACACACACACACATACACACACACACTAATGCACTCTCACACACACTAATGCATCAAGAAATATTTAGAGCCTGAGAAAGGCTCTTCAAAACATGCCAGTATTAACAGCCCCAGATTTCACTCGTCCCTTTAAGGTGCAGACGAATGCCAGCAACGTCGGCCTAGGAACAGTACTCACTCAAGATCACGAGGATGGGGAGCATGTAATCGCCTACGCCTCCTGGCTGCTGCATGGGGCTGAAAGACACTCCTTCTCAGACGCTGAGTATTTGCTAACAGTAGTGTGGGCAGTGGAGAAGTGGCGCCAATATCTAGAGGGTAAGGCATTTACCATCATCACTGACCATGCCGCCTTAACCTGGGTCTTCAATCAGCCGAACCCCTCCTCACGCCTGACCCGCTGGGTACTCAGGCTGCAGGCATTTGAATTCGTAGTACAGTACCGTAAGGGGCAATGCAACATTGTTCCTGATTCCCTGTTACGGCGATGGGAGGGAGAGACAACAAACGCCCATCTGGCAGTGCACCAAGTTAACGATCTGCAGTGGGGTCTGCCATGCGACTGGGGAGAGTTGGAGAAGGCCCAAAAGGCGGATGAAGTACTTGCATTGTGGAAAGAGGCCTGACGTTACCAAAATACATTATTGCATAGTAAACCAGTTTCTCTATCGTCTAATCCCCAAACAGACGGGGAGTGGTCTCCTCCAGCTGGTCATCCCAATGTCTCTACGGCATCAATATTTGCAGTAGGCCCACGATAACCCCCTGTCGCGAGACCAGGTAATACGGGAAAACACAGACGACAGCAGACACAGTGAGGTGGTATGCAGTGCTCTTCTTTTATGTTTATTTGTTTTACTTTTGGTTTCACTTTGTGCGGTCACGTGGTCATACACACACACACACACACACACTCACGTTCACACACACACGGTGCTAGGGGTTGGGAGTGCTCGGGAGTGAGGAGAGCGGGGAGGTGCAGAAGATGCAGCCTCCACGGGAGAGTGAAGTGTCGGGTCCCTTTGGTCGCGGTGCGCTGCGTCTCAGAAAAGCCGGGGAGATCCGAGTCTGAAGTGGGGAGAGAGAAAACAGGTGTTACAAATGATGTCACTTGGATCCTACTCACCGAGGGCTCTGGCCGAGGGCTTTTTATAGACAGGTGTCGACTGTGGGAGGGTGGATGATCATGAGCGACCAGCCGCTGTGTATTCCGGCGCCCTGTCCCTGCGTAGCCCTGCGTCCATGGTGCTGAAGGCGCGCGGTCTCTCTTCCGAGCGAGAAGTGATAGTGCCTTGTAGAGTGCCGGCTCTGAGCTCGCCGTCATACCCCCTCAGCGGTCATCTGGGGCGGATGAAGACCCTGAGGAGGCTCCTGGAAGTCGCATACTGGCAAGACATATGCCGAGATGCCTGGGAATACTGTAAAAACTGCATACATACTGATATACTCCTCCTAGGGAATTATACTCCTCCTAGGGAATTTACATGATTGTCACCAACCCAGGCCAAAGAGATCTAAAGACATTGAGGACGCAAAATTGTGGAGGGATTTTCGATATCTCAAACAGGTCAGCTGTTATAATGTCTTAAACTTACACCGAAAAATTATTTAACTTTCTGTGTGGCATTATATTGAGTGACATTATATTCAGTGACACCTTCAGTGACATCACGTTCAGGAACATCATAGTGTGACGCTTACTTTCCAGCATCTACGGCCTATTGAACACACATACACATCACAAATGTTAACACTCACACACACAAACACGTCTCACACACACGTGCACACACACACAAACACACTCACACGTGGACATGTACATATACGCACATTACAAATGTTAACACGCACACACACTTGTATCACACAGTTAACACGCTCACACTCACACAGACGCACTCACGCATGTATACACAAACACACTCATGCTCTTGTATATCACACATCCCATATTTTAACACTCACACACTCACATCTGTCTCATACACCCACACACACTTACAAGTCACATCTCACACACGTACACACACACACAAACGCACAAACAAACACATTTACTCGTCTCACACACACACACACACATACACACACACACTAATGCACTCTCACACACACTAATGCATCAAGAAATATTTAGGGCCCAAACTGACATTAGCCCTGTATAGTGTGTGATGTGTGCAAGTTGTGTGGTGCAACCGAGTGGCAATAACTTTTTCGAGGTCTTAACGCA
>QNUK01000692.1:0-27500 GCA_013621035.1 Clarias magur | reverse complement strand
CAAGGAAAAACTCCCTGAGATGGTAATAGGAAGAAACCTTGAGAGGAACCAGACTCAACAGGGAACCCATCCTCATCTGGGTGATAACGGATAGCAGAGAATGATCAGCATAATAATGTGTACTGGAAGTTCAGTGTAACAGGAGATGTGTTAAAATTTAAATTAAAAGGAGTCCAGTTTGTTCCCGGAGGCTCAGGTAGACTGTAGGAGATTCCAGTCCTGAGCTATCGAACAACTGAAGTCACAGGTCCCCAGAGCATCAATCGATGATAGGACAGTCTTCATGGAAACCATCCCCAGCCACCAAGCGCATCCAGGCAGACCACACGGGGCATCCATGTGACGGGATCTCCAACCAGAAGCAGGACTCCAGGACGGGTTAGACGGCTTCAGAGGGCAGAGGGGTCTGGATCACTGGCAACTCAGGAGCGAACATGTATAGCTCGACAGAGAGACAGAGAGAGGGAAAGGAGAGAGGGAGAGAGAGAGAGAGCAGAAAGGGAGAGAACAGAAAATAAGGAGAGATGGCAGTTAGGTATGGTCACAGTCATCATGTATAAGGTGAATGTATATTAGTGCAAAGTGCAAGCAGGGACTCCAACAGGACTAACTATAACAGCATAACTAAAAGGGAGAGCCAGAAGGAAACACAAACATGAGGGCTCCCTGAGATGTAAAGCAACCAATCACCTCACCGTCAACAAACCTGAGTGAACAATGAGAGTGGGGAGGACAGCATCTAAACATACCAGTTCACCAGAATACTCTACGGCCATGAGTCCCCCAGATCTGCTCCTTTACCAAAGGTTAATCTATTTACAATGGATCCCATCATCCCAGCAATGGACATGCCACAATGTCTAGGTGTAGGCTTTTACATCCGGGTGAACATAAAGCATGGGGCTTTAGCTTTTTGTTCACTTTATGTGTTAAAAAGCCAGGCTAACTGAGCCAAATTCAAGTAGGCTTTCATTTTCATTTCAACCATATACAGTTTAGTACACAGTGACATGAAACAACGTTCCTCTAGGAGCAAGGTCCTACATACAACATAAATGAACATCATGAATGAGCAAAAACTAACTAGCTAACTAAGCAACCTAATTAGCTGCCTAGCTGTGACAAGACAGATTGACATTTTTAAGTTAACAGAAAACTAAGTTCTATAGAAAAAAAAAAGACAACATAAAGTCCTCGTGCAAATGTGCAAACGAGAGTAACAAAATCACAACGTGACAACATGACACATTTCATTACTTTGTGCTGATGATGTAATGAGTTGAGGACATCAGGAGACATTCCTTTGAAGTAGCAACAAAGATCAAATAGTTTTGTGCCTATAACAAGTAATGGATATTGTGCAAAAGAGCAATTGCAGGTTGATCTGAACCATTTATAGATGGTTGTTGATCAGTGTGTATAATCAGTTATTTCAGTTTATCTGTTCAGTCAGTATGGACAATTTGTTAGATGGTTGTCGATCAGTGTGTTTGCGTGTGTGTTGTTTATAAGTTCAGTCTCAATGTTCTCAGTTATCTGAGTGATTGTGTGTGTGTGTGTGTGTGTGTGTGTGTGTGTGTGTGTTTGTTCTTGTTTTTCAGTCCAGTAATCTTTTTTTTGAGGAGATGGATGTCTTGTGAAAAGAGGCTGTTGCACAGTCTGGATGTGAGTTACCGATAGTTTGCTATCTTTTTCCAGATGGCAGGAGGGTGAAGAGTGAATGTGATCTGTGTGTCCCCGGTGACCTCTTCTACTGTTCTCACTATCCGCTGTAAGGTCTTGCGGTCCGAGAGGAACACCAGACTGTGATGCAGCTGCTCGGGATTCTCTCGATAGTCCCTCTATAGAAAGTGGTAAGAATCGGTAGTGGAAGCTGAACCATCCTCAGCCATCTCAGGAAGAGAAGATGTTTTTTATGCTATCGTGTGCAAGGAGTTGGTGTTGAGGGACCAAGTGAGATTCTCCTCCAGATGGCCAACCAGGAATTTGGTGATTTTGACGATCTCCACACAGGAGCAGCTGATGTTCATTGCTTACCGCTCTGTGTCCTCCAGAAGTCAACAGTCATGTCCATGTGATTTTAGCAAGGTTCAGAAACAAGTTGTTGTGTCTACATCAGACTGTTAGCCTCTGCAATTTGAGGAATTGAATGGAGCCGTCACTGTCACAGGCAGGTGATGGTGAGTTTCTTTTGGTGATGTCTTTTTGGTGGTGATAGCTTGTATGCCCTGCCACATGACTGGATGAGCATTCTCTGGGCATGTGCGCGCTTCGTCTCTATGGCCCGGGAACGGTTGGCCCTTGCTATTCTGATGGTGAAGTCTCGGGTCTTCACAAGTGCACATACCTCCACAGTAAATCCAGTAAAGTTTCTGGTTGTTCATGAGATGATGTTCTTGGAGACAGCAACATCATCGGTGCGCTGGTTGAAGCAACTGATCGCTGATGTGTACTCCTCCAAGTCAGTCAAGTTGCTGTAAGTTGCAGCCTTCCTAAAAGTATTCTCAAAACAACAGTGCAGGTTTCTATTGGCCAGGTTTTCACTTGCTTCAGAACCAGGTTCCCAGAATCATCAAACTGTAAACACTGGTCGGTTGATCAAGAACATAAACCTGTAACTAGGCATTTCACATCTAGGCAGACATGATAGGTGTCACAGATTTACCATGCTTGGCTACAGTAGGTAATTCCTGGAACTCCAAATCTGGCCAACTCAGCTTATCGCTGCTGTTTGCTGCGACTGTTGTGAAGAGCCACAAAGAATGAAAATCCCCCAGCAATGAAAAGCATGCAGACAAGGCTGAAGGGCAGTATGATGAGTGTGAATGCAGAATGGTGAGCATTCCATAGTACGCCGCAGTACGTTTGTTGAAATTAATGGTTTACTCATGACACTTTGTCAAGCTAGAGGTCATACTAGAGCTATCTAGAGCATACTAAAGTCACATAGAGCTATCTGAACCACCCACAACAGGTGGACTAGTTCTCAGGTATTCTCAAGGAGGTAGGGCCAAAACTTCCACCGTCAGCCCCACGAAGAACCTAGGATGATCAAGCTGCTCCCTGTAGCCCCTAATTTGGCCACCGTCTACCCATGTTCTCAGAGCAAGAGCCCTTAGGCCCGGAGCCTCACCCAGGACAATGGGTCTGAAAGATCCCCAAAGAACTTCCTGCTGAAGGTGTATGCCAAGAAGTACATCGGGCCATATAAGATACAACTAGCATTCATTTTGGTTGCTTACCACCGGTCATTCTCTGGTCGATGAAGATGAACCCCACCTCAAGCTTGCTCAAGCCAGTACTGTGCAGCCCTCTGGTAGGTACATTGAACACTCGTGGGTCTCAGGCTGGCGCATACCATACGACAGTCTGGAAGTCCAACAAGAAGTTCTGTCAGAAGATGAAAACCTAGGAGTTGGCCCTGCAGCCTTTTAAAAAAATAAAAAGAAGAAATATATTTGAAAGCAATGATGAGAGGGCCCAAGCATAAAAGTGTTGGTCATAGGCACCCAGATGCACCGCACAACCTGAGTGACTTTTGAGCATGTTGAGACCCCTAAAACCCACTGGACAATGATTGTCACTAAATATGACTTAAGTTATCGTCGGGGTTGGACATCTCTTTCTATGTGTCATTGCTAGTGATTGCATGGTGACGACTGCAGTGGCGCAGGTGCTTGGGCCCGGACTTCATTTGTGCAGGAGGAATAGGGTGTGTATAGGATGTGTACTGTGTGTAAGGTGTGTGTGTGTAGGATGTGTACGGTATGTGTAGGATGAGTAGTTTGTGTGTGTCAGTGTTTGTTTATAGTGTGTACACATGTGTGTGAGTACATGTGTGTGTGTAGTATATGTAGTGTGTGTAGTAATGTTTGTGTGTGTCGTGTCTATGTCGTCTGTGTGTGAAGTGTGTGTCTGTGTGTGTAAGTGTGGGGTGTGTTTAGGATATGTATGTAAAGTTTGTGAGTGTCTTTAGGTAATTACAGTGTAATTTGTGGAGTTCATGTCTGTGCTGTGTATGTGTGTGTGTGTTTGTGCATATATGTGTTGTTGTTGTTTTTTAAGATGTTTGTGTCATGTGTGAGTTTGGAGACATTTTTGTCTGGTGTGTTCAGAGGAGGCCAAATGGCTGTATGATATGCTAGGTGGTGAGCGTTCCATAGTACGCCACGGTACGTTTGTGGAAATGGGTGGGTTACTCGTGCCATCTTGTCAAGAAGATAGAATCATAGGGTCTGAGCAATCTCATCCACCAACACCACCCTTCACCAGTGTCTCACAAACAGCTGGACTTATAGGAGGTATTCTCAAAGAGGTAGGGACAAAAATTGCACTCTTCCTCCCACAAAGAACCTAGGATTGCGTGATCAATTTGCAGCCAGTTTGGCCTACCATCTACCCGCGTTCCCAGAGCAAGCCCCCAAGACCCAGTACCTCACAGTGGGTCTAAAAGTTCCCCAAGAACCTGCTGCTAAAGGTTGATGTCAAGAATGTACATCAGTACGTCGGGCCATTGGGCAATTTCGGTTGCGTAACACTGGTCACTCCCCAGTTAATGAAGATAAACACCTCCTCAAGCTTGCTCATGCCAGTTCTGTGCAGCACTCTGGCGGGTCTATCACCATCAATATCCCAGTGGGGACCCGGCATGCATGGTCAGTTGAGGAACGCTTATGCGTCCAAACCAGACACATATTATTCCCCGGTCTGGTTGTCCACCGAGGAGCTCTCTGAAGATGAAGGCCAATAAGTTGGCCATGCGGCCTTTTAAAATAAAAAGAATAAATTTACAAGCAATGCAATCCAGAGTGTCTTCTTGTGCCAGCCCCAAGTCTGGATAAATGCAGAGGGTTGTGTCAGGAATGGCATCCGACGTAAAACATTTGTCAAATCAATTATGCGAATCACCAATTTCATTTCCATACTGGATCGGTCGCGGCCCGGGTTAATAATGACCTCCACCAGTGCTTTTGACCTACAGGCTGCTGGTGGAAATTAGGCTACTGTTGGTCAACAAAGGAGAGGAGGCATGAGTTTAGGAGTGATAGTGGGGAAATTTAATATTGGGACTATGACAGGGAAGGCAAGAGAGTTGGTTGACATGATGCAGAGAAGGAAGGTGGACATACTGTGTGTCCAGGAGAAAAGGTGGACAGGTAGCAAGGCTAGAAGCTTAGGATCAAGGTGCAATTTGTTTTACCATGGATCTGTACAGGTTCGTGAATCAGAGAGATAGAGATGGGAAGGATGTGCAGCATGTTAGAGTGATTAAAGATAACGATGGAAAAGTACTGACAGATGCCAGGAGCGTGATGGGAAGATGGAAGAAATACTTTCAAGAGTTGATGAATGAGGAAAATGAAACTGTGGTCACAACTTGGTTGCACCTCACAATCTGTGTGACTTTTTAGCACGCTACAACCTCTTGAACAAATATCACATAAGTTTAATGGCTGGACGTCTCTTTCTAGTTAGGCATTGTTAGCTGTCACACAATGTCAGACGGGTTTCATGGCAACTGTAATGGCGCTGGAGCTTGAGCAGGATTCTAGGATGTGTATAGACATGTGTGTAGACATGCGTAGGATGTGTGTGAGATGTGTGTTTGTCTGTGGTTATTATTTATTTATTATGTGTATTGTGTGTGTGCTATGTCTAATTGGGATGTGAGTATATGTTTGTATTGACCATATGTGTTTATATGTGTCTAGAAAGCATGTGTACTGGTTGTGTGTATGTGTAGTATGTGTAAGTCTAAGATGTAAGTGTGTAGGATGTGGGTGTCTAGTGTTTGTGTGTATGGTAGTAGTGTAGTATGTGTGTATAGATTGTAGTGTGTGTGTGTGTGTGTGTGTGTGTGTGTGTGTGTGTGTGTGTGTGTGTGTGTGTGTGTGTGTGTACTTTGCTAGGAACCACCCTTGTGGCACAGAAATTAAAGGCACACAGAGAGCTGTACGATGTGACGACCGAAGAGCTGTATGATGTGCTAAGTGGTGAGCGTTCCATAATAGGCAGCAGTACATTTGGGGAAATGCATGGGATATACTCGTGGCATTTTTTCGAGCAGATAGAGTCATAGCATCTAAGTTAACTAAAACATCCACAACCCCCTTCCTCAGTCTTTCACAAACAGGTGGACTTATCGGAAGGTATTCTCAAAGAACAAGGGCCAAAAACTTGGACACCCCCCACCAAGAACCTAGGACTGCTTGATCAATCTGCTCCCTGCAGCCAAGTTGGCTACCCATGCTTCCAGAGGAAGCCCCCAAGACCAAGAGCCTCACCCAGAACAGTGGATCTAAGAGTTCCCCGCCCAAAAATCTGCTTAAGGTTGAAGGCAAGAAGGTACATTGGTACATGGGTCATTGAAGATGCAACAAAGATTTAATTTCAGTTGCATACAGTTGATTACTTCTCGCCTGTCGATGAGGATAAACACCTCTCACAGTCTTGTGCAGTACTCTGGCAGGTCCATGGACAGCAACATCACAATGGGGACGCCGCGTCCACAGTCAGGCGAGGAACATTAATGGGTCCCATACAGGCATATACTGTTCCCTTGTCTGGCTAAAAAACAAAGAAGAAATATAGCTACAAGCAAGGATGAGCGGGCCCAAGCACCTTTGCCATCGACCACTTGTTCGAACCTCACAACCTGTGTGCCTTTTCAGCATGCTAAGACCTATTAAAAAAATATGACATAAGCTTAAGGCATCACTATTCCTGGACACCTCTTCCTGATACGCCATTGCTAGCTGTTTCAATGTTGTTCGGGTTTGGTGATGACTATAATGGCACAAGGGCTTGAGCAGGTCATCGTTTCTGAGGAATGGGTAGAATGTGGAAACACTGAGAAAACGTGTGTGTGTGTGTGTGTGTGTGTGTGTGTGTGTGTGTGTGTGTGTGTGTGTGGTGTGTGTGTGTCGTATGGGTCTGTGTTTGCAGTATGTTTCATGTATGGTTCATGTGTGTAGTGTTTTTTCATGCAGAAGAGTACTATAAAATGAATAATTATAATAATTATTATAATAATACATGTAGTGTGTGTGTGTGTGTGTGTGTGTGTGTGTATATATGTGTGTGTCAGTGTGTGTGTGTGTATATATGTGTGTGAGTGTGTGTGTGTGTGTGTGTGTGTGTGTATATGTGTGTGTGTGTGTGTGTGTGTGTGTGTGTGTGTGTGTGTGTGTGAGTTTATATGTATTTATGTGTTGCATTTTTGTGTGTGTCTCGTCTGGGTCTGTGCGCAGTATCTGTAATGTATGTTTAATGTTTTTAGCGTTTGTGTGTGTAGAATAGAATTTGTAAAACACACAATGCACTTTTTTATGCACTTTTCATGCTCAAAATATGAAAAAGGCTAACAAAAAATAGTCATTGAAAAAATGTCATGTTTCTCACACAACTAAGGCATCTTCATGTGAAACACCCAAAACGTATTACTATGCACTTTTTATGCTCAAAACGTGAAAAAGACTAAGAAAAAATGTGTTAGTCAACATGAATGTCATAATGCATGAAAGTGTTGGAAATCATCATTCCTTTCAATAGTATGCATGTCATGATGAGATAAAGCGTTTGCTGTGTTCTTAGCGCTGTACGAGCTCAGGGAAGCGGTTTTCTCAAACAACTAAGGCATCGTCATGTGAAACACACAAAACGAGGTTATCTGAACTTTTTATGCTCAAAACGTGAAAAAGACTAACAAAAAATTTGTTAGTCAACATGAATGTCATAATGCATGAAAGTGTTGAAAATCATCATTCCTTTCAATATTATGCATGTCGTGATGAGATAAAGCGTTGGCTGCGTTCTTAGCGCTGTACGAGCTCAGGAAAGCGGTTTTCTCACACAACTAAGGCATCGGCATGTGAAACACACAAAATGAGTTTATATGAACTTTTTATGCTCAAAACGTGAAAAAGACTAACAAAAAATGTGTTAGTCAACATGAATGTCATAATGCATGAAAGTGTTGGAAATCATCATTCCTTTCATATTATGCATGTCATGATGAGATAAAGCGTTTGCTGCGTTCTTAGCGCTGTACGAGCTCAGGAAAGCGGTTTTCTCACACAACTAAGGCATCGTCATATGAAACACACAAAATGAGTTTATATGAACTTTTTATGCTCAAAACGTGAAAAAGACTAACAAAAAAATGTGTTAGTCAACATGAATGTCATAATGCATGAAAGTGTTGGAAATCATCATTCCTTTCAGTATTATGCATGTCATGATGAGATAAAGCGTTTGCTGCGTTCTTAGCGCTGTAGGAGCTCAGGAAAGCGGTTTTCTCACACAACTAAGGCATCGTCATGTGAAACACCCAAAACGTATTACTATGCACTTTTTACGCTCAAAACGTGAAAAAGACTAACAAAAAATATGTTAGTCAACATGAATGTCATAATGCATGAAAGTGTTGGAAATCATCATTCCTTTCAGTATTATGCATGTCATGATGAGATAAAGCGTTTGCTGCGTTCTTAGCGCTGTACGAGCTCAGGAAAGCGGTTTTCTCACACAACTAAGGCATCGTCATGTGAAACACCCAAAACGTATTACTATGCACTTTTTACGCTCAAAACGTGAAAAAGACTAAGAAAAAATGTGTTACTCAACATGAATGTCATAATGCATGAAAGTGTTGGAAATCATCATTCCTTTCACTTTTATGCATGTCATGATGAGATAAAGCGTTTGCTGCGTTCTTAGCGCTGTACGAGCTCAGAAAAGCGGTTTTCTCACACAACTAAGGCATCGTCATATGAAACACACAAAATGAGTTTATGTGAACTTTTTATGCTCAAAACGTGAAAAAGACTAACAAAAAAATGTGTTAGTCAACATGAATGTCATAATGCATGAAAGTGTTGGAAATCATCATTCCTTTCAGTATTATGCATGTCATGATGAGATAAAGCGTTTGCTGCGTTCTTAGCGCTGTACGAGCTCAGGAAAGCGGTTTTCTCACACAACTGAGGCATCGTCATATGAAACACACAAAATGAGTTTATATGAACTTTTTATGCTCAAAACGTGAAAAAGACTAACAAAAAAATGTGTTAGTCAACATGAATGTCATAATGCATGAAAGTGTTGGAAATCATCATTCCTTTCACTTTTATGCATGTCATGATGAGATAAAGCGTTTGCTGCGTTCTTAGCGCTGTACGAGCTCAGGAAAGCGGTTTTCTCACACAACTAAGGCATCGTCATATGAAACACACAAAATGAGTTTATATGAACTTTTTATGCTCAAAACGTGAAAAAGACTAACAAAAAAATGTGTTAGTCAACATGAATGTCATAATGCATGAAAGTGTTGGAAATCATCATTCCTTTCACTTTTATGCATGTCATGATGAGATAAAGCGTTTGCTGCGTTCTTAGCGCTGTAGGAGCTCAGGAAAGCGGTTTTCTCCACACAACTAAGGCATCTTCATTTGAAACACCCAAAACGTATTACTATGCACTTTTTACGCTCAAAACGTGAAAAAGACTAACAAAAAATATGTTAGTCAACATGAATGTCATAATGCATGAAAGTGTTGGAAATCATCATTCCTTTCACTTTTATGCATGTCATGATGAGATAAAGCGTTTGCTGCGTTCTTAGCGCTGTACGAGCTCAGGAAAGCGGTTTTCTCACACAACTAAGGCATCGTCATATGAAACACCCAAAACGTATTACTATGCACTTTTTACGCTCAAAACGTGAAAAAGACTAACAAAAAATATGTTAGTCAACATGAATGTCATAATGCATGAAAGTGTTGGAAATCATCATTCCTTTCACTTTTATGCATGTCATGATGAGATAAAGCGTTTGCTGCGTTCTTAGCGCTGTACGAGCTCAGGAAAGCGGTTTTCTCACACAACTAAGGCATCGGAATGTGAAACACACAAAATGAGTTTATATGAACTTTTTATGCTCAAAACGTGAAAAAGACTAACAAAAAATGTGTTACTCAACTTGAATGTCGTAATACATTAAAGTGTTGGACATGATCCTTCCTTTCACTTTTATGCGTGTCATGCTGAGATAAAGCGTTTGCCGTGTAGCGCTGTCAGGAAAGCGGTTGTCTCTCTCAACTAATGCATGCTCATGTAAAACATGCGAAACAAGATTTTTTCAGGTTTCATACTCAAACGTGACGAAGAATAACGAAGAATAAAAAGTTGTTATTCAACATGTGTGCCAGAATTCATGAATGTTTTGGAAATTATTTCTTTCACTTTTCTAATATTCACAAATCTCATTTACACTTTATATGAAAGCTGATACACACCCCAATGTTTTTTACATACAGTTAAAAAGGAAGCAATGTTAAAATGAATGCCGAAGTCGCTAAATTAATAGATCATGTTAATAAATGTGAATTTTTGTTTCAATTTAATTTCAAATTTTATTTGTCAAATACACAATCATTCACAAAATGATTTTAAGAGAAATGCTTTGACAACCGTGCTTGACCCAGGCATTAAAAAAAAAGAGTATTCAAACAAAGAATATGACTATACTAATAAATTAATAAAGTACGAATAAGAAAACGTGCTACTAAATATGAAATAAGAAAAAATACATAAATACAGAAAACGCTTTTTGTTTATAGTTTATAGAATAAAATAATGTGGATACATTCAGTAAGCGATGAGCAGGGACAGAAGAGAGGCAGCAAATACAATGGGAAATGGTGGTGTATCGACGTACACTTCCCCCAATGCAGGTCGGAGGCCTGAGTACTTCTGATGGCGGGTCAACCTAGAAATGACACGGTGTGAGGTAATGTTTCTGTAGCGGAGAGACATAGCTGACTGGATCCCATCATCCCAGCAATGGGCGTGCCACAATGTCTAGGTGTAGGCTTTTACATCCGGGTGAACACAAAGCATTGGGCTTTAGCTTTTTGTTCACTTTATGTGTTAAAAAGCCAGGCTAACTGAGCCAAATTCAAGTAGGCTTTTATTTTCATTTCAACCATATACAGTTTAGTACACAGTGACATGAAACAACGTTCCTCTAGGAGCAAGGTCCTACATACAACATAAATGAACATCATGAATGAGCAAAAACTAACTAGCTAATTAAGCAACCTAATTAGCTGCCTAGCTGTGACAAGACAGATTGACATTTTTAAGTTAACAGAAAACTAAGTTCTATAAAAAAAAAAAGAGACAACATAAAGTCCGCGTGCAAATGTGCAAACAAGAGTAACAAAATCACAACGTGACAACATGACACATTTCATTACTTTGTGCTGATGATGTAATGAGTTGAGAACATCAGGAGACATTCCTTTGAAGTAGCAACAAAGATCAAATAGTTTTGTGCCTATAACAAGTAATGGATATTGTGCAAAAGAGCAATTGCAGGTTGGTCTGAACCATTTTTAGATGGTTGTTGATCAGTGTGTATAATCAGTTATTTCAGTTTATCTGTTCAGTCAGTATGGACAATTTGGTAGATGGTTGTCGATCAGTGTGTTTGCGTGTGTGTTGTTTATAAGTTCAGTCTCAATGTTCTCAGTTATCTGAGTGATTGTGTGTGTGTGTGTGTGTGTGTGTGTGTGTGTGTGTGTGTGTGTGTGTGTGTGTGTGTGTGTTTGTTCTTTTTTATCAGTCCAGTAATCTTTTTGGTGAGGAGATGGATGTCTTGTGAAAAGAGGCTGTCGCTGTCGTGGAAATTAATTGAAGACTCAGGCTTTGATTTCAGAAGGTTAAAACTTTATTGGTTGATCAATAAAGTCGGGAGGTCTGCAGAACACACCCCGACTCCTGACGGCTTCTTGCTTAAATACTGATCCCAAACAAAGGCGGCCAGTTTTCCCGCGCTGATTTTACATACAACATCTGGGTTTCATTAAATGTCACAGTTCTAGGTGCCTCAATGTATAGATCGGATTTCTTACACAGGCACATTCCAAGAGGCCTATATGCTCGGCTTCTCACGCCAGCCTCCCATTATTTCAAGCTGGGGTATCTTTTATTCCTTAAAAGTAGGGTATATCACATAAAATAAGATAAAAATTTCTTCTACACCTCCCCCCTCTGGTACTTATAAGTCCCACAATAACCGTTTTATCTAGAGTGCAAATTCATGTGTTAGTCTTCCTTATGCTAACTGGTGATTAAATTAAATCACTGGACTTCTACCAAGGACCAACCTATGTATTTGAACTCTAGTGGAGAATCGGCCAAACCTCTCCTTCCGCTCTTGACTAGAAAGGAGTAAAAGACTCGACCTCCATGATCTTATACTTTTCATAACACCGTAACAATAACACGACATGAATATGTAATTAACACAGTAATTTTTTTTTTAGGTTTACACTAACTGGGTGAATGATACAACCTAAAAATGAAACATGCATAACACATTACAATTTTAAAAGTGGGTATAAATTTAAACAGCCTTGTTGTAATGTAAGAATCTTCAACCCCGATACTTTGCGCATCGTAGAGAGTCAGTTGGAGCCCACAAGAGAGGTTACTAGCACTTCATTATGGGCCCGTGTCTTCCCTCCTTTGCTATGGAAGATGTGCCTCCAAAGACTTGTCCTTGTCTGTTGTTGCTAAGGAATGCTGTTACTTTTAGAAAGCCTTTGGTTAGATATAGATATACACAACATAAATTTCATTAGACACGGTAAAGTCACCCATCAGCTGCTCCAATTAAATTTCTATACCTGTAATAAAAGAGAACTTTGTTTAGTGGCATTACACATTGGCATAATTTGTTTACGGCTTGCTCCTTCCAGTGCACTTTTCCTGTTGAGGAAATTAGGATAAATTGTTGCCATTGCTGTTTTATCTGTGAAAGTAATATAGGTTTAATTATACAGAAATACATTATACAACATGAATTGTAGTCACATACAATATGTACAAAAGTTTGTCATGTCAGTTGTGTCAAGGGGAAACTGGTCAAAGTCAGTCAGTCGGTCGCGTCTGTATCAGAAATGGGATGCTGCTCTCAAGCAGATTTTCATACTTAATTTGGGGCAGCGAAGTGTTCATCGCTGTGCAATTTGGTATCCAACTTGTGCCAATAGTTGGTTATTTCCCAATAAGGTTTAAATTTGTTCACTTTGCTACTATTGGATGTTGGCCATTCTTTCTTCCTTCCGCTCTATCAGTCAGCGGTTTCTCTCCTTTCTCTGTACCTATTTCTGGAGGTTTTGTGTAACGGTTCAAGTGATACCCCGTGGTTCAGTCTTCCACCTGAACTGCTGACGGAATAGCTGCTAGGATTCCCTCCTGAATTTGTGTTACTTCCTTTTACCATTTGTAGATACATCTGGTCTTCTGGAACAACTGGGCATGGTGTGTCTTTCTCCTCTTGGGCTCCGTGCTTTTCCCTGCACATAGATTACTTTATATATTGCAATTAGTTTCCTCATTTGCAATTGAGAAGTCTATACAATATAACACAGTCATGGGTCGACCCGTAATGGATTCATGCGGGTAAGGTGTGTATTTCTGTTAGTTTGTATGCGATAGTTTATTAGTGCAAGGGGTAAAGCATCAACCCAGTTAAGTTCATTCTTTCTAATATCCCACTGCGGATGATGAGCTATTATCCGAACTCATCTCTGGAATTCCAAATCTAGGAATCATTTCGCTTGTAAGGACTTGATAACTGTTCCTGCTTCTTCATCTGCAGATGGCATTGCTTCTACCCATTTACTCAACCTGTCAATTATTACAACCATGTACCTTTTTTCCTCGAGCATCCTTCACCCTGTCCACACAGTTCACCATTAAGTACTTAAAAGGTCTAGTACCGGTATATGGCTAATAGGTGTCGCTGTTCCTTTTCTGAGATTATGCTTAGCACATACTGTATATCTCACATTAAGCTAAGAACTCATCAACAATATAATGCAGATATGGAGACTAATACCCTTGGTTTTTAATTTTCCTCACAACCTCTCCTCTGGCACAATGATCAAATCCATGAGCACCTGGGATCAAAATGTTTAACAGCATTGTGGATGCAATGATTAAACCTTCATGTGAACGCACACACCTTGTGCATCCTTCTGAGCTCCCCTCTGGAGCCACATCGAGGGCTCGTATGGACCTGCTTGATGTTGAATTCGAATAATATCCTCCAATTGAGGCTGTGGTTCTATAAGGATTACTGGTACTATCAATGCCACTTTACACCTCGATGCGTGCTTTGTTTCTAAGCCGGCTATGTTGTTACCCTTAGTGACATAGTCATTTCCTTTTTTGTGAGCTTGACATCTAATGACAGCCATCATTTTGGTAGCATCATAGCAACCATTAACTTATCTGTTCAGCATGCTGGATAGGTGTTCCTTCACTCTTTTTAAACCTTCACTGCTTCCATACTGCTCCAAACATATGACACCCACCATGTGAATAGGCAGAATCTGTAAGAAAATACTTTCTACTAGCCCTTTGGCTTGTTGACATACGGCTGTGAGAGCTTTGAGCTCGGCTAATTTGAGCAAAACCCGGTTCCGAACAACTCTGAGATAAGACAGGTTTGAAGTCTTCTCCATCCTTTATTATTACTGTATACTCAGTGTAACTTCCTAAATGGCCTATAAACTAGACTCCTCAACAAAATAATTAACTTCTGCTTCAGATATTGATTTAGAGTCAAGATCAGGATGTAAACTAGTAAATGCCAATCAATTCGCCAGACAAGCATGAGACACACCTTCATATGCTAAAGGACTTAATCCAGCCGGACAACCGTGTCACATCTTTTGATCGTAATGTCAGGATATGTGAGCAGTGAAGAATATGCTAGAAGGCGAGCTTGAGCTAGAACAAATTTCCCTTGTTCTATCAATTCCACAACCTTATGATGTGTATAAATGGTTACTGGGTAACCCAGAGTCAATGTAGATGCTTTTCCATATGCATAATGTACTGCTGTAAGACCCTGTTAATAACATGGCGGGTAACCTTGTACTACATTATCTAGCTAGTGCTATAGTAAGCTAGAGACTGTTTTTCCCTCCCACTGCAGGTTTCCTGCATCAATACAGCTGAGGCATATCCATCAGCTCGGTTAGCCACCTACAAGTAGAATGGTTTGATGTACCCTGGTATACCTAAGATGGGCGCTCTTTGCATCTCTTTTTTGATGGATTCGAATGCTAACAGGGCATTTGTGTTCCATTTTAATGGAGCACTTAGATTTTGCAGACCTTCTCCTCTCATTACCTCCCTCCGTGGAGCTGTTTTACTGTACACTCCTCAATCCAGTCAGTGCTGAAGCCTGTTAAACCTAAAAAGGTGATCAACTGTTTAACTCTTTGTGGCAAAGGTGCTTTACTTATGCCTTCTAATTGGGTAGGTGCTATGGCTATTGTACCATGTGGAATTAACCGTCCTAAATATTCAACTTGAGGCTTGCAATATTGCCGTTTAGCTTTGGATCCTTTGTGACCTCCCTGTGCTAGCTTACCGAGTACCTTAAGGGAATCTCTATGGCTTGCTTCTAACGATGTCAAGCATATCACACAATCTTCCATAAACTGAAGAAGGCTACTTCCTTTCATTAAATCTTCTACAGTAAATCAGCTTCCAAACCTGATTGAATATGTGCAGTGAGTGTCGTACCTACTGTGGCATTCGCCGGTAGTACATTGTGGTCCAGCATAAGTAAACGCAAACAAATATCTACTCTCCTCCGCTACTAGAATACTGGAGAAGGCTGAACAAAGATCAATTACAGTGAAGTATTTGGCTTCAGGAACGACATTGGTTAGCAGTGTGTGTGGATTTGGAACATCTACTGGATAATCTTCTGTTATACTATTAATTGCCCGTAAATCATGCACGAGACACGATTTATTTTTATCTGGCTTGATCACGGAGAAAATTGGAGTACTACAGCAACTGGTTGTCTTCTTTTACCAGGCCTTCAATAGTGTTCTATATGCCAGCTTCTGCCTCAGGTCACAGAGGATATTGTCTTAGTCTGGGCAGTTTTACATTTGTTTTGAGTTTTACTTGGATTGGGTTGGCTGATTCAATTAGGCCTATATCTACACCATGCTGAGACCATAATTCAGGTGGGACCTGACTCTCTATTTCCCTATATAGCTTACGCTCAACAGTCTCAACTACTTCAGTTGCTGATGCCATTTGCGTCTGTGACTTGTGGCTAATAACAACTTCCTGAGGAACACCAATCAAGTTATTACCACACAATACTTTGATAGAGTTTTTATCTGCAAAATGAAAATCAACGGGTTTATGGTTGACTCCCACTGGACTTCTGTAGCTCTCTTCATCATTAGTCCTAAGTCCTTTGATCGGCAATTTCTTCCAACATACACTGTCACATGGGGAACAGAATCAGTTACATTGAACCGCCTTTTCACAAAATCACACTCATCTATGCTGATAGCTGCTCCTTGCCGACATATGACGATGTACTTGTTTAATTAGTTCCACCTTGTGCTCTTTTGTTTCTTCCTGCCATGTTTGTTCTAAACCAGCATCCTTAGTTGGATCATACACCATTGTACAGTGAAAGTCTGAAGTAGGTAATTGTGCTTCAGGAATCTGTGCTTGAATGAACTTTCCCCACTTATGAATTACTTTACTTACATCCCTTTCTAGCTGTCCTATCCAAAACACATTTGCTTGTGGCTCAGTCATTACCATTTGATTTTTTCACCATTCATGTCAACATACACCCCTTCTGGGGAACACCATATTTTCAATCCTAATTTATACAATGCATCTCTGCCCAACAAATTAACCGGGGTCTGACTTGAAACTAATGCAGGCATAGTCACACTTGTGTCGTTAGTTTGTAGACGGACTGGAGCGATCATAGGAATTAACTGCTAGTGTCCCAATAATCCTACTGCCTTTGCAACTTTTCCAGGCATGGGGAGATGACTTAAATTTAGGCATGACTTAAATATACGAATTGCTCCTGTATCTACTGACAAGGGTTCCTGTTCAGCATTAGTTTTAAAATAGGTAACTGAATCTCCCCTGTTTTGGACCCCCCATGGGTTTACTGGGCCTTGAGCTTGATCTCGAGGAGACTGTTGCCACTCCCCTCCCATTGCACCCCTCGGGAGCTGGGGCCATGGATGTGTGGGGCAACTTGATCGGTTATGTCCAGTCAGTCCACACCCCCAGCATACGCCTGGTGGAAAGTTAGCATAAGTGGCTCTTTGTCCCCTCTGGCGCTGATTAGTTCTCCACTCTTTCTGCCTTTGTGGATAAACATTGCAGACATCTGGTGTGAGTTTGGGGGTAGTGCTGCTGGTGCGGCCATCGCTGTGACTGCAGCTGGCTGGATCATGGGTGAAGGATTGCCTGGGGCCCCCCCAGACACTTGCTCTGCTGTAATTAGGGTCTCTTGGACCTTTTTCTTGTTTTTCTTAGTCAGTTCTTCAAGATGTAACTGAGCTAGTTTTCGTTGTAGCTCTTTCTCTTGAGCTTTCAACTTCTGCTCATTTTCCTGTACAGTTCAGCAGCATGTGAGATGTGATCACAGAACTCTTTGTGTGATCTTGAGTTTAAACCGACCACATCTCCAACTGATCACCCTTTAATGCCTTTGGGTCAACTCTAGCTGTGTACTCTGCACACAAGGCCTTCCACACGGCAGGGCAGCAAGCATCAAGGACAGTTCCATCCATATGGTTTGTATCTACAGCCTTGTTCAAATCAGAAGCACGGAGGACGTTCTCCATCTTTCCTCCCCCACGGTTTTTGCCAGAAGAGCTTTCATATTTCCAACCGACAACAGCTTGCCTGAGGTCTCCTCGTCCAAGACCTTAATCCATTTCCCTGCACCCTCATGAATGTTAGGGAGGCGGTTGACAAGTCCCTCGAGATCTTGCGTTGCCCATGGTACATATTGTCCCCATGCACCTTTAATTAAAATTGGGAATAGTGGAGCTAGGTTCCTAAGTCTCCCAGTGTTCCTTCCATGTTTCCAACTACCCATGTTACATGACAACTCCTCCTCACCCCCCATCCTCTCTACTGTACAATGGCCTATGTCCAGTCCTTAATGTTGTATCTATCTGACTTCTTGACTGTCCTGGTGTTCTTGTGCTCCTGTCTATTTTCTCTCTACTTACATGCACCCCCTCTTCTCCCTCTATCATCTTCCTTCCCATACAACTTTCTCCACTTTTTGTAGATCTGCCCTTTCTTCCTTATAACAATCTAACGGTGTGCTTTCCTCTCTCTCTATCCACCTATCCTGTCTCTTTCTAGACTTCACACACGGCTTCCTATAACCTTCATCTCAATCTACACAACCTTCCATCTGCATTTCTCCCGAAACTTCAACCATTCCCTTAAGCATTGGGAATTGACCTTCTGTCTGCACATATGGGGGAGGTGTAACTAACGCTTCCCCCATGTTACTCTGTGCCTCACTTTCCTAACTTTCCTTAACTTTCTCCTCACCTGCTTTTTCCTTCTTACAAACTCATCCCCATCTTTCTTAAACAGAGCCAGGGCGTCTCTCTCCTGCTGTCTTTTCAACTCACTCTGGACACGCTTTTTCTCTCCAGCTGCAGTTTTGTAATTTTTTTTTTTTTTGCCAACATTACCATTTCACCACACAAAGCCAAATCAAATGTCCCCTCCTTTAGCCATTTTGTAATCATATCTTTAGTTCTCTTTTGCCATTTACTTGAGATCTTAGTTATGAGATCTCCACACAATGGATGGTTTAACCCCAATATATCCACAGGAGAGGCTGCCATTATGCCTTATAGCCTCTGTCACCAAAAACCTTATGCTTATGCACTTACTTAGTTACTAAATTTACTTACAGCAACATACAATATTATATAATCACCTAAACATCCACCTTCATTAACAAGACTTAGCAATGATAGCCACTCTTTAATATACAATATTTCACTACCGTCCTATTAGCACTTGCCAAAAAGCACAGTATTTTTATACACAGTGAATATTATATTGCAAGAACCGATTAATGCCACAGTATTAATATTGGGTTCAGACACATTCACCACACATTCACCACTCCACACGATCTCTTTATTTCTAGGCTTATACGTTCATACTGTGTCCCTTATTTCCTAGAAATTAGGGCTCATTCACGCATACTTTGTCCCCGGTCCTAATCAGGGCTCATTCAAGCATACTTGTCCCTTTTATTTTATTTAGCTATTTATTTATTTATTGTCTTAGAAGGGCTCATACACACACTTGTCCCTTTATTTCAACTTGATCTGCTAATTTATCTATTCCTATAAGGGCTCATTCACACACACGTCTCCGGTCTGGCGCAAGCCGACCCCCCCTCTGGTGGATTGCACACACAACTCCCTCGGGGGTTCACTCAGCCAGATTCTCTTTCTCTCCCTTCCACTCAGACACACATAGAGCTCTCATTCACTCAGACAATATCAGACAGTATTGGACAGTACAACATCAATTAAACACAAACAATGCAATTGCTTACAACTTATTGGCACCCAAGCAGTGCGCCTCATAAAAGATATGAATTTGCTGCTATAACCACATACAATCCATTAATCAGCAGCATACAAAACAATTGACGTACAACTGTACGTTCCACATAAAAAGATATCAATAAAAAAGCCACAAGCTCATACTATACGGTTTTGGTGGCTACACAATTCTTTTGACATACCTAAGTACGTTCCTCATAAAAGGGGATATAGTGATATTAACTACTGTGGATCCTCACACAAGCAGTATTACTAATTAGGCGCAATTCCTTATTAACCTACTCCACTGCCATCCGTCTAGGCCCTCTTGACAATGAGTACAAATTAATACAGCGTCTATCTACCGGTATGCATTGCTATCTATCAAAGCCCTCTTAGCAACACAGACAGACCTTCAACTGCGCTACCTCATACCCGTCTGCTATTACTGCCATCTATCAAAGCCCTCTTGACAGCAAAACAGACCAATGCAATGCTTATTTTATCAGTTACTATTCAAATACTACCATTCAATGGTTAGTAAGCTGATGCATGCATTTTCCTTCTGAAAACAAAGCCCATTCAAAAATTACTTAATTTGGAGAGGTCTTTATCAGGCATCCTTACCACCATGGGTGATCCTCAGCAAACAACACAAACTAAGCATATAAGCAAAAGTTGCTTACCTTTGTAAGTGGCCACCTGTTTGTGCTGCTCGCCAAGGAAGCCCATGCTGATCAGTCACCTTTGCCCCTTTTCCACCCTGCTTGCAGCGCCAAAATGTCGTGGAAATTAATTGAAGACTCAGGCTTTGATTTCAGAAGGTTACAACTTTATTGGTTGATCAATAAAGTCGGGAGGTCTGCAGAACACACCCCGACTCCTGACGGCTTCTTGCTTAAATACTGATCCCAAACAAAGACGGCCAGTTTTCCCGCGCTGATTTTACATACAACATCTGGGTTTCATTAAATGTCACAGTTCTAGGTGCCTCAATGTATAGATCGGATTTCTTACACAGGCACATTCCAAGAGGCCTATATGCTCGGCTTCTCACGCCAGACTCCCATTATTTCAAGCTGGGGTATCTTTTATTCCTTAAAAGTAGGGTATATCACATAAAATAAGATAAAAATTTCTTCTACATCGCACAGTCTGGATGTGAGTTACCGATAGTTTCCTATCTTTTTCCAGATGGCAGGAGGGTGAAGAGTGAATGTGATCTGTGTGTCCCCGGTGACCTCTTCTACTGTTCTCACTATCCGCTGTAAGGTCTTGCGGTCCGAGAGGAACACCAGACTGTGATGCAGCTGCTCGGGATTCTCTCGATAGTCCCTCTATAGAAAGTGGTAAGGATCGGTAGTGGAAGCTGAACCATCCTCAGCCATCTCAGGAAGAGAAGATGTTTTTTATGCTATCGTGTGCAAGGAGTTGGTGTTGAGGGACCAAGTGAGGTTCTCCTCCAGATGGCCAACCAGGAATTTGGTGCTGTTGACCCTCTCCACACAGGAGCAGCTGATGTTCATCGGTTGCCGCTCTGTGTCCACCAGAAGTCAACAGTCATGTCCATGTGATTTTAGCAAGGTTCAGAAACAAGTTGTTGTGCCTACATCAGACTGTTAGCCTCTGCAATTTGAGGAATTGAATGGAGCCGTCACTGTCACAGGCAGGTGATGGTGAGTTTCCTTTGGTGACGTCTTTTTGGTGGTGATGGCTTGTATGCCCTGGCACATGACTGGATGAGCATTCTCTGGGCATGTGCGTGCTTCGTCTCTATGGCCCGGGAAAGGTTGGCCCTTGCTATTCTGATGGTGAAGTCTCGGGTCTTCACTAGTGCACACACCTCCACAGTAAATCCAGTAAAGTTTCTGGTTGTTCATGAGATGATGTTCTTGGAGACAGCAACATCATCGGTGCGCTGGTTGAAGCAACTGATCGCTGATGTGTACTCCTCCAAGTCAGTCAAGTTGCAGTAAGTTGCAGTCTTCCTAAAAGTATTCTCAAAACAACAGTGCAGTTTTTTATTGGCCAGGTTTTCACCTGCTTCAGAACCAGGTTCCCAGAATCATCAAACTGTAAACACTGGTCGGTTGATCAAGAACATAAACCTGTAACTAGGGATTTCACATCTAGGCAGACATGATAGGTGTCACAGATTTACCCTGCTGGGCTACAGTAGGTAATTCCTGGAACTCCAAATCTGGCCAACTCAGCTTATCGCTGCTGAGAACTCCAAATCTGGCCAACTCAGCTTATCGTTGTTGCGAAGAGCCACAAAGATTGAAAATCCCCCAGCAATGAAAATCATGCAGACAAGGCTGAAGGGCAGTATGATGAGTGTGAATGCAGAATGGTGAGCATTCCATAGTACGCCGCAGTACGTTTGTTGAAATTAATGGTTTACTCATGACACTTTGTCAAGCAGTTAGGGTCATACTAGAGCTATCTAGAGCATACTAAAGTCACATAGAGCTATCTGAACCACCCACAACAGGTGGACTAGTTCTCAGGTATTCTCAAGGAGGTAGGGCCAAAACTTCCACCGTCAGCCCCACGAAGAACCTAGGATGATCAAGCTGCTCCCTGTAGGCCCCAATTTGGCCACCGTCTACCCATGTTCTCAGAGCAAGAGCCCTTAGGCCCGGAGCCTCACCCAGGACAATGGGTCTGAAAGATCCCCAAAGAACTTCCTGCTGAAGGTGTATGCCAAGAAGTACATCGGGCCATATAAGATACAACTAGCATTCATTTTGGTTGCTTACCACCGGTCATTCTCTGGTCGATGAAGATGAACCCCACCTCAAGCTTGCTCAAGCCAGTACTGTGCAGCCCTCTGGTAGGTACATTGAACACTCGTGGGTCTCAGGCTGGCGCATACCATACGACAGTCTGGAAGTCCAACAAGAAGTTCTGTCAGAAGATGAAAACCTAGGAGTTGGCCCTGCAGCCTTTTAAAAAAATAAAAAGAAGAAATATATTTGAAAGCAATGATGAGACGGCCCAAGCATAAAAGTGTTGGTCATAGGCACCCAGATGCACCGCACAACCTGAGTGACTTTTGAGCATGTTGAGACCCCTAAAACCCACTGGACAATGATTGTCACTAAATATGACTTAAGTTATCGTCGGGGTTGGACATCTCTTTCTATGTGTCATTGCTAGTGATTGCATGGTGACGACTGCAGTGGCGCAGGTGCTTGGGCCCGGACTTCATTTGTGCAGGAGGAATAGGGTGTGTATAGGATGTGTACTGTGTGTAAGGTGTGTGTGTGTAGGATGTGTACGGTATGTGTAGGATGAGTAGTTTGTGTGTGTCAGTGTTTGTTTATAGTGTGTACACATGTGTGTGAGTACATGTGTGTGTGTAGTATATGTAGTGTGTGTAGTAATGTTTGTGTGTGTCGTGTCTATGTCGTCTGTGTGTGAAGTGTGTGTCTGTGTGTGTAAGTGTGGGGTGTGTTTAGGATATGTATGTAAAGTTTGTGAGTGTCTTTAGGTAATTACAGTGTAATTTGTGTTGTTCATGTCTGTGCTGTGTATGTGTGTGTGTGTGTGTGTGTGTGTGTGTTTGTGCATATATGTGTTGTTGTTGTTTTTTAAGATGTTTGTGTCATGTGTGAGTTTGGAGACATTTTTGTCTGGTGTGTTCAGAGGAGGCCAAATGGCTGTATGATATGCTAGGTGGTGAGCGTTCCATAGTACGCCACGGTACGTTTGTGGAAATGGGTGGGTTACTCGTGCCATCTTGTCAAGAAGATAGAATCATAGGGTCTGAGCAATCTCATCCACCAACACCACCCTTCACCAGTGTCTCACAAACAGCTGGACTTATAGGAGGTATTCTCAAAGAGGTAGGGACAAAAATTGCACTCTTCCTCCCACAAAGAACCTAGGATTGCGTGATCAATTTGCAGCCAGTTTGGCCTACCATCTACCCAGCGTTCCCAGAGCAAGCCCCCAAGACCCAGTACCTCACAGTGGGTCTAAAAGTTCCCCAAGAACCTGCTGCTAAAGGTTGATGTCAAGAATGTACATCAGTACGTCGGGCCATTGGGCAATTTCGGTTGCGTAACACTGGTCACTCCCCAGTTAATGAAGATAAACACCTCCTCAAGCTTGCTCATGCCAGTTCTGTGCAGCACTCTGGCGGGTCTATCACCATCAATATCCCAGTGGGGACCCGGCATGCATGGTCAGTTGAGGAACGCTTATGCGTCCAAACCAGACACATATTATTCCCCGGTCTGGTTGTCCACCGAGGAGCTCTCTGAAGATGAAGGCCAATAAGTTGGCCATGCGGCCTTTTAAAATAAAAAGAATAAATTTACAAGCAATGCAATCCAGAGTGTCTTCTTGTGCCAGCCCCAAGTCTGGATAAATGCAGAGGGTTGTGTCAGGAATGGCATCCGACGTAAAACATTTGTCAAATCAATTATGCGAATCACCAATTTCATTTCCATACTGGATCGGTCGCGGCCCGGGTTAATAATGACCTCCACCAGTGCTTTTGACCTACAGGCTGCTGGTGGAAATTAGGCTACTGTTGGTCAACAAAGGAGAGGAGGAACAAAGGAAGGTGGACATACTGTGTGTCCAGGAGAAAAGGTGGACAGGTAGCAAGGCTAGAAGCTTAGGATCAAGGTACAATTTGTTTTACCATGGATCTGTACAGGTTCGTGAATCAGAGAGATAGAGATGGGAAGGATGTGCAGCATGTTAGAGTGATTAAAGATAACGATGGAAAAGTACTGACAGATGCCAGGAGCGTGATGGGAAGATGGAAGAAATACTTTCAAGAGTTGATGAATGAGGAAAATGAAACTGTGGTCACAACTTGGTTGCACCTCACAATCTGTGTGACTTTTTAGCACGCTACAACCTCTTGAACAAATATCACATAAGTTTAATGGCTGGACGTCTCTTTCTAGTTAGGCATTGTTAGCTGTCACACAATGTCAGACGGGTTTCATGGCAACTGTAATGGCGCTGGAGCTTGAGCAGGATTCTAGGATGTGTACAGACATGTGTGTAGACATGCGTAGGATGTGTGTGAGATGTGTGTTTGTCTGTGGTTATTATTTATTTATTATGTGTATTGTGTGTGTGCTATGTCTAATTGGGATGTGAGTATATGTTTGTATTGAGCATATGTGTTTATATGTGTCTAGAAAGCATGTGTACTGGTTGTGTGTAATGTGTAGTATGTGTAAGTCTAAGATGTAAGTGTGTAGGATGTGGGTGTCTAGTGTTTGTGTGTATGGTAGTAGTGTAGTATGTGTGTATAGATTGTAGTGTGTGTGTGTGTGTGTGTGTGTGTGTGTGTGTGTGTGTGTGTGTGTGTGTGTGTGTGTACTTTGCTAGGAACCACCCTTGTGGCACAGAAATTAAAGGCACACAGAGAGCTGTACGATGTGACGACCGAAGAGCTGTATGATGTGCTAAGTGGTGAGCGTTCCATAATAGGCAGCAGTACATTTGGGGAAATGCATGGGATATACTCGGGGCATTTTTTCGAGCAGATAGAGTCATAGCATCTAAGTTAACTAAAACATCCACAACCCCCTTCCTCAGTCTTTCACAAACAGGTGGACTTATCGGAAGGTATTCTCAAAGAACAAGGGCCAAAAACTTGGACACCCCCCACCAAAAACCTAGGACTGCTTGATCAATCTGCTCCCTGCAGCCAAGTTGGCTACCCATGCTTCCAGAGGAAGCCCCCAAGACCAAGAGCCTCACCCAGAACAGTGGATCTAAGAGTTCCCCGCCCAAAAATCTGCTTAAGGTTGAAGGCAAGAAGGTACATTGGTACATGGGTCATTGAAGATGCAACAAAGATTTAATTTCAGTTGCATACAGTTGATTACTTCTCGCCTGTCGATGAGGATAAACACCTCTCCCAGTCTTGTGCAGTACTCTGGCAGGTCCATGGACAGCAACATCACAATGGGGACGCCGCGTCCACAGTCAGGCGAGGAACATTAATGGGTCCCATACAGGCATATACTGTTCCCTTGTCTGGCTAAAAAACAAAGAAGAAATATAGCTACAAGCAAGGATGAGCGGGCCCAAGCACCTTTGCCATAGACCACTTGTTCGAACCTCACAACCTGTGTGCCTTTTCAGCATGCTAAGACCTATTAAAAAAATATGACATAAGCTTAAGGCATCACTATTCCTGGACACCTCTTCCTGATACGCCATTGCTAGCTGTTTCAATGTTGGTCGGGTTTGGTGATGACTATAATGGCACAAGGGCTTGAGCAGGTCATCGTTTCTGAGGAATGGGTAGAATGTGGAAACACTGAGAAAACGTGTGTGTGTGTGTGTGTGTGTGTGTGTGTGTGTGTGTGTGTGTGTGTGTGTGTGTGTGTTTGTGTGGTGTGTGTGTGTCGTATGGGTCTGTGTTTGCAGTATGTTTCATGTATGGTTCATGTGTGTAGTGTTTTTTCATGCAGAAGAGTACTATAAAATGAATAATTATAATAATTATTATAATAATACATGTAGTGTGTGTGTGTGTGTGTGTGTGTGTGTGTGTTTGTCTGTGTGTCAGTGTGTGTGTGTGTGTGTGTGTGTGTGTGTGTGTGTGTGTGTGTGTGTGTGTGTGTGTGTGTGTGTGTGTGTGTGTGTGTGTGTGTGTGTGTGTGTGTGTGTGTGTGTGTGTGTGTGTGTGTGTGTGTGTGTGTGAGTTTATATGGATTTATGTGTTGCATTTTTGTGTGTGTCTCGTCTGGGTCTGTGCGCAGTATCTTTAATGTATGTTTAATGTTTTTAGCGTTTGTGTGTGTAGAATAGAATTTGTAAAACACACAATGCACTTTTTTATGCACTTTTCATGCTCAAAATATGAAAAAGGCTAACAAAAAATAGTTATTGAAAAAATGTCATGTTTCTCACACAACTAAGGCATCGTCATGTGAAACACCCAAAACGTATTACTATGCACTTTTTATGCTCAAAACGTGAAAAAGACTAACAAAAAAATGTGTTAGTCAACATGAATGTCATAATGCATGAAAGTGTTGGAAATCATCATTCCTTTCATTATTATGCATGTCATGATGAGATAAAGCGTTTGCTGCGTTCTTAGCGCTGTACGAGCTCAGGAAAGCGGTTTTCTCACACAACTAAGGCATCGTCATGTGAAACACCCAAAACGTATTACTATGCACTTTTTACGCTCAAAACGTGAAAAAGACTAACAAAAAATATGTTAGTCAACATGAATGTCATAATGCATGAAAGTGTTGGAAATCATCATTCCTTTCACTTTTATGCATGTCATGATGAGATAAAGCGTTTGCTGCGTTCTTAGCGCTGTACGAGCTCAGGAAAGCGGTTTTCTCACATAACTAAGGCATCGTCATGTGAAACACCCAAAACGTATTACTACGCACTTTTTACGCTCAAAACGTGAAAAAGACTAACAAAAAATATGTTAGTCAACATGAATGTCATAATGCATGAAAGTGTTGGAAATCATCATTCCTTTCACTTTTATGCATGTCATGATGAGATAAAGCGTTTGCTGCGTTCTTAGCGCTGTACGAGCTCAGGAAAGCGGTTTTCTCACACATCTAAGGCATCGTCATGTGAAACACTCAAAACGTATTACTATGCACTTTTTACGCTCAAAACGTGAAAAAGACTAACAAAAAAATGTTAGTCAACATGAATGTCATAATGCATGAAAGTGTTGGAAATCATCATTCCTTTCACTTTTATGCATGTCATGATGAGATAAAGCGTTTGCTGCGTTCTTAGCGCTGTACGAGCTCAGGAAAGCGGTTTTCTCACACAACTAAGGCATCGTCATATGAAACAAACAAAATGAGTTTATATGAACTTTTTATGCTCAAAACGTGAAAAAGACTAACAAAAAAATGTTAGTCAACATGAATGTCATAATGCATGAAAGTGTTGGAAATCATCATTCCTTTCACTTTTATGCATGTCATGATGAGATAAAGCGTTTGCTGCGTTCTTAGCGCTGTACGAGCTCAGGAAAGCGGTTTCTAAACACAACTATGGCATCGGCATGTG
>QNUK01000691.1:295000-320151 GCA_013621035.1 Clarias magur | reverse complement strand
TGTAGGAGCTGGTTGGCGACCCGTTGAGACCGAAGTCCCATCTGTGCTGCCAGGTTCTCTGCTCGAGACAGGTCTGGTCCGGTGATGTTCACCAGCTGCCGGAGTGTCACGATCCCTGCTTTTATCAGGGTCTTGGATAGTGCTGGGGTGGTTGGACTAGAGATGTCCAGCTGCCCTCCACAGACTAGGGGCTCCTCCAGCAGCCAGTGTAACGTTCTGCTTCCTTTGTTTTGTTTTTTAAAAAAGGTCCAGATTTTAAAAAGTCTTTGATAAAATACGGGTAATCCAGTAGTGTCCAGTGCTGTGGGGTCCATTAAAAACAGAGTTCTGTCCAGCCCAAGACCTCCCACCGTGCGTAGGAGTGTGTAGGCTACCGCTCTCCATCCTTCATCACTCGCTCCGGTGAGAAGTCTCTGGATGAACTGCAGACGGAAGGCTGCAGTTCTGCTGGCTAGCTGCACCAGGCCCTGTCCTCCTTCCTCTTTGGGCAGGTGAAGTAGACTTTGTGGTAGCCAGTGCAGTTTGTCCCAGAAGTCGTCTACCAGTAGGGCCTGTATGCTTGCTAGCAGGTTTGGTGGTGGGTCCATGCATGCCAGTTTGTGCCACAGGGACGATGCTGCTAGGTTGTTGATGACCAGCACTCGTCCTCTGTAGGACATTTTTGGGACCAGCCACTTCCATCTGCTTAGTCTGCCTTTTATGTTTTCAACAAGTCCATCCCAGTTTTTGTTTAAAAACTCAGCACTGCCCAGGTAGACACCCAAGTATTTAAAACCAGTCTTTTTCCACATTAAACCCCCTGGTAGTGTGGGCTGGTCGTCTCCCCATTCTCCTACTAAAATGGCTTCACTTTTAGTCCAGTTGATTTTAGCAGATGATAAAACCTTAAAATCTTCTAAAACATCAGTTAAAAGATTCACATCTGCCTGTGTGTTGACCATTACAGCTAGATCATCGGCATAAGCTGAAACACAGGTTAAAATATTAAAATGAGGTATATTAAAACCAGAAAGCTGCTCTCTTAGTTTGCATAAAAGAGGTTCGATCGCTAAAGAATATAGCATTCCTGACAGAGAGCAGCCTTGTCTAATACCTCTGTGTACTTTAAAAGGGACACATAAACCACCATTAACCTTCAGTACACTCTCAATGTCACTGTACAGTGTCTTTATCATTGTTATGAAATCTGGGTTGAACCCGAAGCTTTCCAGCACCTTCCACAAGTATTTGTGTTCAACCCGGTCGAAAGCTTTTTCCTGGTCCAGCAAAATGAGACCGGTCTTTAAGCCTAGCAGTCTAGAGACATCCAAAATATCACGGATTAAGTGTATGTTATCAAAGATAGACCTACCAGGCACGCAGTACGTCTGGTCGTGATGAATGACCTGCTCCAGTACCTTTGTCAGTCTTGAGGCTAATGCTTTTGAGAGTAGTTTGTAGTCAGTGCACAGCAGTGATACCGGGCGCCAGTTCCCCAGGTGCGTCAGGTCTCCCTTTTTTGGCAGTAAGGTCAGGACAGCCCTCCTGCAGCTCACCAGGAGCTTTCCTTCTTTCACGCTGTCCTGCAACACCTCTAGTACATCCTGTCCTATTACTGACCAAAACGCCTTGTAGAACTCTACAGGGAGACCGTCTATACCCGGCGCCCGCCCGTTCTTCAGGCCTTGGAGGGCCTTCTGAATCTCTGCCAGTGTCAGTTCTGCCGCCATGTCAGTGGCAGCGTCTTCTGACAGCTTGGGCAGGTTTTTCAAGAAGGTTTCCTCCATTGCATGTGCTTCTGACCACTCACTACTGTACAGCTTTGAGTAGAAGCCGTGTGTCTGCTTGCGAATCCCAGTGGGCTCTGATACGAGATCCCCTGACTCTGATCGCACAGCATGTATGATTCTTTTCTGTCCATTTTTTTGTTCCAGACCAAAAAAGAACTTAGAAGGAGCATCCATTTCAGTAGCGTGTTTAAACCGTGAGCGGACCAGCGCCCCCTGTGCTGCAGTGCCCAGTAGGTCGTTCATTAGGTTGTTTTTCAGGGATTCAATGTTTCCTCCGTTTTCTGTGGTCTCTAAACACTGGAGTTCTGCTATTTCGGTCTCTAGCGCTCTCATTGATCTAACAATGTCTTTTGTGACATTGAGTGTGTACTGTTGACAAAAAACTTTTATTTGTGCTTTAGCTAGATCCCACCATTGCTGTAGAGAGCTAAAATCTGCTTTTTGTGATTTAAGACTGGTCCATAAAAAAGTAAAAGACTCAATAAAATTGGCATCTTCTAAAAGTAGGGTGTTAAAATGCCAGTAGGCTCTTAGGCTTTAGGTTTCTCCTACTGACAGCGCACTGCACCATACTATGATCAGAGATGCCTACTGGGACGATAAAACATTTAGTAAAATAAGACAGTTGATGTTTAAAACCATAAAATCGATCGAGTCTTGCCAGTGAGAGTGTGTTCTCTATGGAGTGGGCCCAGGTGTACTGTCTTTGTTTCTTGTGTAAGTCTCTCCATATGTCACTTAAGTGCTGGGCCTCCATCATCTCCCACATGCGTTTACGGGAGGCCATGTGAGGTTCTCTATGGTTTCTGTCCAGGTTGTCGGTTGTGCAGTTAAAATCCCCACCCAGAATTAAAATATCAGCAGAGTTACAGTCATTAATTACGCTGTTTAGTTTATCTAAAAACATCATCCTCTCTACTGCCTTGGTGGGAGTGTACACACAAATAAAAACAAAAACTTCATTTTCATAAAACGTTCTCACTTTTAAAAGCCTCCCATTTAAAAATTCTTCTACTGTATAAGAGTTTGGTATAAAATTGCGAGCAAAGAGCAGTGCGACTCCACCACTCAGTGGTGTATTGTGGCTCAGAATCGCGAGCCCATCCCACTCCTTTGACCAGTCCGCTGCGTTCTTGGAGTCGCTGTGTGTCTCTTGAAGTAGAGCCACATCAACATGTTTCTGTTTTAAAAGTTCGTATAGTTTGGCTCTTTTTTCACATGTTCTTGCCCCATTAATATTTAAACTCGCAATATTTACTTCACTCATTAAAAAGTGTGTAGATAAAAAGACAGTCTTATATAAAAGAAAACATACCAGTGTCCAGCAAGGAGTAAAAATCCTTCTAGAATTCCTCTTCAGCAAGCTCCTTGTTTATTTTGGTAATCCATTTCTTTAGTCTGAAGATTTCAAGTTCAGCGAAAACTTTTTGTTTCTTGTAATATTTGACGTCATGGACGAACTGCCTCTTGCTTGAGAAGTGGTCTTCTATTTTGATTTTTGACCCCCCTTTCGTCTTTTCTAAAAAAACATGTATGGATTCCTCGCTGTAGACGACTGGCATTCTTTCTTCCTCTGCGGTGAGGAGCAGCACAGAGTCTGAGATGTACCCATCACTGTCTGACTCCGGTTCGGGGTCTTTTTTGGGGAGTTTTTTTCCTCCTCCTTTCCGGTCTTTTTTCCTTTTTTGTGCCTTGAAGGAGGCCTCCTCTTCCATCTCTATGTCCGCCTCGTCCCCTTGTGACAGTGCGGCTGATGCTTCCATTTGACGGCTCCTCGCCCTTGTACCCATCGCTGAGAGCACAGGTAGCTCCAGCGCTGCACCCGAACCCTCTGTGACCTTATCAGCAGTGTTCGGCCTCTCCGGTGCCGGCTGGGTCAGGTTGGGTTCCTCTCGGTCCGGTTTGGCCGAGCTCGTTGTTTCTGGTGTAACTCCAGTTGACTCTCGGACTGCAGGCTGGGGTTCGGTCTCCTCTGGCTCTGGGTCAGCAGCATTGCCGGGTCCCTCAGCAGACGGCCGAGCTGTAGTCGCAGGGGGAGCGGCCTCGCCCGGCACGGTCGCGTCGTGACCCGCTCGCTCAGAAGCACCAGGATCACTCTGTCTTTCGGGACAAGCACGGACCAGATGTCCCATTGCACCACATTTAAAACATTTTATATCAGTGTCTGAGGAGGCGAATATACTGTAGTCAAAGTTTTCAACCCTGAATTTTAAAACAGCATTTAGCTCTTCTACACCCTCTTTAAAGATCATAAAAACAACTCTCCTAAAAGACACCAGGTGTTTAATCAGTGGGGATTTACAGCCCAGGGGGATTTTCTTTATAGGGGAGACCAGTCTTCCATATCTGGACAGTTCTGCAGCGATGACACTATCAGGTATGAAGGGAGGGACATTGGACAGAACTATTTTCTTGGCTGGGGAGCTCAGGGGAGAAACCCGGATGTGCTCGTTATTAACAGTGATTCCATTCTGTACAAGTTTAGCCGCTTTATCAATACTATTTACAAACGTGACAACAGCGCTGTTCATGCGGGAAGCAGAGACGATGTTCTCATGTCCCACCACATCACCAACCGCTAACACACACTCCTCTAAACTCGCCGCGCACACCACACGCACACCGTGCCGGCGAGTTAAACTTTCAAAACGCTGTGTGTTCTGAGCCGCCATGCTGAGGCAGGACCCAGGTCCATTGAGACAACTTGGCACACACTTTTTCCACTACACCCTCCCAGTTTTTATTTTGTACGTCTTGTGTCCCTAAAAACACCCCAAGGTACTTGAGGCCGATCTTGCCCCATTGGAGACCACCTGGTAAGATTGGGGGTCCTGTGTCCTGCCATTGCCCAACTAAAAAACTCTCACACTTTTCCCAGTTCACACGTGCTGAAGAGGCTCTCGTGTAAATGTTCAGGTTCCTAGTCAGAGCCCTAACATCATCTTGATTATTAATAAAAACGGTTACGTCGTCGGCGTACGCTGACAGCACAAGTCTCTCTTGTGACCCACTAACATGAACGCCCTGTAGCTCGGCTCTTAATTTGTGCAGTAGTGGTTCTATTGCAAGACTATAGAGTTGTCCAGACAGTGGGCACCCCTGTCTAATTCCCCGTTTCATTTTAAAAGGGCAACTGAGCCCACCTCCAATCTTAAGTGTAAAAACCGCTTCAGAGTATAAAAGTTTAATCCACCATAAAAAGTTGTTTCCTATGCCAAAAGATTCAAGAGTCTGGAAAAGATAATCATGGTCAACTCTATCAAAGGCCTTTTCTTGATCTATCGATAAAAAACCTAGTTCATTCTGTTTTGTTTTACAAAAGTCGATTAAGTCTCTCATTAAAAACAGATTGTCCGTTGAGGTATGCAGTAGGTCTGGCTGTTATGAACCACTGAGTGCAGGCACTGTTTCAGTCTGTTTGCGAGACACTTTGAAAGTATTTTGTAGTCACTGCATAGTAGTGACACTGGTCTCCAGTTTTTCAGTTGCCCCAAGTCTCCTATTTTTGGGATCAGTGATAGGACCGCCCTTGTGCAGCTCACTGGTAGCTTCCCGCTGTTAAAAGCACATTTAAAAATATCATAAAAATCAGCTCCTATTATACTCCAGAAATGTTTGTAAAATTCACTTGGCAGTCTGTCTATTCCTGGTGAGCATCCTATTGCCAAGTCAAGTCAAGTCAATTTTATTTATATAGAGCTTTTAACAATTGACATTGTCGCAAAGCAGCTTTACACAATAAAATGAAGTAAGTTTGTATGAAATCACAAGCAATGTGTATGAATCAAAATGATAAGATTGTCCCTGATGAACAAGCCGAGGACGACGGTGCTGAGGGAAAAAATCCCTGAGATGGTAATTAGGAAAAAGAAACCTTGAAGGAACCGACTCACAGGAACCCATCCTCATCTGGGTGATAACGGATAGCAGAGAATGATCAGCATAATAATGTGTACTGGAAGTTCAGTGTAACAGGAGATGTGTTAAAATTAAAAGGAGTCCAGGTTGTTCCTGGAGGCTCAGGTGGACTGTAGGAGATTCCAGTCCTGAGCTATCGAACAACTGAAGTCACAGGTCCCCAGAGCATCAATCGATGATAGGACAGTCTTCATGGAAACCATCCCAGCCACCAAGCGCATCCAGGCAGACCACACGGGGCATCCATGCGACGGGATCTCCAACCAGAAGCAGGACTCCAGGACGGGTTAGACGGCTTTTCATTGAGGGAGAGGGGTCTGGATCACTGCAACTTAGGAGCGAAACACTGTATAGCTTCGACAGAAGACGAGAGAAGGGAAAGGAGAGAGGGAGAGAGAGAGAGAGCAAAAAAGGAGAGAACAGAAAATAAAGGAGAGGATGGGCAGTTAAGGTCTGGTTCACAGTCAACATGTATAAGGGTGAATGTATATTAGTAGCAAAGGGCAAGCAGGGAACTCGCAGGACTAACTATAACAGCATAACTAAAAGGAGAGCGAAGGAGAACACAGACCATGGAGGGCTCCCTTGAGATGATAAAGCAACAATCCACCTCACCGTCAACAAACCTGAAGTGAACATGAGAGTGGGGAGGACAGCATCTAAACATAGCAGTTCACCAGAATACTCTACGTCCATGAGTCCCCCAGATCTGCTCCTTTACCTAAGGCTCATCTATTTACAAACATGCTGCGCTAAATAAATAGGTGTTTAGCCTAGACTTAAACACTGAGACTGTGTCTGAGTCCCGAACATTAACAGGAAGACTATTCCATAACTTTGGGGCTTTGTAAGAAAAAGCCCCCTGCTGTAGTTTTATAATACGTGGTACTGTCAAACAGCCTGCATCATTTGATGGAAGTAGGCGTGGCGGATCGTAAGACCACTAACAGTTCACTCAAATACTGTAGCGTTTTTAGTGAGGATTCTCGCTGCTGCATTCTGCACCAACTGAAGCTTGTTTATACACCTAGTTGAACAGCCAGACGTTACAGCGTTACAATAGTCCAACCTAGAGGTGATAAAGGCATGAACTAGTTTTTCTGCATCATTTAGTGACTATGTTTCTTATCTTGGCAATATTTCTAAGTTGAAAGAAAGCTATCCTGGTAATATTATCTACATGTGCTTCAAACGAAAGGCTGGAATCTATAATCACACCGAGGTCTTTTAACTGTTGCACTTGATGGAACAAAAAAGCCATCTAAATTACAGTCTGAATCAGGAAAGCTTACTTCTAAGCTACGGTGGTCCTATGACTAGAACTTCTGTCTTATCAGGATTAAGCAGAAGAAAATTAATTAAAAACATCCAATGCTCGTATGTCCTGGCACACACTGCTCAATTTTAGCAAACTGGTTTTTCTCATCTGTTTTGCTGAGACATATGATTGTAGTGTTCATTCATGATAACAATGAAAACTAATACATTGTCTTACAAATTATGTGTGCCCAGAGGAAGCATGTAAAGGGAAAAAGCAAGTGAGGCCTAAAACTGAGCCCTGTGGAACACCAACTGCCACTTTGAGAACATGAGAATGTCACCAATCTGAAATCTACAAACTGATAACGATCAGTCAAGTAGGATTTAGCCACAGAGCGGCATGTTCCCTTATTCCTACTACCTTTTCTAATCTGTGAAGGAGAATACTATGATCAATGGTGTCAAAAGCTTCACTGAGGTCCAGTAACACAAGTATAGTGACGCAACCCTGATCAGAGGCCCATAGGAGGTCGTTTACTACTTTAACAAGTGCTGTCTCTGTGCTGTGATGAGGCCTAAATCCTGACTGATACACTTCATTTATGCTATTTCTGTGTAGATGTGAACATAGCTACTGTGATACTACCTTTTCCAAAATCTTGGAGTTAAACGGAAGGTTTGATATCGGCCTGTAATTAGAAAGCAGACAGGGGTCAAGGTCAGGTTTCTTGATTAGCGGTTTAATAACGGCTAATTTAAAGGATTTGGGGACATACCCACTACTGAGTGAACAGTTAATTACTTTCAACAGGGGTTCTATTATTGCTGGTACTATCTGCTTGAGAAAATGTGTCGGTATAGGATCTAATATACAGGTTGACGATTTTGAAGGAGAGATGAGTGAAATTAGTTCCCTCGCTTCAAGGGGAGTAAAGTGTTCTAAGTTCTGATGTGATGTGGTTAGATCATCTGAATTATTTAAATTGTCTGGTTTCAAAGCCTGAATTTTTTGCCTAATATTTATGATTTTATTATTGAAAAAGTTCATGAAATCCTCACTACTGCATGATGTTGTTGTGGAGATTTCTGCAGTGGTCTTGTTTTTAGTTAATTTAGCTACGGTATTGAATAAAAATCTCGGGTTGTTTTTGTTATTTTCTATAAGAGTGGAGAGATGCGTTGATCTAGCATCACTGAGAGCTTTTTTATAGTTCAGGATGCTCTCCTTCCAAGCTATTTTGAATACTAACAATTTAGTTTGGTGCCATTTACGTTCGAATTTTCGAGTGGTTTGTTTTAAAGCACGTGTGTGGTCATTATACCAAGGAGCGAGTTTCTTATCTCTAATCATTTTCCTTTTAACTGGAGCGATATTATCTAAGCTATAACGAAGTGCTGACTCTAGATAGTCATTCGCCTGTTCGAGTTCTGTGAAGTCAGATGGCGATCCAATCAAAGTAGATAATTCTGGAAGATTATTGATAAAGCTCTGTGCGGTATTTGATGTAAATGTACGTTTAAGGTGGAAGCGCGGTGCTGTGCGTACATTATTACTATAACACGCTTTAATCGAGACAAGGTAGTGATCTGAGATAACTTCAGACTGTGGAATTGTGGGTATATTTCCTATACTTAATGCGAAGGATAATATTAAATCCAAAGTGTGACCTGCTTTATGAGTGGGTCCTACTACACACTGATTTACTCCTACTGAGTCCAGTATGGACAAGAATGCTGTTCTCAGAAGGGCTTCTGGATTCTCACAATGAATATTAAAGTCTCCAGCAATTAACGCTTTGTCTACAGAAACAACAAGGTTTGAAAGGAAATCTGCAAATTCGCAGAGAAACTCCGAGTACGGCCCTGGGGGTCTGTAAATGATGATTAGCGGGATTGACTGAGCTGACTTTATGTTACTATAGAGAACTTCAAATGCATTAAATTTAAAACTGTGTTTTTGTACGAGAGACAGATTATGGTTATAAATAACTGCGACTCCTCCTCCTCTACCAGTTAGCCGAGGCTGGTGTATGTAGCTGTATCTGTAGCTGTATTGCGAGCTGCTGAACAGCGTCAGTTAGCTCCTGCAGCTCGAGTTCTGCGTCCAGCGCACTGCTTTGCTCCAGGGACAGTTTTGGTAGTTCCCTGAGAAGTTCCTCTCTGCAGGATGGGTCACAGCGTTCTGCACTGTAGAGCTGGGTGTAAAAGTCTGTGGCTGCTCTCCTCATCTCGCTTGGGTCAGATGTTGATGTTCCATCTGCTCGTGTCAGGTACACCATCTGATTTTGGGCTTTTGTTGATCTGGACAGGTTGAAGAAGAAGGCACTGGGAGCGTCCATGTCCTTGATACAGGAGATACGGTGTCTGATCAGGGCTGTTTTAGCTTGTTCGTGGAGGAAGGAGCTCAGAGCTTTTCTTTTTCCCTCCAGGACACAGCCCATTCTGATGTCATTCTCATTCACCATTCTACTTTCTGTTTGACTAATTTCTGCCTCAAGTTCTTTTAAAGTGGTTTTAAAAGCATCTGATATGTGCTCGGTGTAATTTTTGCAGAAGTTTTTTATTTGGTTTTTTCCCACCTCCCACCAAGAGACCAAACTGCTAAAATCCCCTTTTCTGTCTTTCCATTCATTCCATAAAATTTAAAAATTTCTATAAAGAGTCTCATCCTGTAAAAGTTTTATATTAAAACGCCAGTATGAGCTCTGCCTTTTTGTGTTTGGCATCGTTAACTCTATGCTTATCAGGTGATGATCAGAAAACCCAGTGGGGGAGATGGCTGTTTTGGAGAGAATGTTTCTCTCGGATTTGGTGATATAAAACCTGTCCAGTCTTGCTGCAGTGATCGTTGTATTATTAGATTTATTATTAGATTATTAGATTAGTATTTTCTAGTATTCGGATTTTTTTCCCTCCACACATCGACCAGACTGCTCTGTCTAATGAGCTCTTCCAGCGCCTCAGCAGACTTTGGGTGTGGTTCCTCCTTGGTCGCTGTGTGTCTCCTGTAGGAAGACCACATCAATGTTCTTTTGCATTAAAAAGTCTCCTGCTACTGCTCTTTTTCTCTTATCTCTGCCACCATTCATGTTTAAAGATCCTATTTTTAAAATATCCATCAGAAAAAGTAAAACAGAAAATAAAAAAGCGGGAGGAAAAACAGATGTAAAGTGCACTAAAGAGAACAGAATAGACCCAGTGTGATGCATTCATTTGTGTTTTACATGTGACCGCCGCCATTTTGTTATGTGGTCTTTTAAGCGCCATCTCTTTTTTTTACTCAGTAGATCGTAGCTTGTGTTGCGCTGTAAATGTGCTACCGATGCTATAAATTGTTTAACATCTGTGAAATGGTCTTCAATGTTGATAGTTTTTTTTATATTTTTTCCAATGTGGAGAGCTGCTGATCTTCCCCAAACCGTGATACACTGATGTCTGATATATCAGAAAATCGGTCTTCTTCATAATCTTCATCTATTTGGTCTTCGTCTTGCTCTATGAGTGATATTTCTTCCGCACTGACTGCCCCACCCATGCTATTTATTCCCCCCAATAAGACTGGTTCTTTTACAGTGTCTGAGCCCGCTGCTGAAACTAGATCTTTCTGTGTGTTCCACGTGATTCTTTTTGCTCTGGGCTCTCCAACCCTCTCAGCGGGGTTTTTACAGTTCAGAGACACCACTCTCATACTGCTCACTATCTTACCGAATCGACACAGTTCCCTCTCTATATCCTCATCGGGGATAAAAGGGGGAATGTTCGACACGGTGACCTTCATTGTTGTAGCACCCAGCGGAGTAACGGAATAAAGTTCGCCACTTACCTTTATTCCGTTTTCAATCAGCTGATGCACGAGCTCCCTCTCCTTAACGAACACCACCACGGCCTTGTTCATCCGCGACGCGGACACGATGCTCTCACACCCGATACACTCCCCAACGGCCAACAACACCTGCTCCACCGACACCACGGCGCTCACCTCACAGCGGACCCCGTGACGGAGTGAGAGAGGGCGGGCTGCACCGCTCGGGTGAGCCGCCATCCCTGCACCCCGTCACCTCATCAACAGCCCCACACACCAGCGGGTTAAACTAATAACACCGTGTGCGCGGCTGTTTATAGATGTGTAATATGTTTAATATATGATGATTTTGAAAAGAAAAAAAGCTCAAAAGTCTTAGAAAGTTTCCAAACAAGTTGGAAAATGCTCATCCGCTCTCAAACCACCTTCCAGCATGCACCAGAGAGAGAGAGAGAGAGAGAGAGAGAGAGACAGAGACAGAGAGAGAGACAGAGAGACAGAGAGACAGAGAGAGACAGTGACAGAGAGAGAGACAGAGAGAGACAGTGAGAGACAGAGAGACAGTGATGTGTATGAATGTGGTTAGAAAGTCATGTTCAGTTATTTCTCCAGTCATCTGCAACATTGACCTTCATCATGATCAAACACACAGCATGCTCAAACCAAACATATTTTGGTTTAACCCAGCAACATAGGATTGTGTGTGTGTGTGTGTGTGTGTGTGTGTGTGCGTGTGTGTGTTTGGACCTGAAGATAAAGTGCAGTATCTGAGGCCGTATGCCAAGGCAGCTGTGAGACTGACAACTCAACTCCATTATAACTGAGAGAGAGCGACCTGAGGGCAAGAAACACACACACACACACACACACACACACACACACACACACACACACACACACACAACCTTACGCTGTTGGGGTAATCCAGCTGTGCACCTGACTAAGGGTTCTAAGGGCGCAACAAGCAACAAATTATAATGGAGTGGTGCCAGCTGGTGTGTGTGTGTGTGTGTGTGTGTGTGTGTGTGTGTGTGTGTGTGTGTGTGTGTGCGTGTGTGCGTGTGTGCGCTTCCAGATACATTAAGTAAACTCAAACTGCTCTCAGCAACCATCAATTATTTATCTTCCTCTTTCACTTCCTCGCTTTCATTCTTTATCTCCCGGTCTTAGATTTCTTTCTTTCTTTCTTTCTTTCATTCTTTAGTTTTCTCTTTCTCTTCATGTAGTTAACTTTTTTGTTTCTTTTTTTAATATTACATTTATTAAATCATTCTATCCTTCATTATCATAATTATCATCAATCTTGTTCAATCTTTCTCTCAATATTTACAATCTCAGTCTGTTGTTTTCTCCTTCTTCTTTTATTTCCGTTTAATTCACTCCGGTTTCTGTATTTCTTTTTGTCTTTCTATTATTCTCTTTCATTGTATTTAAACATCCCGTAATGCACCTCCCCTCATAAACCTCCCCTCCTCACATGTGCACGGATTAGTATAGACTGTAGCTCCTCACACAGGGCACCAGGATGGTTACACTCTACCTCCTACAATGTGGTCAACTGTAAGAATAGATTCTACCTCCACATGTAGAGTATCAGTTATATACTATATATATATATATGTAGTACTTCCTTACCAATAGATATACAGTAGATGGCACGTCCTCACGTGGGGCAACAGTAAGTATAGATCAGACTTCCTCATATGGGAACCAGTAAATACAGACGATACCTTCTTACATGGAGCACCTGGAAATGCAAATATCAACTTTAAATTCAATTAAATTTTATTTAATCGTTAATCTTTATTGTAACGGAAACTGTGTCTAATTGTTGCAATAACTTCTAGCTACAGTAAATAGTATTCCAAAAGCATTTTATCTCATGCATTTCTGTAAATCACACAAAAAAACATTAAATACGGCTATAAATAAGGGCATTTCTGGAGAAAATAGAAGAAGAAAATCATTAAGAATTAACGTAAGTACTTACAAACACACAGTGTCACCGCGCAAGACAAAAAATGTTCATGAGTCAATGAGCCAGTCCCTCCCTCTGGGCCAAGCACATAGCACTCTGCCATCTGCGGCATAATCATCCAACAAGAATGGGTAGATCATAGCATTTCTTTTTCTAAATTCACAGTAAAAACACACACACACACACACACACCATGACTGCCAGTTTTGGACTTTTCTAGGATGATATGTTTCCCTTATTTTCATGGCTATGATTCTGTTTTGTAGTATAACGAATGCATCAGTGCACCTGTATGAATTTTACTGCAGCAATGTTTCCAATGTGGCTGTGGCGGTAAATTGATCTGTAGCTTTAATGTATGTGTAGCATTAGTTCCAAGGTGTATATGGTGTTATTTCCAGTGTATCTGTGGTGGGAGCTACAAACTGTCTGTTGTGTTAGTTAACGAGTCTGTGGCGTTTGTTACAGTGTGTCTGTGGTAATAATAAGTCTGTCGAGTTAATTACAGTGTATTTGTGGTGACAGTTAATAAGTTTGTGGTGTCAGTTAATTAATGTGTTTCTGTTGTGTTAATTAATGAGTCTGTGGTGTTAGTTACAGTGTGTCTGTGGTAATAAAAAGTTGCATTAATTACAGTTAAAGAAGAAAAAGTTCAGGGTGAGTGCAAGAAATGAGAAAATGTACAATGTCCGGGGAATGTGCGAATGTGCAAATGTGCATGTGTGTACTGTACAGATGAGCAACGTCCATAAAGTGGCCATAATTGTGCAATGTGCAAGCATGCAGAAATGGTTTAGTCCTGTGTGGTGTACTGATTAATTCAATTCAATTCAAGTTTATTTGTATAGCACTTTTATTTATTTATTTATTTATTTATTTATTTATTGGATTTTCCCCCGATTTTCTCCCTAATTTAGTCGTGTCCAATTCCTCCCCGTCACTAGGGGGCGCTCCCACATTAAGGCTACTACTACCCCTCAGCCGGGAGGGCCGAAGACTATCACATGTTTCCTCCGAACCACGTTACGCCAGCCGACCGCATCTTTTCAAACCGCACCATTGGGGGCGGAGTCACACACTCGGAGGACGGCGCTATCCGCTCCCTCCGCCGCGCGAGCTCACAGACGCCCCCGACTGGCTGTAGAGCCGTGATTAATGTGGGAGCACTAAGTACCTCTCATCCCTCCCCTCTGAGAGAGCTCGGCCAATCAGCTCTCTCTAGACCTCCGGCATCACCCGGGATTCGAACTGGCGATCTCCGGATGATAGGGCAAGCGATTTACCACTGCGCCACTCGGAGGCCCCATGTCTAGCGCTTTTAACAATTTTCATTGTAGCAAAGCAGCTTTACACAATCAAAAGAATTATTTAAGTTTGTATGAAATGTGAATGTGTATGAATAAAAAAAAAAAAGACATATTGTCCCTGATGGGCGACGGTGCTGAGGGAAAAACTCCCTGAGATGGCGTTAGGAAGAAACCTTGAATGGAACCGGACTCAACAGGGAACCCATCCTCATCTGGGTGAAAGCAGGAATTGCTCTGCATTCATACTGTTAGGTGGCTGGCAGTTCAGTATAACAGTTGTTAATAGATGTTAATTGATGTTAATATGGAGTCCAGGTAGTTATTGCTGGCTCAGGTAGACTTGTAGGAAATTCCAGTCCAGAACTATCGAGCGACTGTAGCCAAGTTTGCAAAGAAACAGCTGTCAACATCAGTCGAGGCCAGAACCGTCTTCATAGTAGAGTGAAACCGTCCCCAGACATCCGACGCGTCCCAAAGAGACACACGGGACATCCATGTGACGAGATCTCCAACCAGAAGCGGGGCACCAGGATGAGTCAGGCAGGTCCAGAGGGCAGAGGGAGTCTGGATCACTGGAAGCTCAGGAACGACATGTGTAACTCGACAGAGCGAAAGAGAGAGAGAACAGGAGAGGGGAGATAACAGTTCGGTCTGGTCACAGTCACATAATATATTAGTGTAGAGTGCAAGCAGGGACTCCTAGTGTCCAGGTGAGTGAGTGATGTGTGCAGGAGGTGAGCGATGGCATCATCAGAGGACCGATTTGGATGGTAAGCAAAGTGCAAAGGGTCAAGTGTGTCCATTAGTGAAAAAATGATGAAGTATGTGACCAGCCGCTCAAAGCCGCTCACTACTGAGGTGAGGGCTTCAGGGCAATAATCATTACGGGAAGCAGGATTCTTTCTTCGGGACAGGAACAATGATGGACTGTTTGAAACACGTGGGCATTACCGTTTGGGATAAGGAGAGGTCGAATGTTTCAGTGAACACAGGTGCGAGCTGGTCTGCGCAGGCTCTGAGGACTCGACCTGAGATGCCGTCTGGTCCTGCTGCTTTTCTTGTGTTTACTCTCCTGAAGGCTCTCCTCACGTCATGCTCGGAGATGATGAACGCGTTTGCAGTGCTTGCAGCGTCTTCCTGTTCGCAGCCCATGACACCGCTAGCATTAGCATAGCTAGCACCATTAGCTGCAATATAACAAATGATGTGTTTAAGTAATTTAATAACTAATGTGTTTAAGTTAATATGGAATCCAGTTCGTTATTTTGAGGTACAAATTCAGGCATGAACTATTGAGCGACAGGAGTCACAAGTCCTAAGAACAGCGGTCTGCATCAGCAGAGGCCCTGATCGTTTTCTTGGTAAAGCGGAACCATCCCCAGTCATCACACACATCCCAAGCAAAACTCACAGGGAGTCAGACAGGTCCAGAGGGCAGTCACACCATTGTCAATGAGCGTGAGTGATCAATGTCATTGGGGAAGGCAGCATTTAACCTTCTCTTTTCTTAACAAGGCTGTTTTGACCTGTGTCTTAAATCAACCATAAAATATCCTCAAAACAATTACTTATCATCCAATTTGCTTCTTACATTTGGTTACCTTGTTAAGCTTCCTGATCCATGAAAAGGTTTGAATATATTTGTTGTGGTCACCTGGGCCTTTCTTTTGACAACATACCTCTTGTTCAATAAAATGTTTTTTTTAATTTTCCTCAAAAGAATTATCTAAATAAATAAAAGGTTGTACTGGAGGGTATTATCTCCTAAATAAATTACTTTTACTTTTTTATTATTATTGTCTATCACTCTAAAAACTAGGACCTTTTACCGCTGCTTTATTTAATACGTGGATGCAAGTTAAAAATACTAATTCATTGATTTAGATGAACCTTCTAAGTTGCAGACTTTATTTTCATAAGTTGTGAACAAATAATAATGCTGGTAATTATATCAACTTAATTTTGCATGTAATTTAAACTCAAATTTAATTGTTAATGGGTTGAAAACAAAATGTAAGTTGTCTCAACTTAAAAAAGTTGTCGTGATAACTTAATTTTTCAAAGTTACCTCATACCCACAGAACATGCCTTGACATATTCCAGTGGTAAGCTTGTGTGTTCGCAGACTTATACGCCAACCAAACGCGATATAACCAACATTTCATGGTGATTACCATTTAATTTACATCTAATAGTCCTACTAAAGTAGTGAATTTGCACTTGTTGTACTGAGATATCTGCTTAGCAAGAGAGCTGATGGGAAAATTCAATTTTTGCTCATTTAACCGTAAGCTACATGATGTTATCTAATTTCAGTCACAGCCACAATTTTGGTATTTTTGTTGTACTTTTGTTTGCCTGTATTTTAGTTACATTTGGAATACAATTCCAAGTCAATGTTTGTCTGGGTTTTGTGGTCTCTTTAGTTTTATGATAAAAGAGAAACTTGTGTGCATCTTACTGTCTTACCATCATGTTTTATCATACTGTAATTTTTTTTTCTCATGCTTGTGTGTATGTGCATGTGTAGGCTTAAAACAAAAATAGTAATTGAGTATTTGAATTCACAAGGGATTGTAGTCTAAAAAGTAACCAGTAATCATCTAATCCATTATCTGTTACACACTAACCTATGTTATAATGTTTTCTTTTGACAATGACGAGTTTGAAGCCAGCCGTGAAAGACAGGTAATGGAAATTGCTATCATTGGCGACTGATCTACCCCTGCATTTGACCACTGGATGGCTACTGTGGTGGAGGGAACAAAAGTCCTGGTGGGAAGGGATATCGCACGGTGCTGTGCTTTGGTGATGGGTATAATATATGCTCTCAACCTGAGCTACTGCAAGTGACTGATGTGGGCTTATCCATATAGAGCTTAGTCTCTGGGAATGTTCCATGACATGCTACTTGCTACTTATGGAGATTTGCCTAACTTTGCTGTGATGGCATCATTTATTATGCTTACTTATGTCTAATGAGGACCAGTTGAAATGTGATTTTTTTTTTTATTTGCCTTTTGTTTTTGCAAGATTTAAATATAATTTGTTCACATTCAACTGCAAATGAAAGTAAAAAAGCGTGATTGCACAGAAATAATGGTTGAATTAATGTCTTGTGTAAATCTATTACATTAACAAAAAACAAAAAGCCCTACAAAAAAAAAAAAAAAAAGAAAGAAAAAGAAACCTGAAAAAAATCTATTCTGAGCCACTTATTATTTTTTTTTTAAATGGTTGCTATTTGAAATTTTGTATACATTTTTATAGTAATTAACTAGACAACATATACGATTGCTTTAAAGTAATATGGTAAAGCCATTTGGAGCAACATCGTTTTCATGAGTTATCAACTTAAAAACTTGCCCTTGAGGAAATTAAAATAATCTTTGACTGAAGAGGAAAAGCAAATTCCCCCAACGTAATGTAGCTTGTTGGTTCAATACAATTTCAAAGGAAGTTTGTCATAACTCACCAAGACTAATGCAAAACGTTGAGTCTAAACATTTCTTTTTAAAGTGTAACATTTATTTTGTTAAGGGTTAACACAACCCGACCCACAAATACAATTTTGACCCACATATTTATGAATTGTATTTATTTATTTTATACATAAATTATATAATTGTATATAATTATGCAGTATATTATGCACCTGCACAAATGCATTGTATACCAATACATCCACTGGCCATCTCCTGGTCATTCGCTGGCAAGTGTAGGTGGCAGTAATCTTGTCCCGGGTGTCCACTACTCCTTTGTTTTTATTATAGTCCAGGATAATTATGGGCTTTTTGTCACTTCCTGATGACACAGCCGCATCTTTGTGAAAAGTATACAAAAGTAGCACACCTTTTTTTTGACAATATGAAGGAACGGTGGTGTCTGTAAACGCAAAGTTTGAAGAAAGTGGAGCCCTGTCCTTCACCTACAAAATTTGTTTATTTTTTAGTTATTGCCATGGTAAGCTCTTCTGAGAAGTTCCCGTCCAAAGTCATTGCTGAAAGAAAATTGTCACACATGATATTGTGACCCCGCAGTCTTGTAGACTACACATTTTCGATGTTTTCTTAAGGATGCCACTTGGAGGATTGCCCGTGTAAATCTGTAGATTCCATGCATACCTGGTTTTTGCATCACGGAGTTTGATATATTTTTATACGTAAGCCATGTGTTGCTGGAAGGGGCATTCTAGTATCTCTATTGTCAAATCTGAGGACTCTTAATATAATTGAAATGATCTGGAATGACATTGTTGCCTTTAAAATATTTCTGCGTTTCAACGCGTTACAGAGACTATCAATGGCCTCATTGCTGGATCTGTACAGTCCAGATGGAAGAAGAACACCAATCTACAGTAGGCATCCAGGTGTTCCTCATCAACGACCTTCCACATGTTGATTTTTTTCTGGATGGTTTGTCATAACAGGAATACCATTTTTAGTGACGATGGCATAAACGGATACGCACATGTCTTGATGTCATTTACTCTTGTCATAGCAAACCTTATGTTCCCAGGGATCATTTTAATGGCATTTGCAGCAGACCTGCTCTGCCATGAAAGTCAGGAGGTTCTGAGCTGCAACCGATGTTATCACTTTTGGATTTTAATGTTTCAGCAGGAGCGGGAGCAGCTTCAGGACCAGTGACCTCCTCATCAGACTCATCAGATGTGTCTGTGTCTTCTGGTTGATACTCTACATCGTCATCGTCCTCAGAACGTGGCTCATCCATATCACTCTGCTGCTCTGTGTCCTTTGCCTCATTTTTAGCAAAGATATGATCCAGAACCTGGCTTCTTGTAAATCATCTTTTTTCATGCTTCAAACTGGAGATGTTACAGCGTGTCTGTGGTGTTAGATACAGTCTGTCTGTGGCAATAGTTGCAGTGTTTCTATGGCTTTAGTTACAGTCTGTGGTGTCATTTACAGTGAGTAAGTGGTCTTATTTACAGTGTGTATGTGGTGTTATTTGCAGTGCGTCTGTAGCAGTAGTTGCAGTGTGTCTGTCCCGCTAGTTGCAGGTTGCAGTGTATTCTTAGCTTTAGCAGCTATATATATTTAACGGATAGTACTCATCAGTGTATTTGTTTGTCTGACAGTGATGGGTAGCAGCTGCTTATTTGCTTCCTTGGTTCTGATCCCTTAAGACACACACACACACACACACACACACACACACCCACACACACACACACACACACACACACACACACACACACACACACACACACACACACACACACATTTTTGCGGAGGGTGTTCTATCACCATGGCACCTATGGGTGTCACCTGACCTGGAGAGCAGGAAGAGGAAATGAGGGGAAACATCAGTTCCTGACACATAACATCAGGAGATCTGTCAATCACACCACTATCCTTCAGGGTGTATGTGTGTGCATGTGCGTGTGCATGTGTGTGTGCGTGAGTTTGTGTGTGTGTGGTCTTAACAACCTGCGGGCTTTCACTGTGTGAATTCATTGACCTTAAGGGAGTAAGTGTTTGTGCATATTTGTGTAAATGCTTAAACCTTCAGGGACACTGTGTGTGTGTGTGTGTGTGTGTGTGTGTGTGTGTGTGTGTGTGTGTGTGTGTGTGCGTGTGAGTGTGTGTGTGTGTGTGTGTATGCAGTTTGTTAAATGTCATCAAACTCCGCTGCACTTGACCATTAGACATGGAGTGTCTTAAAGCATTTTTGAGTTCAAAGGCATGTCCGATTCACTGATCATGCAGCTCTGTGTGTGTGTGTGTGTGTGTGTGTGTGTGTGTGTGTGTGTGAATGTCTGGTGGTTGTTGGGGCTCAGCTGGGCACCGTGGAAAAAGAAAGCGAGGACGTGTGTGTGTGTGTGTGTGTGTGTGTGTGTGTGTGTGTGTGTGTGTGTGTGAGAGAGAGAGAAAGAGACAAGCGAAGAGAAGTAGATAAAGAGAAAAAGAGATAAAAAGGGATTTTTTTTTTTTTTTGTAAAACTTTACAATTAAGGAAATTTGGGCAAAAAGAGAAAATTTGAAAGAAAAAGAAATTGAAATAGGGTGAGAAAGGCCAGGAGAGAATGTAAGGAAAAAACAGAAAAGTGAAAGATCTATACAGAGAGCACGAGGTGTTTGTCGATGCGTTAGTAACGCAGTGAGACAGTCTCCCTGTGGGGCTGGATGAAGAGAAGTGCGCACTTTAACACACCATATGTTCCCTCCACAGATAAATGAGTAAAGAAGCTTTAGCTAGAGGGAACATCACAATTCTTCATCACTCGTTCTGTCTCTCCATCATTCCAAGCCACCCATATTCAGAATTCATTCAATATATATATATTTTTTTCAATCAATATATTTGGAATCCATTCAATATTCTCACGTTTCATTCAATATCTTCAGAGTTTTCATTAAGTTCTCTCATGAATATTTTCCTAAACGGCATGCCATATGTATGTGTATATATATATATATATATATATATATATATATATATATATATATATATATAATATAATGTATGTATGTCTGTATATATATATATATATATATATATATATATATATTATATACACACACACAGTGGAACCTCGGATTGCGACTAACTCGGTTTACGAGTTAGCAAAGACAAGCAAAGAGTTTTAGTAAATTTTGACTTTAAAAACAAGCATGTCTTGGTTTACGAGTGCCGAGTTTTCTGACACACACACACACACACTCTTGCCTTTACACCCCCCTCCCCAGCAGTGATTCCGTTAATCTGCGCTCACGCGAGTGTCATTAGAGAGATTTCTTTTTTATCCTGTGAAAATAGTGTTTCCATTGTGTGTGTGTTTGTTGTGAAACTTAAAAAGCGAGGTGGGGGGAGAGAGGAGAAGTTTTACTGTGTAAGACGAGGTGAGGGAAAGGGATAATTCCACACACACACACACACACACACACACACACACACACACACACACACACACACACACACACACACGCGCGCGCATACAAATACACAGCGCCTGCGCGCACAAACGGAAACACTTATCTGTCTGGATTTATTTTTACTTTTTTAATATATATATATATATAAATTATTTACCAGAAGGGCAATAAAGTTGTAAAGTCATGCCGATACCAGTTACTAGTTATGTTTACATGAACAATATTCTTCAATCCGTTTAAAATCATTCTACTTATTTGTAGATGTACTTTCATGTACAAGTGCACTTAGTGTTAAAGCTGGCCATCTACTCTTCCTCAGCCCCACTGATGTAGGCTTATGGCTCTTCCTGGTGTGCTTGTTGATCTTTTGGGATAGGCTACTGTTATCACACTTTTTAGCAGGTGCCCATCTCTTCATTGCCTATATGTTACAGAAATATTTTATGTCTGGCTTAAATTTAACAGAAGTAAAGTTGGGAAGAAAACAATTCTGAGATGACAAGCTTTTACAGTTCTCTTTGGGGCCATTTGATAATTAATCTATTTTGGGGAATAACCATTGAAGTTTCGGTGGATTAGGATAGCTCTGTGGGATTCCATAATATTGGGGCAATGTCAATATAAGCCATGTTATTTTTCTCTTTTTGTGGAACTGCAGATATTCTGGTGGAATTTGGGGAAACAGACCTACAATTCATCTAATATCTGTTTCGTAGCTTGCCAATAATAGCTCAATATCAGCAGAGATGTTACAGCTCCACACCTCACTGGCTCCATTAAGAAAAGTTCCTGTATAAATCATAATCATTTTGCAGGCCATCAGCATTTTCTGAGAGATCCAGAGAAACAGCCTGGCAAAGAGCATCGCCACTGTACATCTTATTCCAGTCATCTCCATTACCAGTCATTAATACTCTGATAAACTCATCACTGGTTATTGCTGCTATATTACATTTCTTAGTATCTGTGTGTGTGTGTACGTGTGTGTGTGTGTGTGTGTGTGTGTGTGTGTGTGTTTAGATACAGTAAAATATTTATAAAATATATGTGTTTTAAACATTGATTTGTGAGACTATACATCTTTCATGGAATCATGTTGCTACAAATGGCCATTTTTAAGAACTTTTAGACTTGAATGATTTATTCACACAGGACACAGGACAGGAAATAAGTTACTGCAGGTTAGTGCCGGTCAACGGAGAATCTTTTGAGAGTTTTATACTACAAAAACACAGACAGAGCCACTGCAAGTCTCACAGCCCACATATGTCTCCATGTTAGAAATATATTAAAAGGTGCACTGGGTAGAATCGCAGCACTAAGAGTTGTAGGATTTGCTTTTTTCCCCAACCACCAATACATGTGTTGTACATAAAGCCCCTGTTAGCAAATAGATCTGTCTTAGTTTAGTGGATGTCGGATACATTTTTAATAAAAAATAAAAATTTTTAAAGAAAATGCATGATCTTACGTGATCTTTTCTAAAAAGAACTTCATTTCGGTATTTAACTTCGGTTTAACTTTGGTGTTTAACTTCGGTATTGGCAGCGAATTAGATCAAGAAGAAACGCTGTGACAAGTGAGGTTGAAAATATTCAGTTTAGGAAGTGGAGATAAAATTGAATTGAATTGAATTGAATTGAAAAGACTGGGAAGATTAAACCCAAACTCAATGTGGAATAAATATTTCTTCTTTTTCTGTTTTTGCAGCAGATTGAATACTTCACAATGCGCAGAACCACTTTGAACATGCAAAAAGTTTAATATTGTGATAAAATCCTTTACTTATATTGTTATAGAATGTTATGACGTACATTTCATCTTTTTAATGTAATACTTTAAATCAAATTAATTAAGTTAAAAGTAAATTAATTACTTAAAATTTAATTTACTTAAAATGAATATCTTTCTTTATAAGTAATGTAATGTACTTACATTACTGCATCTCTGCATCTTTTCACCAGCTTTTGTAAGCTCATTATTATTACATTTCAATATGTAATTGAGAAATATAACTTATATAAAATAAGAAATAAGTAGAAATAAAGTAAATAGAAATAAATCTGGCGTCTTCATCAGTCTTCATGGCTGTTCAACAGATCTCCTCACACAGAAAACTTCACTCTGATGTCAAATATAACAACTTTACATATGATTATTCAGACTAGAATGATTTCATCATTTTTAGCTGTTTGTGGTTAGCGGTTGATATTTGTTGTGCAGCTCCATCCAGGCTCACAAATCATACACACAGAGGTGTGTGTGTGTGTGTGTGTGTGTGTGTGTGTGTGTGTGTGTGTCAGTGCTCAAAGTAAGATGTGATGTGCCAGGCCAATTGACCAAATCGCTGATCTTTAAGATGAGCTCAGGGGGGTTGCATGTGTATAGGATGGGGGAGTTTGAGGATGGAGGCCAGGGGGTTCTGCTACACACACACACACACACACACACACACACACACACACACACACACACACACACACTTGCTCTAATCAAGGAGCAAGAAGCCTGGTCATTGTGGAGATGTTAACGAGAGATGACAGCTTCACATCGCTCACGGCAACAACCAGTTCGAGCATGGACAGACCGACAGATACACAGCCGAGAGAGAGAGAGAGAGAGAGAGAGAAGGTAGGGCACCAAGGATTGTATGAGGTAAAGAAAAAAAAGAAAAGAAGGACATGGAAAAGAGCAAAAGAAATGTGTACGTTTTTAAAGTCAACCCATTGATTAGTCGGCGGTGCAAAGACAACTATGACATAAAGAGTTTCCCATTATGACTAAACATAAAGTAATGTATATAGTTTAAATTAAATACACCTAAAATTCCCAGGTTTTGGCTTGTGGTTACATTGTTTGCTACTTTTGCACGTCATTTTCACCTTTTAATAACTTTGTTGTTTGATTCATCCACACAAGATCCAATCAGTAGCTACTGTACATGCTGGCGTAGTGATCAGCACTGCAGCCTTGAGCCTTTAGGGTCGAGATCTCAGTTTCCATCTGTGTGTGTGTGTGTGTGTGTGTGTGTGTGTGTGTGTGTGTGTGTGTGGCGTTTGCATGTTTCCCCCGTGCATCATGGGTTTCCTCCAGGTTCTCTCGTTTTCATCCCACAGCCCAAAGACATGCATCGTAGGCTAATTGACAGTTTTCAGTTCCTCGTAGTGTGTGAGTCTGTGCATGTTTGTGCACCCAGGCAGTGTGTTCAGCGAGAGTAAGAGGTACAGTTTCAATTCAAGATAAAAAAAAACATGACATGCAGGTATGTGGCTGTGTGTGTGTGTGTGTGTGTGTGGCTGTGTGTGGCTGTGTGTGTGTGGCTGGCTGTGTGTGTGTATGTGTGTGTGTGTGGCTTTGTGTGTGTGTGTGTGGCTGTGTGTGGCTGTGTGGGTGTGTGTGTGTGTGTGTGTGTGTGTGTGTGTGTGTGTGTNTATATAAATTATTTACCAGAAGGGCAATAAAGTTGTAAAGTCATGCCGATACCAGTTACTAGTTATGTTTACATGAACAATATTCTTCAATCCGTTTAAAATCATTCTACTTATTTGTAGATGTACTTTCATGTACAAGTGCACTTAGTGTTAAAGCTGGCCATCTACTCTTCCTCAGCCCCACTGATGTAGGCTTATGGCTCTTCCTGGTGTGCTTGTTGATCTTTTGGGATAGGCTACTGTTATCACACTTTTTAGCAGGTGCCCATCTCTTCATTGCCTATATGTTACAGAAATATTTTATGTCTGGCTTAAATTTAACAGAAGTAAAGTTGGGAAGAAAACAATTCTGAGATGACAAACTTTTACAGTTCTCTTTGGGGCCATTTAATAATTAATCTGTTTTGGGGAATAACCATTGAAGTTTCGGTGGATTAGGATAGCTCTGTGGGATTCCATAATATTGGGGCAATGTCAATATAAGCCATGTTATTTTTCTCTTTTTGTGGAACTGCAGATATTCTGGTGGAATTTGGGGAAACAGACCTACAATTCATCTAATATCTGTTTCGTAGCTTGCCAATAATAGCTCAATATCAGCAGAGATGTTACAGCTCCACACCTCACTGGCTCCATTAAGAAAAGTTCCTGTATAAATCATAATCATTTTGCAGGCCATCAGCATTTTCTGAGAGATCCAGAGAAACAGCCTGGCAAAGAGCATCGCCACTGTACATCTTATTCCAGTCATCTCCATTACCAGTCATTAATACTCTGATAAACTTAT